>OZ007594.1:202879558-203479558 GCA_963931845.1 Maratus michaelseni | reverse complement strand
TATTTGAAATCCACTCAAATTGTAGGCACCAGATTATTCTAAAGAAAAAGTTCAACTTAATCCATCTTCTGGTCACGCTCATAAACCCTGTGGCAGAATGTCGCATAATGGAAAAGATATCTTGCAGGGGAAAAAATTTCATTTGGATCAAATATTTAGATTTGTGAGGGAGAGAACAGGGGAATCTTTTAAAAAGAGGGGGGGGGGGATCTTCTAAAAAGTAATTTTAAAGTTTGTGTGCTGGGGGGAGAGGTTAAGCACAATTTTTTGGGGTGGGGCGAGAGCAATTTAGATAATTATTTAATTATTGTTGCAAAAAAAGTTATAAATAGAGGAAAAATAATGTAAAGACTTTAAAGTGTATGTACTGGGGGGGGGGGGGGGGGGCAAAGAATAGGATATAAAGATTACTTTTTTTGGGAGGAGGAGGGAAATAATTTTGATCGTTATTTAAATATTGTTACAAAAAATCACAAGTATAGCAGAAAAAAAAATAAGAATTTTAAAGATTTAAAATTGAATGAGATGCATTTGCAGGAGACGAGTCTTCTTGAGATTAGGTTTGGGGGGGGGGGGGGGAGAAAAGCAGAGATTTTAGGAGGAGGGGTTAATTTAGGTGGTAGATTAGGTTTATTTATTACTAATAGAGAGTATTAAATAAGTCTGAAAAGAAATTTAAAATTAAAGAGTTATAAAGGTTAAACTATGGGGTTTTGGTACCAGAGGGGGAAGCAGTAATTTTGAGGGGGATTTAGATGATTGATTATTTATTATTACAATAAAACAACAAATAAAGAAAAAAAATATTTTTAAAGATTTAAATTATTTTTTTTGGAGGGGGGGGGGGGGGGTTTAGATTTTATTTATTTATTTATTTTTATGGGAAAATCTGCCGAAACATAGAAGATTCTCGCCCCTTATTACTTCTAAATTAATGATAAATACAAGTTTTTAAATGATTTTTTTTTAAAATCTTGATTATAAGCCCCCTTTCCACATTTAACCCTTTTTGGTTTTGAAAAAGAGCGGGCTTACAATCAGGATTTTACGGTAATCTTTTGTAATTAAGTCCAAGCGTTGTCATCCTGGCTACAATGTCCTTGAAAATGAATGAATACCACAAAAATTTTTAAGCAACACATTTGCTTAAAAACACCATTTGGTATAGAACAGATTTCGGTAGATTAATCATAAAATACTAATACAGCACTTTGGTGCTAAATTGAAATTTATCAATGAAAAAACCAGTTTAAATTTCCATTTTTAATTCTGCTTTTATTCTGCTCTTTTTTCATTTTAAATAATTAAATATGTTTATATTAATTCCCGAAAATGTTCCCATGAGTTTAATGACTCTGGAAGAATATATAATTGTATTTTTTGATATTTTGCCATTTTCCTTGACAGAAACATTTTGCCTTTCAGTTATTAAAACTCTTTATAGTACAGGAGGAAATGATTAAAGGTACTTCAGTCTTAATCTCGGAGTAATGAAAAACCAATGTAAATTATGCAATTTAGATGCAATCGTTATAAAACATTCCAGTTTTCTGAATAAAAATTCACATTTTCTAGTATACATAATGTCATTTTCACTGGCAGAAGCATTTTCGCTTTTATGAAATTAACTTCCTATCTCATTATTATTGGAACAAAAAATCATTGAAAATTCTTAAGACGCAACTGTGTTTTAGTAATGAAAATGCCTTTTTTTTTTTAATATGACATCATTTTTGCTGACAGAACCAATTCACTTTTCAGCAATTTAGACTCTTTAATCTTGTTACAGTGGAAATGAAAAACAAAGTAAAATATGTCATTTAGATGCAATTGTACTAAATTGTGGTAAATTTTGTGGGTGCTGTATCTCAAGAAGTAATATACAGAATCATAAAAAACATGAGTATCACGTGTGATACTTTCGAACCAAGGAGGATATGTTATCATTCTATTGTAAATGCACTGTGTATACTTTTTATCATAAATAAAACTTTACATATTTGAAAATGTTGAATTTTATTTTCTACTTAATGATTATTTTCTTTCAGGGTATTCAGCTTGGTACAACAGAAGCATCAAGATATTGGCTATATTGGGTACCTGCTCAATATGTGGATGCCATCAAAGATGCCATTCTAGGAAAGTGGCAATACTTTTGACACAAGCCACCCATTATAAAGAAGTTTTTAACAAACCAAACCTTTTTACAATGTGAACATAGAACTATTGAATGTTTTTTGTACAAAAGCTTATATACACACATTTCTGTGACACTTGTTAAATATTTATAAATGCAGTAAAAAAAAGAAAAAGTGTTTTTAATTGTCATACAAATATTGTGTCTTTATAATTTTTCTACATTTAAAAACGCATCTCCTATCTGAAAATTTTATTTCTGATATAAACAAAAGATTGAAAATTCCTTTATTACATATATGGGATTGCATCCAAGAGTGGATATATATATATAAATTTCAATAAAGTTATGCTTTACAGTTTCTTCAGTCAGATGAAAGCAGCCTTTAATTTTAATTTTGGATATTATTCATAACATATAAAAATAGTTGAGAAAATTACTTTTGTGAAAACTCATTTGAAGCAAGATGCATAATAATGTTCATATTGATGATTATTTGTGTTGCTGAAGTTGCAAAGTGTTGTAAAATTCTAAATTAATGAAATAGTGAAATCAAGAATAAAAGAAAAATGCTAATTATTAAGAATTAGTAAAACTTTTAAATAAGGATCTCAAAAGTATGTTTGCGGAGAGAAAAAAATATTATAACAATTTGTTTTTCAGAGTTGGATCCTATTTTACTCAACCATGGAGGAATAATTGTTTTTTTTTTTTTTTTTGTTTGTTTGTTTGTTTGTTTTTTGGCTAATTGTCGATATTCCAGCAGGTGTAGTTCTGCAATTGATTGAAAGGCGAACCAATATGTTTTTATAGTGTTTCTTAATTCAATGCTTATCTGTATCATTAACAATGTCTTACCTATTTATTAATAATTTTTATAAGTTAATAAATATAAAGTAAAAACATCGATCTGTCATTAATGCTGATGTCACATCATTAAATAATGACATTATTATATTAAAAAATCTGAAATGACTCCTCAACTTTCTGAGTACTTTAGAAAATACTTTGCATTCAGAAACCAGGTAATTCAAAAGTAACTGAAAAAATATGTAATACAACATATGCAATTTATTATATTAAAATAACTCAATTGTAGAACTAATCTTCGGTAATCATATTGATGGCCAAAGCTGGCATGAAACATGAGAAATTAGTTTCCAAATATAAGAAAATTATAATACTATATATATATTACAAAAAAGGGATTATTTTAGCATATTTTGCAAAACAAAATTTCATTTGATTTTTGTAATCTGGTCGTAAACATTAAGTTTATACAGTTTATAATCTTTTGTAAATAAATTTCATGCTCTTTAATGTAGAAATCAAAAGGACGCTAAATTATGAAAAATCTATAAATATATGTACTTAAATATGAATTATTTTATGCAGTGTTCTTTCAAGAATGATGACAAAGTTTAGATATTCAATTCAGCTTTATTTGATGATCTTTAAAGAAAAAGCAAATAAAATAAATCTCTTATATGGATAATAGTTTTAAAAACATTTCATTTTTGTCTACTATATCACAGGCTTATATTATCACAGATAGTTTCTATTACACTTTGAAATCAATTTTTATAATAGATGAAAACAGTTTATAATGCAACTTATAACATTGCTAGTTTGATTGAAAAACACTTATCAACAGTTCTTTGAAAATTCCAAGAAAGAAACAATCCTTTCACAGGGATTTTGAAACACTTAAACACCACTATATATATATTGCAAGGAATAGACAAGTGCGAAAACAAGATCCCCACCTTTATTCTGGAACATTCTACCAGAAGCGTCAGAATGATGAAAGCAATTGACAAAAATTATTTGCATTACTCATTGACCTAACGAACATTACATCATTTGTAAAAAAAAAAAAAAAAAAAAATTCTTTTGTTGATAGTACAGGGTGAAATGTAAACAATCAAGGATAGAAATGCAATATAGATGTAAAAGTTTATTGGTGATTAAAAAGGACTATAGAGGGTGCTAATCGAAGCTGTCAGCACAGGAAAATTATCCTTTTAACTAATGGTAAACTGCTATTGAAATCATTATTCATATTAAACTCATTTTAAAGTTTTAGATATTTAAATTCAGATTTTCTACCTTGTCTAACACAGAACACCAATGTGAGAAAAATGTACAACATCTAAATGAAGCATAATCAACTTAATGTCGTGTAAAAATTCACAGGTCATCACAGATTCATGGTCCACAATGGTGGATGATAGGATTATCAGAATAGTTTCTGAGGAAGTAATAAGTTCTTTTTATGCAAGGCTTAAGTTGCTGATTATCTTTATTCATTGAAGAAAAGCAAAATTGCCTTTCTGTGATATTAGTCATATAACTTAGACAAACGGTCATTTTTAGTTGTGCCTAGTCCGTTTTACAAGGATTTGGTAATTAGTTTTGTGTATTTTATGTCTCATTAAATGTCTCTTATCTTCACATCCAAGTGTAATTATTATTTTGGCTAAGATCTTTTATTATTTATCTAAATCCCACTCTAATGTCACATGAAAGATGAAATTGACAAAAAAAAAAAAAAAATAATAATCATTTTGAAGAAGTTAAAAATGCATGTAATGCAATACGCTTGCAGGAGACTTTCCTGAAGGAAAAACTTGCACTTTTAATCCACCAGATGGTGTATTGAAGCGCTTGAAAAGCCAATGATGCAATTCAGACTGTTGATTAAAAGAAATGGATATCCTAATATGGAATGGTAAACATAAAACCTGTTACTAATAAAAGATTAACAAGAAATAAAAAATCAAACATAGATTATGAAACACTTCCAGCCTACTGTAACAAAATTGGTTAAAAAGGGCAAAAAAATAAATACATATGAGTAAACAACTTTGAAAACCAGATTTCGGCAATTACTGTACATACCTGGAAAGGCATTTAATTCTTTTGGGCATCCCTGTACATGATCTATAGATCTGTACATATACTACACTAGTGTGCAAAACTTAAGCAACAAAATCCTAATTTCTGAACACGTGAGTACTCAAATGTAAATTCTATAAACAGCAAGTGTAGAAAATAGGCACTGCCCTAACAACACAGACAGTCGATGTGAAGTCTTCTTGACATCACAATTGTCACAGTCACTACAATGAACAAAAATGTGATATCTTTCATTCGTCTCATTTTTACTCTCATTTGGTCACTCCACTGAACAGTCACCATGACTGCTGCTTTTTGACGAGTCACCAGGTGACTTTACAATGAAGTCATCTTGTGACTGTCATTTTGACACTCCATTGTAAAGTCATGATAGCTGTTCTGTGACGAGTTCCCAAGTGATAGAAAATGAAATCATCTGGTGACTTTTCACAAAGAAGTGCAATGATGACTTCACAATAGAGTGTTGATCACCGGAAAGTCACCATGCAACTTCATTGTGACATTATTTGGCAACTCATCACAATGCAATGCTCACAATGACTTTAAAGTTCAGTCTTCAACTGACAGTGACTTGAGAATCACAAGGTGACTTCATTGTAATGTCACCTGGTAACCCTCACAAAGCGACAGTCATAGTGACTTTTCAGTGTTAGCAATCATTTGAGAGTAATAATGAGACAGTGAAATATCCCATATTTTGATTCACCGTAGCGATTGTGACACTTCTAACCATGTGTGATGTCAAGGCGACTTCACATCGACTGGCCATGCTGTTAGGGTAGTACCTCTTTTCTACACTTGCTCTTTATAGAATTTTCTTTTGAGTACTCACGTGTTCAGAAATTAGCATTTTGTGTTTGTTGCTTAAGTTTTGCACACCACTGTATATAGTGTACTAAAATTTCGCTTAGTTATGCCATAGCACAGTAAAAAATTAATCTTTAGCAATTTCCGTTAATAGATAGAAATACACTAATAATTTTGTAGAGTCTTGTATATTATTTACAGAATTTTATACACATTTCATATTTAAAATTTAATGCTGGAGAAAAACGCATTACAGAACTGAAAGCATGCTTTCAGAAATTACCATACATAGACGGTAGTGTATTCACTTCTTTATGTAGCCCTGTGTATGAATTTATTTATATTCTACAAACATCTTTTAGTATCTATACTAGGGGTGCACATCCTTTTTAAGCGAAGAGCCACTTACAAAAATGACTGGGTTGTCGAGGGCCACCATCAGAAAATGTTTGTTTCGAGGAGGTGTGACCTGGGGGGGGGGGGGAGGAGATCAGATTAAACAAACATAAATTTCAGGGTAGATTTAGCCCCCCAGGTTCCTTCCTTCCAGTCAACGTATTCAGTTCTGTTGGCAATGATATATCAATAGTTTACGTTTGTATTTATACAAGAGATATAGCTAAGATTATTGTCGAGGGCCAACATCCATAGGGCGGACAAAATTTTGTTTCAGGGAAGGAGGGGGAGGAAAGGCCTAAAAGTTCAGGAAAATGGCTAATTTTAAAAGGAGGGTTAGCTCCCTATACTAAACCACCTCCTTCGTCAGCATAACCCAATTCAATTGGAAAGGATGGAAAAAACTTGCATTTTTTTCCATGCGCGATTGACAATATTCATAGTTTTTCCTAGTGATTAACGAAATTCCACGATTTATACGCACCTGATCGGCAAAATTAGTGATTTTTACGTGCCCGATCGACGAAATTTGCAATTTTTTTCGCATCCGATCGGCGAAATTTGCAATTTTTACAGTCCCGATTGGCGAAATATGCGATTTTTACGCGACCGATTGGCAAAATTTGCAATTTTTACGTGCCGATCGGCGAAATTCGTGATTTTTACGCGCCTGATCGGCAGAATTCGGGATTTTTACATAATCTTGACATTCCTCTTCACTCCAAAAATAATCATCTTTATCAATATCACACCTTTTGTAATGATGTCATCCTCAATTACGTGGTAATCCCAACTATATTTACATGAATTGCAGCACAGACAGAGAGACAGCCCTAGACATCATCGAAAGAAAAATTTATGTAAAGGTATACTTTGTGTCATAATATCCAAACTAAGTGAAATGTATGCAAATGGATAGTATGATGCAAAAAAAAACATTTACATAATTTTTTCTTTGATTTTCGACAGAGTGTCACAAAAGATAAATCAGTTTATTGAAATAAATACATTTCAATGCATAATATAGGCTCAGTGAAAGTAATATATTTAACTGTGTATTGGAAGATTAAAAGTATTGTTAGCATGTGTAAATATACATTGGGAAACAAATGAAAAATAATTTAAATTTAATTTTGAAACAAACCTATTAAAGTCGCGTCACGGCATCACTTGAATTTTGATATCATTTCTTTTAAAACCAATATTTTGAATTTATGAGAGTCACAATATTTTGAATTTATGAGAGATGTGTGAATGGAAAAGCATCAGCAAAAAAATTTTATATATATTTTCATGTAAAAAATAAATATCAATATAGCAAAAAGGAAAGATGAAAAAAAAAATTATATATATATATTTTAATTTATAGCATAACTAAAATTTGATATAATTTCTTATAAGACCCATATTTAAAATTCGTAGAGCCATGAGGTAAAGTGCTGCATCACAAACTTTTAACCCATTAAGGGTTTTTGTACTGATAGTACATAAACACTTTTCTACTATGTTGGAAAGTGTTAAAAATGCACTTCCAACATTTATCACCAAAACCTTTTGTGTGTCCCTGTAAATGAATAAAAACTTATGCAAGTCATATTCTACAAAGATAAAAATATGTGTAAATGCATATCTAGCATTTAAAAATTTAAATCGCAATGAAAATTATAGAAACATTTATTAAGTGTATTACCCTGATCTTTGCATTTTTCATCAAAATTTAAAATTGCTTCTTTTTATAAAACCAATCATTACAGAAGCGCCATTATTTGGAAGATAAACTTATTTTTTAAATAATAAACTTTATTCAGTCCAAATTACCATAATTGAGTCGATAATGTCAGCTATGGTGATTATACCGAATAGAAGGATAATTTCTAGAAGCTCCTCACTTGTACACATCATGTCTGTAAATAAAAACTGAAAGGAATTTTGTGTATGTGTATTTTCATGAATTGAAATTTTTGTCTATATCATGAATTTTTCTAGCAATGGCACTTTTATATTTTAGCTTATACTATTTTCAAATTTCTTTAAATGCTCTGGACATCATTTCTTCTAAATTATAGTGAGTGATTTCGACTTACGTAAACTGAATAAGTTTTTTTTTTTTTTTTTAAATCAGATGCTTTACATTAATAAGCTTCACAAATACCTTTTTTTTTATTGAAGAATCAGTTTCATATCTAACAATTTCTTTCCAATGTGTTTCTAGATATAATTTATGAATTTTTTCTAGAAATTTGCAAATATATTCTTTACAATATCAAACATAAAATTTCCGTTTTAATCTATACTAATAAAAGAAAGTTTCGCTCTGTGTGTGTTTGTCTGCGATGACTAGCAAAATCTAGCCCACCTAGAAGTCTGAAAATTTAGATTTAGGTAGTCCAAGCCCTCTCCTGGTGCACCTCAGACTCAGAATTTTAATTATTTACTGAGATATTAATTAAAATCCACAAGGAACTCATCAAAAATAAGGTTTTTTTTCTTCAGTTGGTTCTATAGTCTTCACAGAAGAAATTAAATAAATGAGAGTAGTGATGTATAGATAAGGACTTCTAACAAAATTGTGTTAATGTGGATTGCAGTTACCGCCGTACAGCCATACTAATGTAGCACCACCTGCACACGTCAAACATTTTTCAGGGGAGGGGGGGGGGGAGTTATACCCTCTACTAACTCTGCCGCAAATCACTGTATAAAAATGTCACAAGTAACAATAGATTAGTAATAACATCTAATAATAATGCTGTACATAAATTTTGCTGAGGGGGAAGGATAAAGTTACGTATAGAAATTTATTTCTGTTAGGAAAGTTTTACGTTACAATTCATTTTTGTTTTAAAAAATATATAAGTTTTTTTTTTTTTTTTTTGAAGGGTAGCGAAATATTTTAACTGGAGGGGGTGGGGGGTGTTACATGCGTTATTTATTATTAATACAAAGTAAGAAAAAGGCACAATTTGCTTAACAAATTGAAAAACATATAAAGGTTTATAATTTATACACCGCTAGGGTGGGGAAGACAAAATTGTAGGGTGGTTGAAATTCAATAATTAAAAACGAAAAATAGACTGAAAGGGACATGCTCACCCACATACATTAAATACAATAATCCAACATGAAGTGAAAAATTAGCCAGAGCCGGGAATCGAACCTGGGTCCACAGCGTTCCGGGTTATTGCTATAACCACTGAGCCACTCCAGCTGATTCTAAACCTTCAATTTCTCACTAATAAACCATGTTGGAGAGAAAGTCGCCAACCATCTAACAGACAGCCTTGGATGACCGAACAACTGTGATTAGATTTTTACTATTCCACCGATTTACGAATAAATATGTATGTCTGTATAATAGTTGATATATTTAAAAAAAGAATTTCAAGATTGTTTTAAAAGAAAATTATTAAAAGGTAAAATATAATTAACTATAAATAGCTGCTAGATTAAATTTTCATTTATTAAATTTTATTTTTCTAAAAGTATAAGAAAATTTTCTGTCACCCCCCCCCCCTTCCACTACAGAATTTAGATTCTGAACGCTGCATGCTAAAAGGAGGCAATAATTTGTATTGCAATAAAATACCTTGATGCGTGTTTGCTTGAATTTTCATCTTTGGCAACAAGTACGAAATAACGCCAAATGTAGCTGCAGTAAGTAGTTAAACTACTACAGTTTGAGAAGTAAATAAGTGACTACGACAGTACAATTTATAACATATAGCAAATAATATAAGGAATTGAAGTAAAATAATCGCAATAAATAACTTTAAATTAGTAAATAAAGTTCTTATCGGGAATGTCAATAACGAACTCCGAAGAGACAATCGAAGCATATGTAATTCTTTAATTTCAAAATAACTGCACATTTTTTAAGTTCTTTTCGTGTATAATTGGTCCCCGTATTACTAAAGATTTGCTTTTTTCTTAATTCTTCTGTATTTTTGGTTTCAATATTTGCGACCACGCTAAACATAAGATCTGGACTTACTGACGGTGGCCATCTTGGAATTTTAGAGAGCTCTGATTGGTGGATTTCGAGCTGATACATATCGTAGAGGATACAAACTACTGTAAGTTAGATCTTTAAGAAATTACGAGAGGCATTCTATCAAACGGGACGATTCCGAGCGTTTTCCTCTTGAAAAATGTGTTTCGGATGAAATATCTGATATTGACTATGATATGAGATTACGTGTGATAGCACCATAATTTTCCTTTTTTAGTCAAATTGAACAAATTATTTTAGCTTTTGTGCCCTTTACTTAAACAATTACTTTTACTTAACCAATATTTAACTCTATACTTAAACAATTTAAATGCAAAATATTAACGAACTGAAAATATGAATATATTTAAAAATTAAATATTCATTATTAAATTTGTTTTACATTATTTAACTACATTGTTAAATAATTATTGATAAATGCCTATAATTATTGGTTGTTATAAAATAATAAAATATAAAAGTTGAATTATTCATGTTCCATTTTTGTTTGAAACTTATACACACACACATATATATGTATGTTTGTTTGTTAAAAATGTGGTTCAATACAAGCATAATTAATAAATTAATTAGTAATGCAATTAGTTATTATTAATTATTTGTTATTAATAATTATATGCAACTACGTATGTATTAATCAGTTTTTTAATTTTTTGACGGTTTCGGGTTCGGTCTTAAAACCTGTTTCGGTCGATCTGTAGTTATATTTATAGGTGACCTCCCCCCTCCCCCCATTATTAATAAATCCAAATCTACTGCTCTGATATCAACTGAACTAATTATATTTAACATTTTTAGCTTCACCCATAGCGTTTAATTGCTGTTTTATATAGAGAATACCGCCATTTTAAATCTCAACTAATAATGTTCCGAATTTCTCCAAACCAGTTCCATTTTTACTAAATTATCGTAAAAATCAGCATTTATAGCTTCAAGCTATATTTCTAGAAAGCAATTACCAGTATTTCGGAATAATTGTCTAATCCAAATTTGTAATTAAGTTCCTAGCTTAACCAAACGAATGAATCTTTAAAGATGCATAACGGTCCTCCTAATTAGTCATTTGCTGAAAGGGCACTGGAACATGAGAGCAATAAAACAAAGTATTAGTTTCAACATAAAACACATGACATAACAATTTATTTAAAAAAAAAACTATAAATCTTTAATTCAAATACAACATTTGCTAAATGGTACATACATTAAAATCGTGAATTTACAACCACAATTAAATATCAACGTTTCATTTCGCTTCTGCGAACGTCATCAGGATCTTACAAACAAGTCGAAAATGTCAAAATGAGCATACACGTCAGAGTTCTGGAGAAAACATGATCGGAGAGTGTGTAATTGTGGTTGTAAATTCACGATTTTAATGTATGTACCATTTAGCAAATGTTGTATTTGAATTATAGAAATTATGGTGCAATTGTCCTGTTTTTAAATATAAATCTTTAAATTTTCAATTTCAAGATCTGCTCTTTGTAGCTTTCTGATTGGTTATTTTTGCAACCACAATCTTTTGAAAAATTTTTCAAATTAATTAGATCTGACCATATACATATGACCATATATATATTTTCTTATATTTGCCATCTCTAACACCACAGGAATGTTAGATTGTGGAAAAAATTTTAATCAAAATAGCTGCCAACTTTTTTTACTAGTAATCTTCTCTTTAGTTAATCAAGGAATATCTGTCGTTGAATAAAGCAAAGGTTATACTTTTCTAAAATAGTGGTAGATATTTTTAATAGAAAAATTCTGAAACCTGACAACACTGTAGTCGTGCATGGTGCAAAGTGTATTTTCTGTGTCAAACATGAACTGAATGAAATATACCTGAAAAAGCCAAAGGCTTAGTGGGCCAGTGTTTGACATGCCTGCTTTAGAATGCCATTCACATAGTTGCATGTTGCATAGATGAACGAAGATAGGCTAGTAGATTAATAAAATATTGCCATGACATTAATAAGTTGTGTTTCTTAATTAAATAATTTTAATTTATGTATGTTTTATTTTCATTTATACCATTAACAAATGTTAAAAGTGTATTTTCTGATAGCACTTTTCCCCTATGAAAATTGTGCGATTGATTTATTAAACACTAGTCAAACGGGTCAAAGATCCTAAAATGTTAAAATGTTAAAAAAAAAAAAAAAAATGTTATTTTTTCTTTTATGAATAAAATAAACAATTTTAAATTAAAACTGCATTTTTCTGACTGTTCTCTCTGCAAAACAAAAAATTTAGCAATATTTGCACATAAAATGAATACATGAGCATGTGACATTGTAAACAAAATCTTATCCAAAATGTTTTGAAAATTCGATTCACAATATTGACAATTTAAATATGGCTTTCAAAGGGAATAAACTTGAATTTGAATTAACCAATATTTCAAAATATTAAATTTTGAATTATAAAAAGTATTGCATAGGTCATGTTTAAGGCTTTACTACCAAAAATTAAGGACTTTTGTGATCTTAAAAAAATAAAATAATTTTTAAAAGATCTTTCAAGGTGAACAGGATCCATGTAGATTGCATAGAAAATAAAATGTATAAAAACTTCCTAATACAGCTGCAACATTCTCTCTCCAATGATATTCTATTCTGAAAACTGCTTCTAAATTTCTGTTACAACTTTTAATGTGTCATGAAAAATCTTTAAAGGCTGATTAATGACAGACATCTATATTAATAAAAGAAAGTTTTTGTGTCTCTATCTGCCTGTGTGTGTTGGTATGTAATGGCTAAGAAAATCTATCTCGCATAGAGGTCTTCATATTTGGTTTCAGATAGACAAAGACATGTCTAAATGCTCCTGAGCCTCAGATTTAGTTTTCTTTTGTCGTTAGTTTTTTACTAAATAGAAATTTTCTCATATTTCAGCAATTTTCCATGAGTCACCCACCCAGATATGATGCTAAAACAAAAAAGTTTTAGGTATATGAATTAAAAACATATTTTTATTAAATAAATGATGCTTATGTTTTAATTTAAATCAAGAACTGATTATACAAAAAGTTCTTGACCATTTCTGGTTCAATGGGGATATTTTAAAATTAATAACAAATGACTCTGTGCACATTCACAACTAACACAGCATTCAAAAGAAATGTCTTCTACCTCTGAATATTTTTATTAGGTGGCTAGCTGACCCACCCAGCTCGTGATAATAAATTAAAACAAACCTTTAGTTTGTATGATTTTATATATTTAAACCGATTTTGTGTGAAATTATTTTTTTAAAGAAAAATTCACAAAAAGATATTGATATTTAGTGATAAAAGCACTTGTAAGTAGACATTTTCTTGTTTATTCACATAGGGTTGTTTAAAAAAAAGTTCTTGTTGCCCAAATTCTTTGAAATTTCAATCTGTTATAAATATAAAGGTTTTACAGCCTGTGTAAAAATTTCGTGAAAATATATTGTTATCTGGTTGTAAAAAAAAAAAATCTGTTTTCTTCTCTTTTTTTTGTTTGTTTGATTGCTTTCACATCAGCTCCCTAAACATAGTAATAAAAAAATAGTTCTCATCTTTCAAACTCTCTGAAATTTTATTTGGTTATAAATATAACTGTATCCAAGCTCTCTTTAAAATTTCGTGAAATAATATGCATATTTAGTAGTCAAAGCAGAGCAACAGCAAACCGAAACACCCTGCTTTTTTTTCCCTGAAAATATCTCGGATTTTATTTACTTTTAAAAAAAATATTTCTACATGTCCAAATGCTTCGAAAAATTTGTAGGTGATGTAAATCTGGTCTACTGAGATGTTCTCAGAGGGTTGTATCGAAATACGGACGTTTGGTTACTTTTAGCATAGAAAAAATATAGTCTCCGTGTGAGATGCGAAGTGACCTGCATTGGCCAGTGTTTCTAAAAGGGTTAAAATTCTTATATTTTAAAACTAATTGCACTGTCAATTAGAAGAAGATTTCAGCTTTAAATGCATGTATTTGGTTTGTTGCTACCTCTGAAATTGCACACTGGAGGGATGTTGCCATAAGGGGGAAAATGACTCTTTTGGAAAAAAAAATTTCGAAAGTTTAACTGTATATTTTCTAATTAACTGCAACATTTGAGATGTAAGAGTACATTCTTTCTGAATATGTCTTCAATTTTAACTGTACCGAGTGGTTTGGTTGATGTAAGCCAATTTAAAACTACGAAATAACACAAAAAAAACTGACCGTTTGTTTTTTTCATTTCCTCCCGATGCATAAATCAGGTTCTGGGCATGCATGAGTGTAGCCTGCTCGCAAAAAAAGAAATTAGTTATTTATGGGTTTTTAATCAATATTTATGTTAATTATCAAAATATTAAAATTCTGGACTCTGGTGCATTAAAGCTTGCCTTGGATTACCTAAATCGAAATTTTCAGATTTCTACGTGTGCTAAATTTTCCTAGCCATCGCACACACACAGAGCGAAAATTTCTTTTATTAGTACTAACTGACCCGCCTGGTGTTGTCTGGCCCTGTGATAATTAAATTAAACACTATGTTCCAAATAAACAACCATCTGAACGAAACTCTGACACGTGTCCCAGCTGCCTTCTGCACTATATAGCAGGTGTGCTGCAAAATCCTTTAGTTCCACCTTCCACTGCCAGGGGGTGCAATTTGTTCTATACGAACATGCGACACGGGCATCCATTGTATCAAGGGAGTTGAATGACCCAATTCCCATCAATATCGGGCCCATAGGGCTGAAGAAAATAATGCACTGCCTGACGGTGGAACTAAATTCTGTAACGTGATCAAAAACCAAGTCGAATGATCCAAACCCCATTATGATCAGGCCTATAGAACCCAAGATAAGAATGCACAGTTAGAGAAATAAAACTTGTAGGATTGCCTGCCAGGGGGTGCTTGGCCAAGTGCTTAACAACAAATCACTTACTTTGATTGTTGATAAGCATTAAGTAAATATGGGCTGTGTATTTTTTACTAGGAACATAAATTTAATTTTATTATTAGTATCTATACTAATAAAAGAAAGTTTCGCTCTGTGTAACTGTGTGTGTGTGTGATGGCTAGCGAAATCTAGTGCACCAAGAAGTCTGAAAATTTAGGTGAGGATAGTTCAAGGCCTCTCCTGATGCACCTGAGTCTCAGAATTTTAATAATTAACCAAAATATTAATTAAAACCCCTTTAAACATTTCAAAATTGTAATATTTTTATCTGAAAATGTGGTGAAGAACTGTTAAAACTGAAAAAATGAGGTCTGTGTTGGGACGGTGAAGAAAAATTTTAGGTTTACACGAGAAACGCTGAGTTACCAGAAGCACTTTTAACTACGCCTTTTCGCAACACGTCAAAATAACAACAACAAAAAATGAGGTCCATCGACATGAAACTTTGCAGATCAAAATAACAAAATCGCAACAAGGTAGGTATCCTTAAAGTGCATACTCAGAATATTTTGAAGAAAAAAAATGCTAATCAAAATACTGTATATAATGAGGGATCCATCAAATTTAGCTGCAAAATCCCAGCAGAAAGTCTGTAAAAAAATAAAATTCTTTTGAATATCCTGCTCAAAAAGATGCGATTTGGCGAACAACACTTTTATCTCACTAAATGCAAGTGATTTTAATACATTTGTAAACATGTTTATACAACAATATTTTAAAATTCATTAAAATACATGATTGCATTTGATTATACATCAACATTTCAGTAGTTTTAAAAAGCATTTGCATAAAAACTTCGGATATTTACAAGAACCATCAGCACAAACTTTTTTTTTTCAATCATTTTTAGGGATAAAATCATGAAAAGATAATCCTTTGTTTAAGAAAACCTCTACAATTTTTTGTAGTATTCAATTATATACGTGCATAATGCAGGGAGATAGTGGAAAGGGGAGTTTTCTTTTTAGTGGAAAGTATATTAAGAATATCTATAGTTTGATCACAACACAAAAGGTTTTATAAACATTCTTTGAAAAAAAAAATATATACATTCTTTCATCTTTCAGAAATGAATGCAAGTATCATAAGATTGTAAATAATAAATCAGTAGACACGTCCAAGAGTTTCACACTGTAATCTTTAAGATAATTTGTTCATTAATTTTTAATCAAACATGTTTTAATGAAATGCGAGTATACTATGTAAACATCATCTTCAAAAACCTGTATGATACCTCATTTATTATTGTGTGTTTTATATGTGCATAGAAAAAAGGATGTTGACATCAGAAATAATACATATGATTCTTACAGATTGTTTGGCATTCAGATCCAGTATAAATTCAACTTCTATCATTGTATTTTAGTCACACAAATTTTGCTTCTTTATTATTACAAAAAATGAACAGCTATTGTTATGAGGTCAGACTATGTTTTCAGTATGCACTGAAAGTTAGGCTGTTTTTCCACTGAAATTGAACGTTTGCTGAAATTGAGATTTCGGGTCAAAAATGAAACCAAACTATCGGTTGATCTCTAGTAACATTAAATAAAAAGGGTTTAAGCCACTATTGTGAAGTATTAAAGTTGCAACAGGAGTTTCAAGTGTTCATACTGTGAATATTCTCTAGGTTATAAACACCTCATAAGAAAAGTGTTCTTTTTATTTAAATGTTCATTGCTATTGAAGTATTATTTCCATGCCCTTTCTTTTGGGCTTCACCATCGAATCCTAATGTCCATGAAGCCAATCATCAGTTCTTGATAACCATTGACAGATTATAAAGAGGATAATCTTGAATGGTTTTCTCCCTATGACAGTGACCTCTCTTGTTTATCATCCATTACACTAGAAGACAGGAGTGAGTAGCATTTGTGGAGGATTTCA
Source organism: Maratus michaelseni (assembly GCA_963931845.1). Lineage (NCBI taxonomy): Eukaryota > Metazoa > Arthropoda > Arachnida > Araneae > Salticidae > Maratus > Maratus michaelseni. The sequence continues at coordinate 203,462,476 of OZ007594.1, read as the reverse complement.
TCTGCACATGGGCAGTTCAAGATAAAATCTTTGTTTACTGATTAAAGTTCAGGCTTTTTGAAGGAGTATCGGAGAGTATTTGTTTAGTTCTTAAAATTACATTAAATTTCAAAGCGATAAAAAGAAATCTTTCTAACCTTTTTCCCTTGGCACAGGGAAGATAAAAACCTCTGCACTATTTTTCCCTTTGCGTAGGGATGAAAAAAGCTGTTTTTTTTAGGGTTTCGTTCATCTCACGAAACCCTATTAATCCTGCTCCATTGTCAGTCCGTCACAGAGCCATTCTCAGAAACTATGTAACTTACAGAGTTGAAACTTTGCATATATATAGCTGAATACCAGCTATGAAGCTCAAAATATTAAAATTTGAAAAAATCCTATTGTTTTAATAAATAGAGATAAAAAACCAAAATTCTAACAGCTTTTTCCTGTTAAATTTAAGCATGTTTCGTTATAGCAGTTGCCAAAAATAAAAAAATTTCTATTGAACGATTTCCACGTGAAAAAGGAAAATGAAATAAAAGATAAATATGAAATAAAATTGACGTCATAGTGGTAATAAAACGGAAAATTTCTAAGATTTCTCTATAATACAAGGAGTATGAGTATGTGTATGTACACAAAGCAGATTAATATCATGTCATTAGAAAATTAAAAAGAAAATCTGACGTCATATTGGAAGTTTAACGAATTTTTCAAATGTTTGATAATAATACAAAGCGAGTATCAATATGAGTAATAGAGAATAGTAAACATATGAGTTTGAGAAACATATTGAATCGTGATAAAAATCAGATTATGGAAATATTCGCATATCTTAACATTTTGAAGGTGTACAACATATTTAATTTTAAAATTATTTTTTTAAATATCGCATTTAGTCCGCATGACAGATATTGTTATGACAGAATAAAATAGCAGGCTTTGCCCGCCATCGGGCTGGTTTAGATATTTGAAAAAATAGACCGGTAAATTTTTACTTTATAAAAAACATTACTTTTTTTTTTTTTTGCTAAATGAAAGTTAAGTTATTTGGATTTATTAAAGAAAAGATAAAGTGTTTTGAAAGGAATATTAAATGAAACCCTTTGAGCGTTCTTCGATTACACGTACCCACTTGTTTTTTTGTTGTTGAGTTGAGCATGTGAAAACTCAACGTTTTGGTTGTGAAATTTTTGCCTGAAATGTGTCAGGCAGAACAATGTAATCCATTCAATTTTAGCTAAGATTAAATACATATTACCATGCAGAATACTGAATTTATGTCTTCATAAAAACCAGCTACATTAATAATTTAAGTTCAATCAGTTCAAATCATTATGGTCCATCAGAGTAGGAAGTGTGAATTAAAAAAGTATTTCAGTTTCGTTTTCTGCTTTGTGAGTGTGTTCAAAGAATATCCAATTCTATTATTGCACAATGTCGCTTCATGTGAAAATTACTGTGATTTAGTTCTTGTTTCACTTGGGTATTTCAAACAATAAGTGAGTGGCTTTGATTCTTTATTTCAAGTTGTTGTTTATCCAAATTCGTATTGTGTTATTCATTCATTAGTTCAATTTTAAGGAATATTTTTGATTTTTCATTTCTGTGTTTGAGATTGTATTTCTGTATTTTTGTTTATTGTGATTCATAATGGATATCAAAGAATTTTTAAATTTTAAAAAAAAAAGGCAAAATTGGCTCTTACTCGATAAAAAAATAAAACTATGGAAGAATTAGATACTTTAAATTCAACTAAATTAAACATAATTCAAAACAGATTTAGTGATATAGGAGAGGAAATAAAAACTATTTTCAGTAATATTTTTGGGTTATGTAAAGATGGTGAGATTGAGAAATTTAGTAATGAAAGGGAAGAACTTTTCAAAATTTTAGATGAAATGTTGGCTACTATTGACAGAATAAATTTAAAGAGTAGTGAAAAAAGGAATGAGATAAACAATGTCACTTCTAATTCTAATTAGTTTAAATTACCTACTTTATCAGTTCCAACTTTTTTGGGTATTGTAGATGAATGGTTGACATTTGCCAATTTGTTTCAAGCTGCTGTTATAGATAATCAAAAGCTATCAGGGTCTCAGAAGCTACAATATCTTAAAGGAGTTTTAAGGAATGATGCACAAAAAATAGTGCATCCACTTTCGATAACTGATGACAATTTCAAAATATCTTGGGACCTTTTGATACAAAGGTATTTTCATAAACGCAAAATTTTGCGTTCCTTGATGAAGAAACTCTTAAACATGCCTTAATTAAATAACAAATCGCATGCTCAAATTTTAAATTTAGTTGATCTGACTAAAGAGTATGTTAGATTGTTAGAAACTTTAAATTTAAAAATCGAGGATGCAGCAGAGATGGTGTTTGTTTATCAGGCAATTTAAGTTGGATCAAATTACTAGAAGTTGGTGGGAGAAATCATTAAAGGGCGATGAACTTCCAAAATTAAATGATCTGCTGGAATTTCTTTCCTATCATGCTAGATCAAAAAAAGAATGTTTCTAAAAATGTGACATTGTTAGCTTCAGGTTTTCAAACTAAGTGTATTTTTTGTAAGGGTTCTCATACATTAAATAAATGTGATGCATTCTTAAAGTTATCTGTAAAAAAACAAGTGAATTTTGTGAGGTCTAATAATGTTTGCTTTAATTGTTTTTTAATGCTCCATTTCAGCGTAAATCAAATTGTAAAAGTACGGCTAGGTGTCACAAATGTAAACAATCTCATCATACTTTATTACATTTTGAGAATAATTTTGAGCCAGATTTAATCGTGATCAATTAGTGACAAATTCATCAAATACTGGTAGTTTATCTGCAAAGCTAAGGTACTTCAACCTGCTGGTTCTATCGGTTCCAATAGTGATTCTAATTCAGTTAGTGAAGTTGTGAAAAACTCTAGTATTACTTCATGTTGCTCCAAGTGCTACTCTGTACAGCAATCATAAAAGTGAATAATTCTAAAGGAGGAGTTCAATTGTGTCGGGCTCTTCTTGACCCTGGCAGTCAGGCCTGTTTAATCACAAATGATTGTCTTAGAAGGCTTGGTCTACCAAAAAAAAAAAAAAGAGCAAATGTGCTAATTTCTTGTTTAGATGCTTCGGATACCTATGCCAATGGTGTTTCTCAAATTAGTTTTTCTCCTCATTTTCCATCAAATTCTTATTTTTCTACATCTGTTTATGCAGTACAAAAAATTATTGGTCAACTTCCTCATACATTAGTTTGGATTCTGCTTGGTCTGAACCCTTCGGTGATGTAAAGTTAGCGAACCCAATATTTTATAAAAGTTCTACAATTGACATTCTGCTTGGTGTTAATATTGCATTGCCTATGTTAAAGATTCAAATGCTATCATAGGGTGAAGGAAAGCCTTTTGCTATTCGTTCAGACCTGGGTTAGATCATTGCAGGTAATGTTCCTGCACCTGAAGAATCACCTATTATTCATGTGAACAATATTCAATTAGTCCACGAGCATCTAATAAATAAGTTCTGGGAACTGGACTCTGTTCCGACTGCCGAAAAGGCATTTGAGGAACATTTCGTATCAAATCATTCCAGAGATGAAACTGGAAGGTATATTGTGAAATTGCCTTTCCATTCTTTGCCATCTAGACAGTCAGCCTTATATAGATTAAAATCTTTGGAAAGTTCACTAACCTCTAACCCTGTGAAAGATGAACAGTATAGACAATTTATGAAAGAATATCATGAGCTAGGACATATGGAACTTGCTCCTCAATCAGAGTATGCTATGAAAGAGGCATATTACCTCCTGAATCATGCTGTCTTAAGAGAGTCGAGTAGCACTACAAAACTACGTGTAGTGTTCGATGCTTCATCTAAGTCATCCACTGGATTTTCACTTAACGATTTACTGATGATAGGGCCACGTGTACAGCATGATTTATATCCTATTCTACTTCGTTTTAGAACTTTTCTAGTGGCAGTGTGTACCGATGTAGAAAAATGTTTTGTCAAATTAAGGTACATCGTGAAGATATCAATTGACAACAAATTCTTTGGAGAAATACTCCAGAAAACATAGTACTTGAATTTCGACTGCTCACATTTACTTACGAGACACCTCGCACCCCATTTCTTTCTACTAGAGCAATGCAACAACTTGCATTAGACGAAAAGGATAATTATCGTTTAGCCTCTCAAGTTACTTTGAATGACTTCTATGTAGACAATCTTTTATATGGAGCTGCATCAGAGGAAGAAGTAGTTAAGCTTATTAATCAACTAAGGAAAATGGTGAGACACAGAGGATTTAATCTGAGAAAGTAGAAGTCCAATGTTCCTACAATTGTTGAAGAATCATTTGAAGAGCAGCAGATGATACACATTGATTCTGAAGGTTAAGTGAAGGTCCATGGTATCAACTGGAATCCAAAAACAGACAGTTTTAGTTTCTCAGTATGGCTGATGGAAGAGAAGATGGAGAATAGCAAAAGAGAAATATTATCTGAAGTTTCCCGTATGTTTGATCTTTTGGGATGGATTTTGCCATGTGTAGTATTTATGAAAATATTACTTCAAGAATTATGGAAGCATAAGCTTACGTGGGATGAACCAATTCCTAAAGATCTCAATAAAATGTGGATCTCATTTAGAAAAGAGCTTCAACTTATCAAACAAATGAAGATCCCAAGATGTGTGCTAAATTCCTTATGCGTTCAGATAGAGTTGCACACATTCTGCGATGCCTCTGAAAAGGCATATTGTGCTGTAGTTTATGTGCATTGTATTTTGTCAAATTCTGACATCTGTGTCTCCTTACTTACCTCCAAGACAAGAGTTGCACCCTTAAAGACTCAATCTTTACCTTGTTTAGAAATGTGTTCAGCATTATTACTGGCTAATGTTTTAGAAGTGGTTTTGAAGGATATCCACTTACCAATCCAAAGCACTATGGCTTGGACAGATTCCACCATAACTATAACGTGGCTGTCAACTGAACCTTACCGCTGGCAAACATTTGTATTTGAGATTTCTTATGAATTCTCGTTTACCTGTTTCGCAAAGAAACTTTGGTAATCTTACAAGTTCAGAAATTCAGTGTGCTTTTAAGTTCATAATTAAACAAGTTCAAATATCATCTTTTTGTGCAGAAATTCAGTGTATAGCTTCAAATAAGTGTTTACCTCGCAACAGTAAACTTTTGAACCTTTATCCAATCCTTGATAAAGAAGGAATACGCAGGGTGGGAGGACATCTTCATCATTCAAATCTGACACAAGATCAAATGCACCCAATCTTGTTATCTAAAAGTCATCCAGTAACTGCCTTAATTATCCGATATTTTCACTTGTCCCACTTTCATGCTGCCTCCCAATTATTATTGTGTGTTATAAGACAGAAATATTGGATTTTAAGTGGAAGAAGTGTTGTGAGAAAAATCATCAGAAGCTGTGTTACTTGTGCTCATGCTTCTGCTTCCATGTCTAAACAAATCATGGCTGATTTACCCCCTACTAGAATGAACCCTTCACGTACCTTCCTTTTTACAGGCATTGACTATGCTGGACGTATACTATGTAAATTTGGAAAAGGTAGAAGTGCTAAATCATTTAAGTGTTACGTTGCACTATTTATATGTTTTTCTACTCGTGCAATACACATTGAATTAGTTCCTGAGTTATCAACTCAAGTCTTCTTGGCTTGTCTCAAAAGATTTGTAGCCAGAGGAGGCAAGCCAAGAGGAAATAATACCTTTGGGAATTTGCATTCTCCAACCCACTGTATTTCTCAAAAATTACATTTGATTAACAGTTTAATGCATGAAATGTACTGTAAACATGATAATCTTTATTTTTTCAGTTATGTATTTCAGTTATGTTATTTTATTTTAGAATTTTTGTATTTACTCTCTTTTTTTTTTCTTTAATAAATAAAAATAACCTTTACATCATAAGATTTAAAAAAGATGTTTTGATAATTAGCATTCTACTGTAAAATATTTTTATTGATTTTAGTCATTGTTAAAGTCATGGATATGTTAAAAATTTGAAACAGTTTAATTATTTTAAAATACATTTTATTAAAATCTAGTGTTCCTTTAAGGAAACTTAAAGGAATCACATACATTACAAAATAACAACAAAAATTTTAAATAAAAAATATGCATTTTTAACTTTTAAACAATTGTCTGCATTTTACTTTTTTTTTTTCCTTTAGCATTGTAGGTGCTATAAAATAATATCAATTTCAATGCAAAAAGATAGTTTTGTAGAAGAAATAATACAAAAAAAAGTAAATAAAAATTATTACACAAAATCTAAGATATACAGTAGTACCTCAACTTACAAACTTTTTTCAACTCTCCCACTTTTAACTTATTCTCAATTGACACAGTTTTTAGTCAGGGAATATTGAAAGAATTCTTCATGTCCCATTAATCAGGTATGGGAAAGAATAATAAAGATCCAAATGTATGTTTTAAAAAGACTAGAAAATGAAACTAAGATGGCAGATAAGACCATTTCCTATAGCAAGACCAAAGTTAATAAAGCAAACATACAGGAATTTTGTATATGAATGCAACATTGAGTTCATCACTGAAAAGCTACAAAAATTAAGAACAGGATAGCGAGAGGATAGTGGAAGTGAATAATAATAATAAACAATACATATGGCACTGATATTTAACACCAGCAGAGATGATGCTATACCCATCACTAATATTAATTTTACATTAATTTTATGCATAGATATGCAGACCTGCCAACCTTTGAAAATGAGAAATAGTAGCACACCAAATTCAAATTTATCTGAAGGTTGGTTGGTTGGTGGCTTTTTTTACGCTGTAAATTTTAAGCGAGCAAATACTAATCAATTAAACGCATGTGTATATCCCTAAGCACACAAACTAGGAGACTCTTTTGTTTTTGCTAATTTTTTTGTTGCAGGTGGGATTGATTAACATAATTATTCCTATTCAATTAATGCTCTGTCCACTCCTAAGAGTTATAGTCCTTCATCAGGTCGAGTAAGCTGATACAACTGGGAGTGGGGGTGTCCACTCCCGCCACTTTTTTGACCACCCTTTGACAAAATTTGCGTTTTTTCGCGATCTTTTGACGAAATTTACAGTTTTTTTTTTAGATCTGTTGATTAAAATTTGCGTTCTTTTCGATATTTTTTGACAAAATTTGCCGTTTTTCGCAATGTTTTTGACGGAATTTGCAGTTTTTACGCGATTCTCTGATGAAAGTCACATTTTTCCCTCGATCTGTTAACAAAATTTGTCGTTTTTTCGCGAGCTTTTGACGAAATTTTCCATTTTTCGCAATGTTTCTCACGAATTTTGTCGTTTTTTCGCGATCTTTTGACGAAATTTGCCGTTTTTCGCAATGTCTCTGACGAAATTTGCCATTTTTTTTTTTCGATTTTCTGACGAAAGTCACGTTTCTCCCGCGATCTGTTGACAAAAGTTTGTCGTTTTTTCGCGATCTTTTGACGTAATTTGCAGTTTTTCGCAATGTTTATGACGAAATTTGCCATTTTTTCGTGATCTTTTGACGAAATTTGTCGTATTTTTGCAATATTTTTGACGAAATTTGCCGTTTTTTTCGTGATTTTATGACGAAAGTCATGTTTTCCCCGCGATCTGTTAACAAAATTTGCTGATTTTTCGCGATCTTTTAACGAAATTTGCCGCTTTTCGCAATGTTTTTGACGAAATTTGACACTTTTTCGCGATTCTCTGACGAAAGTCACGTTTTTCCCGCGATCCTTTGACAAAATTGGCGACTTTTCTTCGAACGAAAGACGAGATTGATTTTTTTCGGCGATCATTTGCCGAAATACCGATACATTTAATGCCCGAATTTTCGGATTTATGACCGATATATATATATATATTTTTTTTTTCGGAAATCATTGCCTTAATTTTTCGGAAAATTCGGACTAGAATCACCCCTGAACGATCTTTTGACGAAATTCGCATTTTTTCAGCAATCAGTTGAATGAAATTCACGTTTTTCGGCGATACTTTGGCAAAATATGCTTTTTCCCGCCAATTTTTTGACGAAATTCGCGTTTTTTCAGCGATCCTGTAACGAAATTCGCATTTCTTAGCTCGATCCTGTGACGAAATTCGTGATTTTTCGCGCGATCCTGTGACGAAATTCGTGATTTTTCAAGTGATCGTGTGAGAAAATTCGCGTTTTTTTTTTTTTTTTTTTTTTTTTTCCCCCCCCCAGAAAATCGTAGTTTTAGACAGATTTTCGTAGCACCGTAGTTTGTGGCTCAAAATCGTAGCAACTACGATTTTTTCGTAGCAGTTGGCAGCTCTGGATATGTATAATTTAAACAAAGCTAAATCAAAAATTTGTACCTGAAGTGCAGCGGGTTAGCTGGTGTCTGTGAAATTATTCTATCTCAGAACTTATTATATCACAGCTCAAAGTAGTTCTTAAGAGAATACAGAATTCAAAAGAAAGTACTTTATAAAAATCAAATGTAGAAAAATAAATATTATATTTAAATTTCTTTGCTAAATTGTTTCTCTCATTCTTAATAATGACCAACATATATATATATACTGCGACAATGATCAAGTCTGATTACTGAAGACTTTTGGGAAGGTAGCCTGACTACAGAATAGCCTATCGTAAAAAAATTTATGCTAATTTTGGTAATTAAAACATCAAAGAACAGTTTATGAAGGTTTGAGGCATTTAATAATACAACCACCGAGGTGGCTTTGAGCTTATTCATTGGTCTCAGTGGTGGTAGGTAGAGGGAGGTCTCAAATGCTTATATACACCATAACACTATTTAGCCTGATTACCGAAGACTGTTGCACATAAGGAAAGCATTAGAAGTTTGACCTTTAATTTCTCAGCCAAGAAATAATGTTCATTTCATTGTCAGATTGGATTGGATGAAGCTTTGCTCACCTTTGGCTCACTGTGCTTCAATAATGGAATTATAAAAGCTTAATTTATCAGCAATGGGAGGAATATTTTCCTTTTATTTATTAACTTATTCACTGATCTTGACAGTGGTCGCAAGAGAGCCAATTGAAGCCTATATACATCGTGGCTTGATTCCTGAAAATTAGTTAATATTTACCTTAATTCTAGAAGACTGTTGCACACATGGTAATTATTAGAATTTTGACCTTTCTAAGGCCAAACATTGAATTAAAAAAAATGTGGCCACATTACGACCACTATCTTATTAAGGTCTATGTTTATGGTAATTTATATTGTAATTGATCATGCCGTTGATGAGAAATCATGTTCATTACATTGTGAGATTGAACTTTATACATAGGAAAGCTTTGCTTGCCTTTGGCTTGCTATGCTTCAACTACAAGTGTGAAAAAAAAAGGACAAGAAATATAAAATATAAAATTATATATATATATATTAAAAAAAAAAAAAAAAAAAAAAAAAAAAAAAAAAAATTAAGAACAAAAAATTTAAATAGCATAAGATTGGAAAAAATAAATTATAATGAAAAAATTCAGAAAAAAAGACAGTATAAACGAAAGTTTAAGTCTTAAAGTTTAGCAGTTTATTATGAAGATCTGAAAACAAAATTTCCCCATGAAATAGTAGCTTCCATTTCAAGATAAAAAACAATAAACAGATAGTTATGATCAATGAAAAACAGAAGCTTTTCAGAACTGCATCATATAAAATTCAAACTAAAGTAACAAAGAAGCTTCACTCATTTTCTGCTCGTCGCTGCACTTCAATGAATGCATATAAATGGCAATGCAGAAGACAGATATATATATAAATCCTATAATATGTTTCTGGTATATAAAGAAAAAGAAGACCATGGTAATGAAAGCATAGAAATAAAAAATAAGTGGTGTAAAAACAAATTTCAGAAATGGGATGAACTGGAAGAATTTGTAATAAGTGGTATCCAAATCAACTTGCCGTTTTTAAAGGTACAGAATACTTTCAATGACAATAATTTTAACACAAATTATGTCATCATTGGATAAGTTTTACAAAACTCCATTCACCTGACAGATCAATTTTCCTTAAAATTAAATTAGAAACTGGTTTCAAAGTATTTTTTGGATTACAAACCACAGACAAGTTTGTAAGTTAAGTTCAACTGTACAATGAAAATTGATGATAAAATTTAGAATGTCATTATTCTGTAAGGAAAATTAAATTTATCAATAATAACAGAAATTAGATTTTAAAGTAAATATAATTTTTATGTTAGCATATGTTTTTAAGACTTAAAGTTATGTGTACTTCACATAAAAAACACCTCATAAGTTTTCAAACTGTTCGGATTTCACTTGAAATTTAACACAGAACAACACAAATCAAACAAAGGTGAAAGAGCAATAAAAATTTTATTATCTGATGTGCTCAAAATAATAAATAATGTAATTTTAAAGGATAGAAAAACACTTTTATTAAATGGTCCACAAAATTTAAAACTGGAAGAATGAAAAATAGACAACTTTTTTCTGCAAAGTAAAATGGAATATTGAACTCTGATTATAAAATAATTATAGATTGTACACACACACAAATGTATCACAGAACATATATATAATATATGAGTATCAATATCCAAGTGAATATATGTAAAGCAACAAAGAAGAAATAGGCTTAATTATTACTTTTAATAAAACTGACTACAACAATTCACTACCAGACATTACTAAAGACATATTTTCATATAAAGTAACATTGAATAAAACTGACAAACTTATTCGTAAGTGTGTCAAAATCATAAGAGTAAGGACTTTTAATCACTGAACACTTTCTTGACCAAACTTTCGAGGATATCATCAGATCCTTCATCTGATAAAAACTACCTGGGCTATATAAAAAAAGTATCCGTTTAGCAAATACATGCCATTCTTTTTTTTTAAATGAAAGCTACATTGCTCAATTAATATGGTACATTTCTCTGCTTGATATATATATATTGCACGCATAAAATACATGTTACTTTAACATGCCTGAATGAAAAAAATATAAATATAGATTATAAATTTATCACATTCAAATAACGTAATGGATGTCTGGGCAATCACAGTAGTGGTGAACCATTTTACATGCATACAAAATTTGTAATTTATTTTTTCACATTTGTACCATGGAGAAAATTTTTTTGTAAATAAAAATAAATTATTTTTGCACTGCTTTATTAATAACTAACAAAACAACTAACATAAAATTCAATTTCTAATTTATTATAAATCTTGAGTGAAATTTATTAGCTATTCTATTTCTCCAACTGTTTTATAAAATTTGTTTTAAAAAATAAAAGATTGCTAGCATGTATAAGGGAAAAAAAAAAGTAATATAGCTCTCAATATTTCAAAGTAACTACAGATTAAGAACAGCATTCAAAATTCACAGTACTTCTTCCTTAATTAGTCTCACCATAGATGTCCTGATTTATTTATTTATTTTACTTACTTTAACAAGATGAAAATTGAATTTAGTGCAAAAGATGGTAACATTAAAAATTAGTTTACAAGTCTGCAAAATTTTCAAAAGTACCACATCTAGTATGTATGTCACAGCTTTGTGAGCCCCTATTACAGAGACAGCAAACCTGTGGCACACAGCAGAATATTTTTGGCATGGTGTTGATTGGGGTTCTAAATCAAGATATAATGACAAAGTATAAGAATTTAAATAAACTTAGCTTGTCTAAAATTGGTTGATTGAAAATATATTTTTAATTGCAGCTAATTAAATTCCAACCTAGTTGAATATGAACTCAAAATTTATCAAACTATGACAAGATTTGGAAATTATCAGAAAGGAAAGTAAAAATTTTGATGATAAAAGGATGGCAACTTTGAATTTAATTCCAAAACTATTTACAGAATTAAAAAAAAAACTGTCTATCTATGTCTGCCAGACATTATTTTTGCAATTGAATAACAAAAAATCCTCGAATAGTCACTTGTCGGATGACTCCAGTTCAGCATGCTATCTGTAAAAGATGCCGAAGTATGAATCAGATATTAATTATTTTTCCTCCAAGATGCAACAACAGAAGTCACATTATTATTATTTTATTTTATTAGCTTCTAAAATATATTTGTTACTATAATTATTATAGTTTAATCCTACATATGCCACTCATACTTTCTAAATCTTAAAATAATAATAAATCGAGCAATTTTGATTCATTGTTTTTTGTTCCACTAAATTTGTTTTTAAGTTGAAACGTCATGTTGTAAAATGTTTTTTGAAAAAAAATTGGTACACAGATGTTTGAAAAGGTTCACCAACCCTGTCCTATTCTATCATATTTTTGCATTGTTGAAAAAATAACTGTACATATCCAAGCAGAAATATCAAGCTACAGAAGAGAAATATTTTATACAGTGGAAAAACAGTTAAAAAGAAATGGCATGTTTGACATACAGCTGAAGGAAGAAAAGAGAGTATGATGATAACTTTCAGTAGAATACACTACTTAAGAGATTTAACAGCTTTAAAATCGGTATAGTTAGTTTAAAATAGTAATAAATTATGTTGAATGGAAGAAAATAAAAAAAAAGAGAAGGAATTCACATTTCTTAAAAGAACATTTTTCCAAATTTATTTGCTAAATTTTTAAGAAAATTTATGCCATAACTCTATTATCCACACTTCATTGTAAGAAATCTGCTCTAAAAAATCAAGATATATTTAAATATGTCAGCATATTTAAAAAAATAATAATTACAATATAACAATTTTCAACTTCAGGTAATGTGATCAAGGTTAACATTTATGTAATAACTTTCTTGGTTATTATAATTTCTTCACTTTTGATCCCCGATTTCTTCACTCTGAATCCCTCAAAATACTAATGTTTCTATTATTTGTCAGTATTTTCAGAGATTAACTGCATTTTGATAAGGGGAAAGATGAGTCCAATCCATGAACATTTTTCTTATTTTATCTAGCACTTTAATTTATCATTCATTAATAAGATTAAATTTACTTATATATTCAACATATTTTGGTTTCTAATTCTTTTTCTGTTAGGGACCAATTTTCAGTTAAAAGATCTCTATTCCATCTCTAACAAAATAAAAATTTGTTTTAAACAACTAATAAAAATAAAAAGTAACATAATTCATTTCATTTTAAATAGGAACATTAAGTTTATTATTATTATTATTAACAAGAATTTTTTTTGTAATATTCAAGCTTGTTGTCCCGTTTTAATAGTAATAATAATAATAACTTCGAGAATACAAATATTTTATAAGGGTAGCTCAAACTGCACCACTCTACATCTGGATAATACAAAATAGTAATACAATGACACACATATTAAGTCATAATAAGCACATTTTTCAACAGTAAAAAATAAGATATGAAGATATAATGTTACATAAAATTGATTAGCTGTACAATATATACAAAAAATATATTACTATATATTGATTACAATGAGATTAAAAATTTTCACTTTTATCAAAAGCAATAAATAATAAATTATGATAGGAAGATATATTATGAAATAGATTTTTGTTTCATCTTTTCAACAGCAATTTGTCTCAATTTCGACACAACCTAAAAGAAAACAGAATAAATTAGTTTTCTTATAAAACACTAAATATCTATTTTAACTGAGAATAACTCAAAACAAATATCATATTAAATTTTTATTACTGTAAATTTTAGTTAAATTCATATTAATCAGAAATTTTTGGAAAATCAAAAATACTCTAATGATGTATTAAAAAAGAAGAAGATGCTCCAGCAAGCTTGGGTAATAAATATGGCCGTTGTGATAACCCTGCCATTTTCCCCCCTTAGTTTTGTGCATGTTATTGAAACCCTATACTTATTCATGTTACTTCAAATGTTACTTTTCATTACTGTGTTTCAACCAATGTTTATTGTTAAGTCATGTGTTAAAAAAATACATGCTTGAAAATTATACAAGTCGTAAAAACTCAGTAAATTAAATTATAGTTTTCAATCAAATTTTTAATTTTTTTTGAAAATCTATTTAATGGGGTAAATGATGAATTTATGGGTGCATTGTAACTCCGCTCCTCTCAGTTTTCAAAACCTTTATCTCCACATTCCCCCTTCCCTCTTCCTCAATTGGAAGGAAATGACCTACCTTTTGGACACTTTTTCTAAAAATAAATTTTAGCTATAATTAACTCTTAATTAATATTCCGTAATCATATATATTATTTCTGTTGTCAACATCCCTTTTTCTGAGCAAATATAAAATGCAGAACGATAAACTGCATTATATCGTGCTCAACAATGATTATAAAAAAAAAAAAATAGTACAATAAAGATACAGAGGGACATTGTTGCTTCACGGGTTTATTTTATATTTATGATTAAAAAGCAAAATTCATATGCTTAGTTTATTTTTCTTTGTTCCATTTTTTTGCTGAAACAGATGATGTCACCCTCTAATGCAGCTAAAATATGATTGATAATTTTTTTTTTTTTCCCTTTACTATCTGCGATTAATATTTACTGTAACCTTGATTGAATAAATTAGATGATATTCTGCCTTGATTAATATTGTTTGGAGATATTTTTAGTCATTAATTTTCCTTTAGCAGTTTAAACCTGCATCTAAAAAATATTAGGCTGCAGTGTGAAATCTTCACATGGGTCCACTGGTTAATCTGTAGACTCATTAAGTCTGACACTTTAAAAAAATATATACATATAAACTAGATTTTTAATTTACACAGATTCCAAAGCACTTTATGTAATTAAACTTTTAATCTCAATTTTAAAAGGAAATACAATCCACAATTTAAATTTCATGTATTTATTAGAGTTATTTTCTTCTTTCTTTCTTTTTTCTTTTCCTTAAAAAGCAATTTAGAAGACTACTAATACACACAGCTTAGATTCAGTGGAGATTGTAAGTAAACAAACTGCTAATAATAATAATAATAAAAGACAGCCAATTTTATACTTACAAAGCAAAATTTAGTACTTTTTAAATATAACACTGCATGGTCAAATTGGTCATTTTGTGCATCATACACTGGATAGCTCAAAATTGTGAAATATGATACTAGCAAAACCTGCAGCTTTGCTCACGTAATTATTGAAACATGCCAAATGGTACTCCTGGGCTTATTTTTATTAGAAGAAATTATACGGCTAAGAATTACTAACTAAGCCACAAATTTAGTAAACTTTATTGTTGCATTAGGCGAACATGAGATTCTGTGCATTAGGCTCTAGATTTGATATCTGGAGTCTGACGTATTGGATTTTTCATGACATGATATATGTTATGTCAGCAACTGATGATGAATCAAGTTATACCTAATTTGTCTTTAAAGAGGAACCATACTACATACATAAAAATCATTATAATATTTTTTGGCTTCTCAGATGTCTAATAGAGAAACAAACAGATAGATCCACAAAGCAAAATTTACTACTAAACTTCACGTTATCCAGTATCTTTTAATAGCAGAGTGCATAGCATGATCTAATTAAAAAAAAAAATGGTATCACTGTATAATGTACTTTTTAAAAGTTTCTTTAAATAGTAATGTCATATAAATAGAAAATAAAGATTTTTGCAAAATTGAGATTGTTTTCAACAATGTCTGATATAACTACAATTATCAAACATACATGCAAAAAAAAGTGTGTCAGCTTCAAAAGAATTCATGTATATTTAAATCATGTAAATACAAAAATGCATACTGATTTTCATAAAGTTACTTTTAAAATCTTACCTTTCTGGTTTCAGATTTGATAAACTGCTCTCGATATGCCAGGTTGAAACGAGGATACTTAAGATAAACCTATTTTTAAAAAAAATTGAAATTCAGTAAGAAAGAGACAAATCATTATAAATGCTTGACTTAAATTTGAAAGCATAAAGAATGACAACCTGCAAAACATTATTGCAGAAGTTAAAAATTAAACTGCTAAATAAAATATGTCTTATGATGACAAATGCTGCTAACCAAAAGCGATTAAATTGTGCATTATTAGAATGAAAAAAAAAATCATGATTTTTAAAAATATATATAAATAAATAAATCAGATTTTTCAAAATCTGATTTTTATGATTTTTTCCTTGGGTTAAAAGTACTGAATGCTTACAAAGAATGGTACATTTCAAAATAATTCAACTTTTAATTGGATTATATTAAAGAGTATAATTTACATTTTATGCTTTAATTAATAAAATTATAATTAGTAATTACAGAAATAATAAAAATTGCAAATAAGTAATTTCATTAGTTAATAGAGCAAATAACAAATATGTCATAACAGCTCTTTTTGTGCTCCGTATATTGTAAAATTACTGTAATATGGTATAAATCTAAATTTACACATGTGCATGCTAACCAAGAATGAGACTACTCATATCCACATAAAAATATCAACTATCAGCATTATTACACACTCAGTGGGCATTATTGTCATTTAGTGCTTTTAATTATTAAAAAAAAAAAAAAGGAGGATTTTGCTACCTTATCTTTAACTGATTTCTTTATTTGTTGTGTACAAATCCAAAAGTAGAAAACATTCTTTAAATTTTTATTGAAGCAGCTCTTGCTATACTTAATATTTTGATATTAATTATTATTTTATTTTATTTTATTTATTTGAGTGTGGGGGTTCCTATACATTCTTTCACAATAGCTGTTGAGCAGATGTTATCATTCTTTCATTCTCTTTTAGCTCCAGTTTGTTCTCATATATTTATTTGTAAAAGTAGAATGGGAAAATAAGATAATCATTCTTTTACCTAGAGAAAATTATATTTGCTGAGCCTTTTATATAAATGAGTGAATAATTTGATTACTCAAAGGAAGTTACAGGACATTGTGAATTATAATAGATTTAATTAAATAACAATTTTAAACATAATGCCTGATAAAAACTTATTATTTAGAAGCTTCTGTACTTTATTGTTTACAAGCTTAAGGAATAAAAAGCTTGTAAATATTTATTTACAGTTTCTTTCATTATTAATTTATTAATAGGAAAAAATCTTTAGAAACATTGCAATTTATGTTCAACTTAGATTTTAATACTTTTTCACATCATTTTAAAAATGAAGAAACTTGATGATTTTAATCAAGGATTTTTTTTTAATAATTTGATTAAAATCCCACTAGTAATAATCAATTTTAATAATCTGATTAAAATCACTGACACCCTAGACATATTATATAACATAATTTTACAATTTACATATTATTAATTTCATTCAGCTTTTAAACAAACACATTTTCTGTTGTATTCATTTTCCATAAGTGAAGCAAATGCTTTAGAAATCTAACAACTTAATTATATTCTACACAATCTACAAGAATTTAAGCAAAATTTTTAGTGTCTCTTGTCTGTATGTTCAAATTCTGTAAATACTCAGAAAAATTCTAAGTGTATTTACAGAAGTCTTAAATCCCCAAATTCGTATTTACACTTACTTTTCTGTTGGTATTTGAAATATTGAAATTTGACTGAACATTTTTTCAGATATTTTGTTTCTAAATTATATCAGCAGCCAATGAAATACTTTTCAATAATTAGATTTCCACTTTTAATTACCAAGGGAAAGTAGCAACTGGTAATTTGTAGCTTATATTCCATTAAAAAAAACATTTACTTTATGCAATTAGTATTTATATGCAAATTCCAAATTAATATATATTTTTTAAACTCAGTACAATAAATTAAGACCATACCTTCTTGACTACATCTCCTAAAGTAATGGAAAACAACCCACTTTTCACAATATCATCAATAACTTCTTTCAGTTCATCATCCTTGAAAAATTTGATAAATTAGTAAATCATATACATAAAATTTTAAACGAATTAACTTAAAAAAATTATATGAATTTTGAAAATACAGTAGCCTCTTATTATATCACACTCGTCGGGAGGGGTACTAGAAAAAAGCATCATATATAGAAAAACGACAATATAACTGAAGACATAGGGGGGGGGGGGGGGGAAGATAATCTGCAAGTAAATGTTTCATATTTTTCTCCAAAATATTATTTTAAATATATATTTATTCCAAAAAACTAACAGCATAGAAATACATTTACTTATTGTTATTTACAAAGTGCATATACTGAAGAGCTGCCAACCTCTGAAAGTTTTTTTAATAAGAAGAATCAGGATCATGGTTCACACACTTGAGAGCAAAATTCAAGCACTTTTCAAGGATAACCAATATTTTATTTAAATATTTTCAAGGACTGTTTAGCTACATGCTTTAAAATGTCTGTAAATATAAAACATAAGGGGGAAAAAATCTCTACATTGCCTGTCTAAGAATTTTTATCAGATCTTTAAGAAATTTTATAGATATTTTGAAACCCTATTATTAAAGAATTTTCAAAGAATTTTCAAAGAATAAAATATTTTAACTGAGTAAGGTACATCTATGTACCATAAAAAGAAATTTCATAAATAATAAAAAGTTGAGAAAACAGAGCTTGATCTTTTTTCTTTAGGAAAAAAAAAGATGTGATATCACTATAGCGGCAGAAGTCTCTCTCCTTTCCTCTCGTGAAAGAAGGAAAGGAGAGAGACTTCTGCCTGAGACTTTCTGAGAGGGAGGGAGGGGTAGGGTGCAAGAAGAAGTATATCTAGATCAAATTCATTCATATTACAATTCCTTTTTATGAGAAAATTTAATTTGAAAATCAAACTCCCCTGATTGGATTATGTTCATAAGTGAAAGTGAAAAAAAGCAGATTATAATGTGTTTTTAGTTACATTTGGTTCATTCATTCAAAAAATATAGAACATTTCTTTTTAGGTCATAATGCTTTTCAATTGGAAGTCAGATGATTTTTTAAATTTCAATATTCACCGAAAAGAAAATGTTGCATTGGGATAATTGTAAATGCTAAATTATGGATTCTAAATTTACAAAATAAAGATCTTAATTTAATCCAATCGCTTTGAAAATTTGCCAATATATTTATTAGAATTTCGAAGTTATACAAATTATTGGGAAATTTTATGCATTAATTTGAAGATATGAAACATTTTAATTTATCATTTTTTACAAAAATTTCCAATGCATTTTTTTTTTCATTAAATGGTTGCTTAGCAACTATATTTCAACAAAGGAAAATTCAAGTGAATCACATTATTTTGACATGAAAATTTATTAAAAAATAGCTAATTTTCGGGTGATTTAAGTTTTTAATATGCTTTTTTTAATGAAATAGATGATAATTTATTTTAACTACTAAAAAATGATTAGCAAATCGGTTTTCCAAATGAAAATAATAAAAACGTTGAATGTGTAAATTGAATATAGGTCACATAAGAGGAATTTACATTTGTATGAGTATGTCTTATACACGAAATTTTATTCAATTTCAGCAACATATGATGTTTAGTGGTTGAAATATAAGTATTCTTTTAAGGATAGGATAAAATCTCTTGTACAAAGAAATGGTTATTATAATGAAATTAAAATAGTAAATACAGTACAGGACCTCAAATCCGGAAGACCCAAAATCCGGACCGCGATAGAAGTGGAAAAAAAAAAATTTCCGAAAACGCGTATAGATGACGCTTCATGCGCTTGTATCACAGTTTTCAGATGATTTAGCGAAACTACACTCTTCTGAATAATTTTTTATAATGTTTTTAATCTAAATTACCATAAAATATCAAAAATATCCCCCCCCCCTCCCAATTTTCAACACATTTCATTTATTTTTTTCCCTCCCATACCAAAAATGTATAGTTGGAATATGTTTTTCCCATCCTTTAGCAAAATTTTTACGGTGTCGATAGGTGCTCCAAGGTAAGTTTCTTTGTTTTCATGTTACAGGTCTGTACAGACCGAAATTTCCAGGCCCGACCCGATTCGTAGAAGAAAACTTTTGGTCTGGCCCGGTAAAAAATCTGAAGCAACATTATTCTTTCTACATTTAAAATTATTCAAAAGCACACTTATTTATGCATAGATTTTATTTTCAGGCTATGCCGGGCCGCATATTACCGATTTTTGCTCGGGCTCGGAAGAAGTCTGTCCCGTCCTGTCCCGAGTTTGTAGTAAAAAGTTAGGAATGGATGAAGACCAGGCCTGACCAGGTTACAGGAATAAAAAATGGCCCTGACATGTGCAGATATCTATTTCATGCTTCCCAGTGTTACAATTTGGCTTTTTAAAAGGACGCCACACCCTGGCGTTTTTCTTTTAAGAGCCGATGCCCCCTGCTCTTTTTACACGTGGAAAATGTACTCTGTTCCTTTTCCATGTATTTTCTTTAAGACCACTTTTTTTTTTTCCCCCGTAGAAAAACCCATGACATTGGAAAACAGAAATTGATTTATAAATCTTATATGATCATGATAACATTACTTATCTATAATGAAACAAAACTATTCGCTGTAGCATCTTTATCAATTTCTAGATTGATTAGCTAAGCATTGGTAAAACATAAAATATCCTAATTTGGATGAACGATTTTGTAAGGTTTTTTTTTTTCTTTATGCCTGTTCCCACATCCAAAGTGGCTTCTTTCAGACATAAGTTTTAATTCATTTTTTTCTGAGACGCATGAAATTGGCAGGTTTTCTTATTCAAAAACTATGTAATCGAAACACGTTTTCCATTTTTTGGTAAAGGTACATTTTTTTTTATAAAATAATGTTTAAAGTCGGCGATTTGAACCAAATTCTTGCTTTAGTGCTCTGAGCTATGAAAAATGCATGCTGTCACGTAACATGAATCGCTTATAAGTAATTTATTTATTTATTAAATAATAGAAAACTCATTTCGAATCCAAATCACTTCAACAGTCAGAACTGCCAATTTTATGCTTCTGTGTTTAAAAATGAGTCAGAAAGATTCATGTTAGTGACCAGATCATTTGAGAACAGACTTAATAATTAAAAAAAAAAAAAAAAAATCTGCACGATTTACTTTTGCATAATGAAACATCCATCAAGTTCATGATCTAATTTTGATAACCTTCGACTGTTGATTTCACAGAGTTTGAATGAATAAACAAACCACTCTCCTTTATTTGCAGTAGCTCTTTAGTGGCCAATTTTATAGGGAGTTCTAATTTTCTAATAACTTATTATATTTAAATAAAAAATTGTTACACAGCTTTTTTTATTATTATTGCAACTTGCTGAAAATTTCAACGAAAACTGCAAATAAACAATGGAGATAAAAAATATTTTTTTAATAGCAAGAAAAAAATGGATTTTGCTTTTCGTTCTTTTTCTTTTAATATTTTTTTCTATTTGCTTGCAGCTCAATCAGTGCCTGATTTATGGCAGGATATTTGGGGCATGGGCCCAGAGCCCCCGAATTTCAGGGGCCCCCAAATGCTACTGAAGATTTTTCAATTATTGGCCAAAATCAAATAAGTTTTTTAACTAAAAAAATAATATGGAAAAATCAATTTATCGTTAATTTCATTTTAAAATAATTTTTTAAGGGGCTACTTCACTCAAGTGAAAACACCCACTTAATAATGATATTCCTATAGGAGACATTTTTTTAAAATATCCCGTTTGCACTTCAATATTTTTACTTTTTTTTTTTTTTTTTTTTTTCATTTGATAGTTGAGGTCAATCTCAACAAAAGCCGTTTTTTACTTTTTCGATTTTCTTTAGTTTTTTTTATTAATATATTTTTTCTCAAGGCAGCTATAAGCATCGGTGTAAGTACCCCCCCCCCCCCCCCCCCATAAGCATCTGTGCCCAGGACCCCAAATTTTTAAATCGGTACCTGAGCTCAATAATTTCTTTTTCCTGCAGGCAAATAGCCCGAACTTGCTGGCACTCACTGAGTCCTTTTTATAAGTTAAAGAATGAAATTTGAATAGTTTCTCTCTGGCTAGTAGAGTTTTCCATTCACAGCGTTTTAGCAGAAAAGGAAAGTGGGGAGTTCTATTGTTTTCTAAGTGCATCAAACACTGGGGAGGCATGAGACCACAGACAATTTCATCCTGTAAACAAAGAAGAAACAGGTTTGAATTTCAAAATTTGTCTCCTGACTTACGGTTTGTGCCACGTTTCCCCGAAGTCCGCCATTTCGTTTCTCAAATGATATCAAAATAAAGGTAACATCTGGCTAAATTTAGGTCATATTTTGGAATCATTTTAGTAAAATTTATAAAATTTATGAAAATATTTATTTGAAACACCTTGCATAGAAGTATTTATGAAATAATATAAATTTTGATTATTGTATGTTTTTTAGCCAGATGTTACCTTTATTTTGATATCATTTGAGAAACAAAATGGCGGACCGCGGGCCAATCCGGTATGCAGTACCTAAAATCCGGAACGATTGCGGCACCAGCCAGTCCAGATTTGAGATCCTGTACTGTACATTCAAACATATACTCAAGAAATGAAGTAGCACAATTACTGGAAATTGAGAATAAAAAATTAAAGTGACAACGGGGAGTTCAGAGGGGGTGGAGCCCCCTGTGGTATAAATAATTTATTATTTGATGTAGATGAAGGTGTAGTTATATATTATTAAATAGTTATGAAGTTCTTTATTTAAAATATTGCGTTGTATTTGCTAGACCCCTTAGCGTTCTTTTTGGTGAAAGCAGTGGTATAAAATAAAAGGAAAAGAAACTTCTTACTTGAATGGTGTCTGCTGTACACAAAATGAAGAGGAGCCTTGTTAACGATATAAATCAAATATCTTTATTCATCTTTTGAAGAGAAGAAAGAGGCCTTCATCCGCTGGTCACCTTTTTTTATTTTAATAAAAAACGTTGGCCCATAAAAATGATCTTTTCCACTCGAAGAAAAGTCTTTAAAAATTAAAATGCAGCATTAATCCAGATTTTAAAGATGAGAATTTCAATTAAAACTTTTACGCGCCATCAGGCAATAAATTCAGACAGGGAGACATAGTCGTAGAATTTCGCCGGACCACGCATTGTTGGCCGCAGGCAGGCAGGGCCCGCGATCTTTTTGAAACGAAAACTACATCATGACAGTTCATCAACAAAACAGATTCTGATTTAAAATTAACGAAATTTTTAATTTATAGTAAGAAACGGGGACACCAAAAGTATGCGGACGACAAGATTTAAATCTATTAGAGAATTTTAAAAATTAGACAATATCTTAATTAACAAATCCGAACAATTCATTTAAAAACATTTATTTTAATTTGCGCCAGCAATCATCAAATAAACCACGCCTTCGAAAAATGAGCCTCCTTTCACAGCTACCTGATGCGTACGTAACAAGAGGGGGAAAGACGGCGCTTCGATGACGTCATCACAATACGAGGAGAACGCAGAGAGCGAACACATCGGCAAGAGCGCAATACGGCCGCCGAACGATGCCTGATAAGAAACGCTCGCGTAAAAATAAATACGGAATTGAATCCAAATAATATCGACGTGAAAGGCCGAAAGAAATAAAAATATAACATGATTTAAACATTGTGAGATTTCATATCACAATACCCCCATTTACCGATTAAAATTTTGGCAGAACAAGTGATGTAAAAGGTAAAATGAAATAAAAACCTTTTACAGAAAGGGGATGACAAAATTTTTGCACACCAAACACAGAGAAAAAAATTTAAATATTAAAGTAAAGCCAAACGTTAAACTGCTGCAATTAAAATTAATAGTGGTGACCAAACTGGAAGGGAGAAGAAAAAGAAATACATCAAAAGTATACATAGTATATTCAATAGTATACATATAAAAATGCCAAATCTTCTTATTTATGGCAATTTCTTCTAGTCTGATCTCATCAAATTCACCATCAAAATACTTAAATACAAATGCTAAACAAACATCAGAATTAGCATATATAAAATGAGATATATAAAATGAGATATATAAAATGAGCTCATTGTCAAATATTTAAATTGGTACCATTAAAAATAGAAGTTGCACTTTACAAGCAACAAAGATCAACATACCTTCAGTATTTGATCAACCGCCTAGGACTTACAATTTATTAATTTTTTTTTTTATATAATAGAGCATTTATTTTCACTTACTCTAAATAAAAACTGGCCATACTTAAAAATATCTTTAGTACAATTTTCATAATACCATATTCAATTTGTTTTTGTAATTTTATTTAGTACTAAATACGTAATTGACTTGAAATAACCAGCTGTACTCTACATGAACAAGTAGCCAAATCGTGCACTAAATGACCACTCACACCTAAAACACAGATAGTTATGGTAGTTGCAACTATATATATATATATATATATATATAAGAGAGACATGTCTAAATAAATTAGGTGTTTTAATGCTGAAACATATACTCTTACCACTTTTCTCATTACAACTGAAAATATGTGTTGCAAAAGTAATATCAACAAACACCAATATAAATATTTCTCTGAAAATACTGGATTATTTACTCAGTAAGAATTTTCAAAATATATACCATTCATTAAAATACGAGACATCACTTAATACCATTTTAAATATGTATAAAGATAAACTCATAGATAAATCATGGTTTTTATGAATCAGTGGGTATTTGGTTGGGTGGGTGGGGATCCCCGGAAAAAATTTAACCTTTAGTCTTCATTAAAAAAGACAAGTTAAAAAATGACACTTTCATGGGAAGAAAATAAAAACACAGTGCACCTTTTGTAATGGCCATAATTATCATCCAGAAATATAATATACATATATATTGTTATTGAGAAAAAAAAAATTGGCTATTGTAAAATGCTAATTTGAATCTACATAACTCACATAAGTGCTAATAATGCTAGCCATAGAAACTATCAGCAGTCGTGCAAATTAAGCAAAATCAAAATATAAATATACATTTGTTATAATTCACAAAAACACACTAATAGCTCTGGTACACAACCATCAGCAAATTATCAGTAAATCAAACAAATGTAAAATAAAACAATCAAATCTATAAAAGAGACAATGGCGATCTCCAAAACCATTGGCAATTGTGTACACTTGATAATACTATAGAAGCTATATAACTATTGCTGTAAAGAAAAAAAATTATTACAGATGAGGGATGCGTATTGTTCAGCCACAATGAGATGTGATAGTTATAGTTAATAAATCAGTTTTTAATAACCACACAGTACATCTCCTTTAAATGCATTATCTGCTAGTAAAAAATGTTTGCAGAATAACTTTTGCAGATTTATGGCACACTGGAGGACACGATGGCACTCAATCACAGCAATTTGGCCATAATCACTTATGATGACGCACCATAATTTTTAAGAAATGACAACACAATTGGGAATATTTAGCACTGAAGCACTATGACACACTTCTTTTTCTCTTTTTGTAGATACACTTAGTGGCTTGGGGAACACTAGATTCACCATCACATAAGGCTTAAGACACAATAGGGAAATTTATCGACATAATCAGGAACAGAAGAAAGTCACATAGAAATTTGAGACGACAAAATTGATGAATTCAAAAAGAGCACTTTTTCTTTAAATTTCTTAGTAAATTTTGAAGATTCATCATGGAACACTTCTATATATTAAAAGGCGCTGTTAAATAGTACTAAGAACTGTGCTTTTCTTTTCTTTTTATATAATCTTGTATATAAATTAACTTGGCACTTAAAATCTTCAAATTTCTTCATTAATAATAATAATTTTTCAGAATTCAATTAGTTATTTCTTGTATAAAAATATGAGGCATATGACAAAATAAAATTTAGAGACTTTGGGTATATTCACAAATGAAAACATAAAGGCACAATATAATATTTGAAAAATGGGAAATTTGCCCAATAAAATAAATTGATCTTGAGAATTCCTGTATCAAAATAGCAACTCTTGAAATCACAGGTAAACATAAGAAAATGCATCATACAAAATCACTATTGAAAGTAACTTTTTTTTTTTTTTTTTTTTTATAATATTTCATAATAAATAAGAATTTTCTTGATTTTGAAAATATAAAGCAAAAATAGCAACACTGATTTTTAGGAGTAGATATATCAACCAATCCATTCGTAAGGATAATGCACAACTCACCAAAAGAAAAGGCCAACTAACAATACTTCTTAATCAGGTCAAGAAACAGCTATTAATTGAGAAAAATATTTAAGATTATTGTAAATCTTATTTTAGCTTTCAACACAAACATCAAAGATATTGAAGCGAATCCGACATTGTAAGGATAGTATACACATACATGACATGACTCTTCTTCAATAGTTACTTTAAAGTTGAAAATGAAGCATAAGTTTTAAAGTTATTGTTCTAAAACAGTTATTTAGGCAGGTAAGTGTAGTATAATTATTTTTCACTGTAAAACAAGGAAAATATTAGAGAAGTGGTTAGCACAAATGGACACAACTCATCAGTGAATGGCCAACTTCATCAGGTAAGGAACTGTTGAAAATGAAGCATAGAAATTTATTTCTTTATTTTTTTTTTTTTATTTTAAGTAATTTTTACGACGCTGGAAGATAGAGCAGCATATAGAGAAACAATCTTTTATTTATTTATTATTATTGTTTTTATAGATGATGTCAAAGAATTTCTTGAATATAACTGTAACAGGAATGAAGTAGCCCTATGCCTACTTCTTCTCAAGAGTAGAAAAAAAATAATGTTGCTTTCATTCCTTTTCTGAGAGCAACATGAGAATGCTGGTTGATGAAAACTGTCACAGCCTGCACATATAGTGAAGTGAAAAGGTCTAATTCCACAATTACAACTTGCCATAGGAATATTTTTAAACAAAATGAAGCAACATGAATTTTTCAAATATAATATTTTGTCAGCTGAGAGTTCCTTTACAAACAACATGAGAACAGTTGTGAAAATATTCTTAAATGCATATATTCTTAATTTGTAGACTTCCGATTATCTTTGCACTAAGCCAAACTGTATGATTATTAACATCACAGTTTAGATGGCATAAGAATAAATCTATGAACAAACCATTCGCATTAAAACTATTGTTAAAAAAAATGTCTTAATTTGAAATTTGTAGAATTGAAGCATAGAAATCTGCAAGAATGTTATGTAGGATATTTACAACTACTAACTTCTGTGAAGAATTTTTGCTTCAGAAAGAAAATGTGACCATAATAAATAAGTATGACATAATAAGAATAAAATTTCTCAGCATCAATAATCATAATTTCAAAAATAATGCTTCTTATAAAATTTAATCTTCTAAAATATAATATATATAATTTGTAAATTTGTTGCAATAGTGCCATAACTTTTTTTTTTTTAATTTAAAAACCCAAAGTCATAGCCTCTTAAAATATGAAATATGTTTTTGAGAACAATTTCATTATTTCAAAATCATAAAAATTTTCTTAAAAAGAATACATAATTCATTTCAAAAATATAGATATACCAACTAAAAATTCTTGAAAAATATTATATTCTACAATAATTTATTACAAAAAAAGAATATGTAGAACTATTTAAATGGAATGATAAGTATGCATCATCAAAAATATAATTATTCTTCAAAGGAAATTCATTTCAATTTAAATGATTATTCCAAAAAAATATGGCAAATTTAGAAAAATATATTATTTTTCTTCAAGATGGAAAAGAACAAATTCATTCTAGAATTATGAAATTTAATTCTTCAAGCAAAGTAGCAAAAATCAATTCAAGAAATTTTTGAGAACAAGAACTTCCAATATTAAAAGTATTTTCATATGTCGTTACACAAAAATTCTTAAATAAATTATTCCATATATCTTTAAAGAATCCACTTAATCTTGAATTCTATTAAACACATCATAAAAATTTTCAAAAAGTTATTCTGAGAACAAAAAGTTCTAAAATATTTCGTTTTTCTTTAAATCAGTTCAAATTTTCTTTCAAAACCACTGCCTTTTTAGGCACCAATTGTGGTATAAATAATTTATTATTTGATGTAGATGAAGGTGTAGTTATATATTATTAAATAGTTATGAAGTTCTTTATTTAAAATATTGCGTTGTATTTGCTAGACCCCTTAGCGTTCTATTTGGTCAAAGCAGTGGTATAAAATAAAAGGAAAAGAAACTTCTTACTTGAATGGTGTCTGCTGTACACAAAATGAAGAGGAGCCTTGTTAACGATATAAATCAAATATCTTTATTCATCTTTTGAAGAGAAGAAAGAGGCCTTCATCCGCTGGTCACCTTTTTTTATTTTAATAAAAAATGTTGGCCCATAAAAATGATCTTTTCCACTCGAAGAAACGTCTTTAAAAATTAAAATGCAGCATTAATCCAGATTTTAAAGATGAGAATTTCAATTAAAACTTTTACGCGCCATCAGGCAATAAATTCAGACAGGAGACATCGTCGTAGAATTTCGCCGGACCACGCATTGTCGGCCGCAGGCAGGCAGGGCCCGCGATCTTTTTGAAACGAAAACTACATCATGACAGTTCATCAACAAAACAGATTCTGATTTAAAATTAACGAAATTTTTAATTTATAGTAAGAAACGGGGACACCAAAAGTATGCGGACGACAAGATTTAAATCTATTAGAGAATTTTAAAAATTAGACAATATCTTAATTAACAAATCCGAACAATTCATTTAAAAACATTTATTTTAATTTGCGCCAGCAATCGTCAAATAAACCACGCCTTCGAAAAATGAGCCTCCTTTCACAGCTACCTGATGCGTACGTCACAAGAGGGGGAAAGACGGCGCTTCGA
Organism: Maratus michaelseni; assembly: GCA_963931845.1. Taxonomy (NCBI): domain Eukaryota; kingdom Metazoa; phylum Arthropoda; class Arachnida; order Araneae; family Salticidae; genus Maratus; species Maratus michaelseni. Next base: position 203,433,865 of record OZ007594.1, on the reverse strand, counting down.
TGACGCCATCACAATACGAGGAGAACGCAGAGAGCGAACACATCGGCAAGAGCGCAATACGGCCGCCGAACGATGCCTGATAAGAAACGCTCGCATAAAAATAAATACGGAATTGAATCCAAATAATATCGACGTGAAAGGCCGAAAGAAATAAAAATATAACATGATTTAAACATTGTGAGATTTCATATCACACCCCCTGAAGTAATGTATTGTTATTCTGAAAAAATACAATAATAAGTAGTTTATCCTATCATTGCTTTCACATTGTGTTTATAATGGGATACTTCTAAAATTTCTGGAACTTTCGATAAATTTTATATTTCTATAAATGTATAAATAACTTTAAAAGATTGAATTTTAGGATATCAAATATTATGCAGATAACGTTAAAAATTAGTGAGATTAATGAACAATGATTTTTAGAGCTGACGTTGAGGCCTCTGATCTGTAGATTTACTAGTTCATAAAACATTTTAAAACACAGAATAAAAAATTAATATGTACACTTACAGTTGGGTGATGTATAAAATCCCGAAGAGGAACACAATCATCCTCCTCATTACTAGCACCAGGCATCAAATTATCTAGAAGATAGAGGCAATGCAATTAATGAAACCAGTAAAAATATGTACTTTTAGAAATCTTTTATTTTTGCTAGTTATCATAAAACAATGAATGTTTAGACTTTTCTGAAATTTTATCAAATTATATGATAGAATTATTAACAAGTTACACAATGGCATAATTAAGTAAAATATTTAAGATGAAACCAATATAAAATCATTAAAATAATAAACAGAAAGCATGGGTTTATCAATAAAATATTTTTATCATTTATGTTAATTATTTTTTTAAATAATAATTTTTTTTTTCAAAGGAACTATATTTTCATACTTTTTTTCCTCCTCCTCAAAATAATCTGAAATGTTTTGAAATACATGCAATGTAACAACTCTATCACAGCTATTTCTGTTAATAAAAACCAGGACCTTCAAACTGCAATATTTCTTTTGTTCTGGATCCGTTAAAATAGAAAAAATTACATTCTGTTTTGGTTTGGGGTTCAATTTTAGTTTTGTTCAATCAAAAATAGTTTTTATCTGCTTTTTGGCCTTTTTCTAGTTCGAAAGATGTACAGATGGTAAAAATGAGAAAAAAAAAGGAACATCCATCTATTTTATGGGCAATAGACTCAGAGAAAGACGAAAATAACCATTCCATTGGAAATAAGGTCTTCTTTAAAAAAATTCATTAAAAAAATAAGCTTAGGTGGCCGTTTTCATACAGAAATTGTATCAAACTTTGAAAATTTCAATACAAACACCTAATTTTGAGATCATATTTGGATATTTTGGAAATTTTTACATTAGGATACCAAACAGGTAATCATTCGGTCATATAGTTTAGTTACTATAGAGATGTAAAGCTTTGAACTTCTAATGTTAAATTCAATTTTTTTAGTTGCAAAACAAGCTGCAATGCAGGTAGTTTTTTCAGCATAACTCAAAAACTACTGAGCTAGATGAAATGAAATTTTGGATTCACAAATTTAAAGCTTCTAGAGATCAATTTCTTTTTAAATTTTTATAGATTAAAATACAAGGCTTTTTTTTTTTTTTTTTTTTTTTTCAAATATTAATTTCATAATATATAAATTCATATTAGAAAAATATCAATTGTAATTTATAAAAATTTTAACAGAAATCGATTTTTGGAATTTTAAAATATATGAATCCCAAAATTATTTTATTTCTCTAAGTAGTTTTTGAGTTATGCTAAAAAAACTATTTACACAGCAGTTTGTTTTGCAAATAAATTATATTTAACATGAGGAGTTTAAAACTTTACATCTGCATAATTCCTAAACTACTTAACCGAATGACTTCCTGTTTGATATCCTAAGGAAACATTTTATAAAATATTTAAATATGATGTCAAAATTATGTGTTCATATAGAAAATAGCAAAGTGTGATAAAATTTATGTATGAAGAGAGCCTCCTAAGCTTATTTTTTAAACATGCATTTAAAAAAGACATAATTCCCAATATAATAACTATTTTTGTTTTTCACTGCTTCTATTTGCTGATAATTTTTTTTTTTTTTTTTTTTTTTTTTTTTTTTTTTACCAACTGTACACTTTTAATGCAAAATATCATCCTACGAATTGATCAAATTCTTATTTTATTTTTGCCCAAGGCTTTTCATAATTTTACGAAATACTTGTTTTAATATAGATGGTTCAACATTAAGATTCATATTCATTTAACTTCCATCTTAATCTAATGACAATCTTATAACCTATTTTTTATAATCCTTTTAATCTTTCTCCAGTTTTGAAATTTTAAGCAAGAAAAACTCTGTCAATATTGGGTGCAGTTTTTAAATTGTTTCTTTAAGCAAATCTGTGTTGAGATGACACTGTTCATTCCTATATCTTGATCTTAATTAATAAATATTTTCATTTCTGGCAGTTCAGTGTTCGAAATTAGCAGTCGTTAGTCGTCCAATGCAACTACATTATGGCATTTAACGACTACAAAATTATTCCCGGGCGTCAAAATTGACGTCTAACTTTTTTAAACACTTAGCCAATCACCCGCTTTTGAAAATTTGGTCTCACATCAAACATAAATTCTAATGTGAGACAGTTTGACAGCGAATTTTAGCAGTGTGTACAAATCCAAATGAATATGTTAATTTATGCAAACTTCTAAACTTTATATTGAACCTGCCATTTAGCACTGCTGAATGTGAAAAGGGATTTAGTCAGTTTAATTTAATACAAAATGATACATATAACTGTTTATGCACTGATATTGTTAATGATAAAATCAATTACAAAATCAATTACAATTGCTTCAATTATTATAATATTGTAGATTATGAACTTCAATAATTTAAATAAAAACAAAATATTCATGCTTTTCTATAAAGTAGCATATAATGAAACAGTTATGTTAATTTTAAGGATTTCAACTAGAAATTTTTATTTGACGCCTAAGATATTTACAGTAGGCGTCATTTCATACATACCTTTCATTTCCCAATTTCTATCATTGTGGCAGTTTAATTAGTTTCAGTGTACATAATTTATTATTTTACTTTCGGCATGCTTTATACCAAAAAGTTAAAGACCAGAAATAACTGATGTCACTAGATTGTATTTTATTTTATTTTTTAAACAGATAAAATGGTACTTCTCTATTATCCCGTCGTCCACTTTTCATGACAAAAAACTATCGCCAAACTGTTAGATTAAATGCCAAAAATGCAGTCCCATTTACTTGATGTCAGAAGCATTATACGTGTTTGTTATGTCATCAAGTGGTTTTTAATTCGACATTTGAGTGTATTTTTCATTATGCTTTACTGATTTATTAGTTATTTCATTAATTAAAATAACAATTGTGTCCTCAAATTCTTATATTTTATTTATTTATTTATTTTGATATTCCAATGGCAACGTTCTCCCGTTTATTTGGCGATAGTTTTTTGTTATGAAAAGTGGTCGACGGGATAATAGAGAAGTACCGATAAAATTTTATAAACAGTTTTTTAAAGTAAAAATGTTTTCGCAATTCTGTTCTGGAACAGAAAAAATTTAGGTTCAGTTCTGAAACTTAAAAGAAAATGTAAGTTATGTTCTGGTTTGCAATCCATTAAAAATAAAACTTTTTGATCCAGTTCTTGTTTTAAGCCTTCATAAAAAGCAAATTTATTAAAATCTTCTGATTTTTAGGTACCAATATTATTTCTGAATAGAAATCTTTGTTTTATTTAATCACAAATTCCATAATTCAATAAAGCAAATGTTTTTACTTGAAAATAGTGGGCACTCAAAAATCAGAATTTTTGATAGCTGTGAAATTTGGTAATAATATAATAACAAAAACAAAAAAAAATTAAAAAATTGCTTTAAGAATCAAAAAACAATTTATTCATATAGGTAAGAAGTCATGTGCATTCAAATAAAAAATTTCCGTATTTACTTGTGTATAATACACACTTTGTTCCAAAATTTTAGAGCTAAAAAATTGGGTGTGCATTATACACGGAATATTTACGACAACTACATGAAAACATAAATGTCTTTAGTAAGTCACTGAATACAACACATTGGTATTGCAATTCAATTTTAAGAGTATAGAAATAGTAAGTAAAATAAGTTAAGTAACTGCACTTTTAAATGCAGTAGTTTGTTTAGTGTGAGCAAATACATAGTAATTATTCATTTCCATATATTCTGCCCAAATGACCAGAAAAAACAACGATTTTATCTTATCCTAAATTAACATAACTGAGAAATAAAGTTAAAACTTACCAAATAAAAATATGTCATATCTTTACTAGATTAGCATAGCATAACAAAACAGTAAAAAAAGAAAAATAAGTATACTTTCAAAATTATCAATATGTCGGTTTAGCACACAATTAACCAAAGCTTTCACAATCAAATCAGTCATAGTCACTATTGCTATTGTTTCTGGAATCATCACTAGCACAGTCTGCATCTTCATATATAATATTATCTTCAAATCCCTACATCATATTCAATATTCCCATCATTTTGAAACTTTTAGTAACGATATTTACAGGGATAGATTTTTTGTTGTTGTTGTTGTTTTGAGTTAGAATTTTTTCAGAGTTATTTTCAAATTCCCGGATTTTCTGTTATTAAATACTATGGTGCACACTATGCATGAGACAATTTTTTTCATTTTTCCTGATTAAAAAAATATGGATGTCCATTATACAAGAGGAAATACGGTAAGAAAATTTCAACCTAAATAAATCACACAAAATATATCATTTCAAGCAAACAAACCAAAAATTATAATATTAAGAGTTACCAACTAACCAATTTTTTTATGAGATTCATTATAAGAGTATTCATTATCACTTGAATTCAAATCAGCCAGCACAGTCGATTTGGATACACTGATGACAACATTTTCTTGACGGAAAGTAGTGGTTATATTTGATCGCTGTTAAGTAAAGAAAATAATTTAATAAACATATTAACTAAAATAGTTTATTTATATTTATATCCAACAATATTTTCATTACCGAAAGAAGTATTTGGATTTTTCTTTTAAATTATTACTTCTTTCAGAGCATATAATAACATATATGCTATTTTTGATAAGAAGCAATAATTAATAAATCATCTATTCTAATACGAGCAAATCTTGTGTGTGTGTGTGACTATATATGCAAATTTTATCTTAAAAACGGCTCTAAAGATTTTGACGAAATTTTATATCTTATTGTTTTGGGGCACCATAAAACCATTGGGCTAGGTCACATGTCCGAGAAAATTTGATTAGTGGATCATTTTGGGTCACCATGGGTCAGGGTCAAGCTAATTGTATTTAAAAAACGGTTCAAACGATTTTGACTAAATTTTGTATCTTACCATTTTCGGGCAAGAGAATACTATTGGGCTCAGTCACATGTTCAAGAACTTTCGATTAGTAGGTCATTTTTGGATCAACATGGGTCAAGTTAATTTTATCTAAAAAATGGCTCTAACGATTTTGATTAAATTTTGTATCCTACGAGTTTCGGGCACAAGAAAATCATTGGGCTAGGGCACATGTCCAAGAAAATTTGATTAGTGGGTCATTTTTGGGTCACTGTGGGTCAAGCTAATTTTATCTAAAAAATGGTTCTGACTATTTAGACTAAATTTTGCATCCTATGGTTTTCGTGCACGAGAAGACTGTTGGGCTAGGTCACATGTTCGAGAAAATTTGATTAGTGGATCATTTTGGTCATGGGTCATTATGGGTCAAGCTATTTTTAGCTTAAAAATGGCTCAGACGATTTGAACTAAATTTAGTATCCTACAGTTTTAGGGAACGAGAAAACTATTGGGCTAGGTCACATGTTTGAGAAATTTCGATTAGTGGGTCATTTTGGTCATGGGTCATTATGTCAAGCTATTTTTATCTTAAAAACGGCTCAGATGATTTGAACTAAATTTTTTATCCTACAGTTTTGGGGCACGAGAAAATCATTGGGCTAAGTCACATGCTTGAAAAAATCTGATTAGTGGGTCATCTGTGGGTGAAGCTAAATTTGTGTAAAAAAACGGCTCAGACTATTTTGACTAAATTTTATATCCTATGGGTTTCAGGCATGAGAAGACAATTGGGCTTGGTCACATGTTCGAGAAAATTTGATTAGTGGGTCATTTTGGTCATGTGTCATGATATTTGAATTCAAAGCTAATTTTGACTGAGCATAGCTTGGTCTTCTTCCCTAATCAGAATATATAAAAATAAATCTAATTGAAAAGTTGAAAAAATAAACAAATTTTACTTGACAAAAATGATATTCGATATATTTAAACAAATAACATTCTTCCACAGGACTGTATTAGAAAATTTGTATATGTAGAAAGAAAAAAAAAAACTTTTCATATTTAATTAATTCAATTCTGGCTCCAAAAAATTAACATTGCAATAAAATTCATTTTAAAGTTACATCCTTATACAGTTACATTTAGAAGATATGAGTATAAATAATTTAATAATTGAAAAAAGAAAAAAAAATGAAATCCTTCATTTCCAATTGAATTTTTAAATAGCTTAGATCAGTGTTTCTCAAGTAGGGATCACTTTTATATTATTAGTACTCTGGAGACTACTTTTTATACTACTTTGATGTTCTTTTAATAGTCTGAGATTTTCAGCTATAATGTATGAAGGCAATTTATTTGAATTTTATTTTATCCCTTTATTTATTTTTATTTTTTTTTTATAATCTAAGAAGACCGTAAGAACAGACCGCAGAGATCACAGTTTGTGAAATGGTGGTTTGCTATCATCTATTCTCACTTTAGAAACTCTGGCGGTTAAATTAATAATTAATTAATAATTAATTTAAATGCTTCCAATTTAGAAATAATTAAATTAGTGAAAAAAAAAAGGAAAAAGGATTGCTTAAATTGTTGCCAACATCAATATGATGTCAGCGTCACTCAAGGACATTTTTTGCTTTATAATATTAGATTATTACTTATTATATACCTTTCAAAATTGAAAGATTCAGATGCTATTGCATAATAGAGGTATATTGATAATATCAATAAAATGTCAGTTGTATCTAGAAATTCTTGAAAATAAATTTTCAGATGCTAAAGTTAGAGAAAGATGGACTATTGTGCATTTCATTACTTTGAAATATGAAATAACCCAAATCATACATACATATAAAAAAGGGAATGCTCTAAATAAAAAATAATAAAAAGTAAAACCTGGAAACGTTGAGAGAAAAAAAAAACTTCTGATTTTTCTCCCGAAGGGGTTTATTTTTGAAAAAATTGAATTATATTTAAATTGGTACATTCTTGTGTTTTTTCTTTCATATTTTTGTCATCTTTAGGAAAACATTCCATCTCTTACAAGAAAACATTAACTTGGAAAATATAATCTGTAAGATAATTAAATACTACTTCATTCATTAGAAATGAATATTCATATGCAAAATTTTAATAATATCAATAAGTGAAAATCGTAAAGTTGATAACTTAATATAGATCAGTATTATTTGAAAAGTTCATTTACTTTAACTGTTCTATGGGGAATTTGTCATATGCCTTAAAGCACTAACCATCACAATCATGATAGTCTATAGTATTACCATTTTATCGCTTATGTATTTGAAATGATTTAATATCCATCATCAATGATTGTGACAGCGTCTTCTAGCTTCACAATTTAAAAAATTTCTGCCTATATGCACATTTCTAGGTTCGGAAAACTTTTCTTTTGGTTACAAACTGATTAATCGAAAACTTTCTTGTGTCTTAAAGAAATAATCAGATAATAATCATCAGAAATGTTTTAGTATTATAACCCAGATTTATTGAAAAATCTAAATATTACCTTTTCTTTAATAAAATGCAGTTAGAATTACTTACTATTTTTGTCTGCCTTTACCTTAAGTATAGATCTTTAGACTTATTGTTTTTAATATAAATGCATATAAATAAGTCAGTATCAAGAATAAGTTGCTTAACAAAATCTATATGCTAATCATCAGAACCATAAAATATGCCTGCTATTCAGAGGTAAAAACATACTAATATGTAGATGTTTGGTATTGAAAAGGTGTTTACTGAATAGAGGTGTCTGCTATTCAGGCGTGTCCATTATGGAGGTTTTACTGTATTGTGCGTATGGGATGCACAATACAATTAGAATTTTCTTTCAAACTGTAGTGATAGTGATGGCAGATGAAAGTTATAAGGTTTTTTCTCCCCTTTAAATTTAAAAATTAGTTTTAATTGCAATTTAAACTAGAAAATGCAACTGAAATTATTATTTTAACAACTGAATCATATATCACAAAAAATTATGTTTAATTAAGCAAGAAAAACTTTCATGGAAACTCTGAGACTGAAAAACTAAATTGTTAATAGTAAAAATCTTTTAATTTAGTTATTTATTTTGTAACATATTCATGTAAAGTGAAAACAATTCTTTTAGTGTGCATAAAAAATGCTTATTTTATGATTTCTAAGGAAAATAATAGCATCAAATCTTTAATTTGTAAAAAATAAAACCTCCCCCCCCCCCTCCAAATTTCTAATTTTTTCAGAAAAAAAAAAGTTTTTTTCCCCACTTCAAAATATGCAGAAATTTTACATCCCTACATAAATACAAAATATAAATATAGCAAAAACAAGTATACACCAATATAAAGAAAAGAAAAAGATCAAGAAAGGAAAAATACATACTTGAGCAAATTGAGCTGAAAAAGTTTTGTCAGGTGAAATTTCTGATTGATCAGATGGATTCTGCAAAGACATGCTAAATGATGGTGATGACGCACAAAATGAATCTAATAAGAATAATAAAGATTTAATAGAAACAAATTTTCAGCTAGAAATAAGGATACATATCACATATAGATTTCATAAAGCGACAAAACACAAAAATAAGGTTTTTTTTTTTTTTTTTTTTTTTCCCCCCCTTGAAAAGGCAAAAAATGTGCAATAAAACTTTTACATGATGGATCATGAATTAATTCAAAAACTTCACAGGTCAAAAGAAATTTATTTCTATATGAGCTGCATTACAACCAATCATACAACAAATCCCAACTGCCAGGTAGCCAAATCAACTGGAAATGCAGGTATGCATTTCCACTCAGACAGCATCAATATAGTCATCACCTAGCTTTTCTTTACTATAAAATTGCAATTTTTTTTTACACTAATTCTAATTGCTGAAACATCAAGTAAAGGCTTATTGTAAAGATGAAAAAATTTTCTGTTTGCCTCTGAGTATATGATATGTGGGAGCTGCAGTTGTCAGAAACACTACTTCATTTTTGTAGTGAACTACAACTACACTACTTGTTTTAAAAAGGAGCAACTACAAACTACTTTTCAAAAGTAGTCAGTACTTTTCTACTGTCAGATTTTGTCAAACGATTCAATCTACACTTGAAATCGGGGATAAGATTAAGTAATACAAATAGTCTCTCTTGATATTGTGTTTGCTGGGATACAATTAAATAAATGTGATAAACCAAGGACATTAAAAAAATTACGAACGATAACATACAAGAAAATGTTTTATGTTATTCTATAAAATGTTGGTTTAAGCACATATTACTCGTTATACACTAACCAAGACAATTCAATATTAATTTTATATGTCATAATATCACAAAATAATAAATCTGTAAATAAAGAAATTCCAAAAGAAAAAAATGCAGCATGAAGATCTAATAAGGAATAAGTAGACAAGTAGAGACAAAAATTTAATTGAATGGTAGACACCCCCCCCCCCCTTAAGTAGCATTGCAGAACACATTTTGCACAAAAAAGCATGTTACGATCACATGGCTAGAAGAATGATACACCCCTCCCCCCTCCTCAAATAGCGTTAAAAGTAGATTCAGTGTTCACTACAAACCAGTATTTTTTTGCATCGTGCTACTCACTGCACTACACTTTTCAAAATGCAGCACGTTACATTACACATTACCGGAAAAAGTAGTGACAGCTGTAGTTGTGCAATTTGTAGTGCTCTACTTCCGACCACTGTGTGTGTGTGTGTATTTATGTCCCGTGATGACTGTCACAAAAATCACCCAATTAGCTTTATATTTGGTAAATATGTTGGTGAGTTACTTGGAATTAGCTGTACAGTTTTTCATTTAATATGGTTGATTCATTGGAAAATATATGGAACATTATCTTTCCTATCATAATAAATAATGTTTTTCTGTAAGAATTCGGACCACTTTTACATTTTATTATTCACTGAACAGAAAATGACACATTTGAATAATTGATTCAAATGTTACATTATGGATGCTAAATTTTTGCTATGCAAAGTCTTAAATTAATAAAATCAGTTTGAAATTTTTTCAAGCATTTGCAACTGTCTGTATAATTTTTGGTAGAATTTTATGCATATGTTTGAAAAATAGTACAGTTTTCTTCAGCATTTACAATTTTGAAATATGCATTTCTTTTTTGTTCTTCTTTTTTGATTTAACAGCTGCATAGCAACTACTTTTTATAGTATATCAGAAGAAGAAAATTAAATAAAAGGCTATCTTTACGGAATTAAACTGAAATTACAACATTTTTATTAACAAAAAGCTAATTTTTATGTGATTTTAGTAAGTTTTTCCATTAAATAAATAAGGATTTGTTTAGATAAGAACTATCTTTTAAACATTATATAATGATTATCCATTTTTTTTACCTTCAAACAAAAACTATGAAACCTTTGAACTTCTAAATTATGCATGTCTCATAACAGGAGATTACATTTACATTAATATATTTATTAAATGAGATATTTTCAAAATTCTGCAAATGTTTCTGTTTGAAAAGCAAGTACCATATATTTCAGCATATAATGTGAACTTTTGAAACAAGAAAAATAATTAGAATTTACAGGTATACATTATACGCTGAGTATAAAAATAAAATATTAACAGGTAAGAAAAGAATATAAGAATATAGAAAGAACATAAGAATTTAGAATTCAAGAAAAGAAGACATCATCAGATGATGAACCAATCAATGACTCCAAATGCTTTGTGAGGATATAGGTAGACAGATGGACTTTATCTTGTGTTCTCGGTTTGAATTTGTAACGATATATACAGTTGGTGTCTATATTGACACCACTGAATTTTAATATTACTTTCATATTAATTAAAATTAAAATTTCAAAACCTGTTTAAATTTTTTTGAAATTTAAACAGGTTTTTAATGACAGATGGGGTAGTATGTTTATGATGCACTCAAATTAATATTTCCAAATTCAGATTCTTTGAGTCGTGCTACTTTAGAAATTAATCTGCAACACTTTTAAACTTATGCTTAAGAATCTATTTATTTCATTATTTTTTTTACTGCAGCTTGCAAAAGTATTAAATTAAAAGCAATAATATGAAGTTAATCATTATTTTAACACGTATCATCTATGGATAATTTGATTTAAAAAAAATTAAACATTTTTAAATCAGGATTATCTGCATTTTTTTTTTTTTTCAAAAAAGTGAAATTTGTAAATGTTGGCTGACTTCCCAACATACTGATTTATGAAAATTTTCACTACAATAATTCTGTGGTTTTTGATAACTTTTCAATGTTTGTGGATAAAGAACTAAAGAGTAAAAACAAAGTTTATAAAATATCAAGTTGCCATGTTGATAAACAGAATTAAAAAAATTGGAAATTAAATGCTATCCAAAGAGTACTTCATTGCTTGTTACTTAAAATAAAGAGCATGGTCATTGAAAGCTCATTTAAAAATAATAAAAATATGTTACTGAATATGTTTATATAAGCATAAATTAACAAAACATAATATTTTATGTCAGTTTTACGTTTTATATCATTTGCTTAAAAAACATGTATTGCAAAAAGATGAAATCAAATAAAATAATAAAAGTATTAGAGATATTACAAATAAAGATGATATTTGTATTGAGTGCAAGCTTACAATAAACAAAATTGAAGATTTTTTTTTAGTGAAAAAAAAATGAAATTTAAGTACAAAACTACCCCCCCCCCCCCTCTTTTTATTTTATAGACTTAAAAAATCTATATCAAAATTCACATTCATATCTGCCAACATGCTTGTTTTAAAAACCTTATAATTTTTCTGACACTTTATTGTGCTCCCCAAAAATAGATGCAATGAAAGATGTTTTGTAATATGCTTTATTGTACATGAGTTGGGGATAAATACAAAAATAATTAATGAGCTTACAAATTTAAATTTAATAGTACATATTAAAGTTAAAATTTTGGAAAAATGATCCAAATAACAAAAGAATTGCCAATTTTTTGACATGCTTTTTTTATATACTAAGAAGCTGTTTTAACTTTAGCCTAATATATGTCATAGTTTTCTTCATAACAATGTGCTTCCCATACACTTTTAATTATAAAAACATTTTTTAAGTCAGAAAATATCTATTTTTAAAGGGAAATTTAAAAAAAAAAAAATCAGCTTTTTGTTTTACATTTTGAACATTTTCTCACATTTGTCATTGCTATGAGGTATTGTTAAAATACACAGAATAAGACTAGATACTCCTTAGTGCAGAAGCTTGCCTTGTGTTTTACTATTTAGCATTTGCATAGCACAATATTCCTAATTTCTCTCTTCTCTGTAATATAAACAGGATGTGTGTATCAGTTTTTCCTTTCATTTACTCAATAGTAACACATTTTAAGAATAGTTTCAAAGTTTTACCTAAAACCTTGCAATCTTATCTGTCAACCTGTTAATGAGGTAGTAAAAAGAGTTAATCGATAACAAGTTTAATATATTCTGGAAGTTCATAAATGATGCACTATTTATTATCAATGTGCTTACACTAAGATATCAAATATACAAATTTTGAAAAAACTATCATTCATTGATAAACGTTTAATAAACTATTTTTTAATTTTGTATTTGTGAAAATGTTTTATGAAAATTTTTGGTTCTGGTACACAGTGAAATATTTCAACACTTTCCTAAAATATTGATGCATAATTTCATTCCTTGATGAATGAAAATATTCTGAATGGCTAAAATACTCAGCTATGTGAGTAATGGTGAACACTGACCAGGACTATGACATAATAAAATTAAATAAATCATACAATTATAAAGCTGAGGAACAAAAATATTTCTTCACATTTAAATCTGATTTTCTGAGTGGAACTGTGTTTTTGTTAAATAGCAAACTTCCATCCTAAATAAATTTTCTGTTAAAGAATAAAACAAATTTACATGAAAAAGTTTTAAAATGCATTAAAAAAGATATAAGATGAAAATTTATACCTAGACGCTTTCTTTCCATCAGAAAATTTAAAATGCATCCAGATAAATCTTCATGATTAGACATCAAATTCCAATTTTCAATATCCAACAGCTTGGCAATTTTGCGAACAATGCAAGGTCCCATGCTAAAAAAAAGTACAAATGTAACAAGATTATATACAATAAAAATATTTATTCCCACTGAAAAAAAAAGGGGGGGTGTCAGGGGGCTACGTTTTAAAATAGTTTTTCAGAATTTATTCCCTAATAAATTTAAAAACATTCTGTTCAAAATTTGTCTTCAGAAAGATTAGTTGCATCTATCGAAATTCGATGCAAGATAATATATTAAATATGTTACAATTTAAGCTTATGAATAAAAGAATAATGTAATGGAAAAAAAAGTGGCACTGCATAACCAATGCATGATATTCACACAAACATACTCAAATTTTGCACGTGAACACCACAATCCATTGAAGTCCTGATCTCAGTAAAAATCTAAACAATTACGTCATTTAGCTTTGTAATAATTGAAATTTTGGTATTTGAAAATGTATGTTTTAAAAATGATATAATTTTCATAAGCAAATGATTTAGCTTTTAATCTCAGAGTTGGTAGAATAAAAAACTTGGAAAATAAAATCATTTTCACAAAAATATACAGGAAAATATTACTATAACAGTCATTTAAGCAATTGTTTTAAATTTCTTGAGTTTCAATAAATATTTATTATAATTAAATGGAAATGATGTAATTTTCAGAAAAAAATTATTTTGTGCATATCAAGGATCTTTAAACAAATAGCAGAAGTTCTGTCTATTTAGATGCAGGAATAAGGGTCAGGTAAATATGACACCATACTGACACAGGGTTAGTAAAATACTTTATATTCAATATACTTTAATATACTTTATATGAGGAAAATTAATCTTTTGTTTTCCAAATGACATCATTTTCCTCACCGGAAACACTTTGTTTTATTCTTCTTATGAATACTTCTTATGATAGATTATTTACTGTTATTTTATTTACACAGATTACTTAATATTATTTCTCAATAAATTATCTGTATTCTGCTCTTTTGTGATTACTGCAGAATTAAACACAACCATTTTAATATGTTTAAATTGTATGAAAACCACTAAGGTTTTTCTTATATGCCGACATTTACACTGATGGAATTCCACTTCTGACTGGTGGAATGTGATAAGGCAAATTAATTTTATGTTATAGAGAAAAAATCTTAACCCAATTGCCACCATTTTGAAGAAATTTCATAAAAAACCTTTAAAATTAAAATATAAAAAATAGGAATATTTTAAAAAAAAATAGCTGGTGTGAGCACATCTACAAATGAACAGCTTTCATTTAAAAAAAAAATAATTATCAAAATTAGTTCAGTAGAAAGCTCAGGGCAGCCTTCTGTTTTAAATATATAGATACTTAATAAATCACAAGACAATTAGATAAATATGTGCAGCATCCATAATGGAATAAATATAGTGGAACCCGTTTAAGAAGTTTTATATCAATGGCCCCAATTAGTTTTCCATTTCTTTAATGCTAAAATTCGACGAAGTTTTATTTTTGGAAATCTTCCTGCTTAAGAAAGGAGGGGGGGGGGGGATTATTGCTGTGATGAATGTAGTCAAATATCCAAAAGCAAGCTGTATATTGCACAAAAATGCAGTTTGAAATGATTTTTTTTTTTTCCCTAAAACGGGCTTTTGCATTAAGCTATTTTTGAGGGACCTTACAAGTTTTATTCGCAGAAAGAATCATAAAATTCAAAATGTAACCAGCCAGTTGTTTCATTCTTGTAAAGCAAGGGGTTTTTCTTTTCTTTCTATGTCTGTTGTCGTTGATATTTTTACGATAGCATACTTTTAGACATCTGTGATTACTCTACAGACTTTCTCCTGAACACAAATGATATTTTCCTTGCACTATCAAGCTCCATTCTTATGACTAGCTTGTTACATCTTTTAATCGTAGTGTATTTGTATGTTATAGCCCAGCAGTACTCCTCTGTGTACTCTTCTCCTTTGTCTAAATTTTCAACATGTCTACTAGAGCAGGGGTTCCCAAACTTTTAGACAAGTGTACCATTAAATCGAAGTTCATACTGCCGCGTACCACCAGGCAACAAACATAAAGCAAATATAAAAAACACTGCAAAAACAGAACCTATCTAAAACAGAATATTTCCTAGGTTTTTTATGCTTCCGTCTTAGCAGGTTTAACTGTACTTCAAAATGCATAATTACATTATTAAATTGGTACTTAGATTGACTGCTTTATATTAACATTCAAATAAGAAAAAATATTATCATCATTACATTTTAATAATACATACCATATCAAAATACAGTGTTTTGGTTGAAAAACAAACACAATACCTATGGCATATACGCCTACTTATTCATACATAGTAGCTTTATTGCAGTAATTCCCTAGTATCGTTAATGAGAAGGGTAAGCTTGATCTATCAAGCACAGATTCCTTATGTCGGGTTCAATATTAGTTAGCTGTGGTCGTAAGCCAGATTCGATGTTTAGTTCTTTCCTGTATTTGTTTTACATATAAAGAATTGAAGAAGAAGTACATTCACATAGATATGTTGTTCTAAAATCTAGTAACAACAACAACAACAAAAAAAAATAGCGTTCGAAAATTTCCTGGGTGATAAACTTAAGTAATTTTTGATTTCATAATAATATGCTGTATTTCATTTCACATACCAGTATCAGACTTTTGCGTACCAGTACTGGTATGTGTAGCATAGTTTGAGAACCCCTGTACTAGAGGAATAAAGCAAAAGGCTTCAACTGTTGAGAAAAAACTGAAAGTTTCAAAAGAAGTAGATGAAAATGTGCATCTAACACGCATTCAAATTGTGAAAAAGTTGGATCTGCCAGTAACAACTTTCAATGGCATTATTGCTAACTGAGAAACCATATCTTCACTGCATTCTTCAAATGCAAAAAAATAAATTAATAAATAAAATAAATAAAAAAAGATAAATATGAAGAAATTGAAGAAAAAACTGATTATTTGGTTTAAACAAGCAAGGTTAGCAAACAGCCTTATAAGTGGAATAATTCTAAGAGAAAAAGCAGAAGAAATTGCAAAGAAAATGAATATTGAATTTAAGGCATCAAACGGGTGGATAGACAGGATGAAAAAAAGAGCTGGATTAGTTTATAAATCTATAAATGGAGAAAGTAAAAGCATCAATATGCAAGATGCAGATGAATGGAAAATGAATATCTTACTAAGTTTAATATCCAAATACAAAGAAAAAGACATATTTAATATGGACGAATGTGGCTTATTCTATAACCTACTACCTGATAAAACATTCGCATTTAAAGGAGAAAATTGCTATGGAGGGAAATCGAGTAAGGAGCATTTAACAATTCTGCTAGGTAGCAACATGGTTGGTAGTTAGAAACTTACACTTTCAGTAATTGGAAAAGTAAAAGAATCCCGGTATTTCAAAAATGTGAAATCATTGCCTTGTCAGTATGAAAGCAATAGAGCATCTTGAATGACAGTTCCAATTTATGAAAAATTTCTAAAGAAATTAGACACTAAAATAAGAAAAGAAAAAAGAAAGATTTTTTTTGTTTGTTGATAATTGTAAAGCACATTCCAAAGATGTGAAATTAGATCACATTAAAATGCATTATCTTCCACCAAATTCTACAGCGGTTTTACAGCCAATGAATCAAGGCATAGTTTGAACATTTAAGCAACATTTTAGATAATGGTTAGTCAAGTGGATGCTTTTAAATTTGGAAAACGGGGAAAAACTGAAAAAGGTTAATGTTTTAGAAGCTATTCATATGATTACATCTGCATGGGAATCTGTAAATCCAATTGTTTTTAAAAAGCTGGATTTTCAAACGGAGAGATAAAAGAAGTGTATGAACTAGAGGCTGAAGAAGATGAATGGAAAATACTGCAGAAAGAATTGGACTATGCCACATCGTTTTTAAAGTTTGTATCCTGAGAGGAGATGGAAGGAAGAGAAGATTGGAGTAGGTGGTAATTTATATGATTGATTATTTAATTATTGTTACTACAGAGCAACAAATAAGACAGAATATATTTTTAAATAGAGTTTTAAAGATTTGTTTGTTGGGGGGCAGGCAAAAGGGGAGAAGCAGATATCTTGGCGGTACAGAGATAATTCAAATGGCTGATTATTTATTTATTGTTAGTAGAGAGCAAAAAAAAAAAAAAAAAGAGCATAATACTTTTTATAAAGAGTTTTAAAGATTTTAAACTTTATATGCTGAGGATGGGGACATAAATTTTGGATGGAGGGGATATTGTACTTTAGAGGATTGATTTTTTACTAATTGTTACGTTACTGATGAGCAGGAAGTAGGACAGAAGGATTTAAGATTCTGAAGTTTTAAAGCTTTTTGTATTGGGGAGGGCAGAGAAGGGAAACACACATTTCATGTGTGTGTGTAGGGGAGGGGGGGATTTCATTAACATCATATAAAAACATAAGTGGAAATCTGTCAAAAGATTGAAAATTCCCTCGCTTGGATTTTTAAAATACATTTTTTAAGCAAAAAAAAGTGTGGGGGTGTGATAAAGATATATCACAGTTTTATCTTTTTTAATTACTTTATATTTCAGCTCATCTTATTTCTGTATTTTATAGCCTTTCCAGTTTAAATTTGCTGTTCTTTAAAAGCTATTTATTGGCAATTCCACGCCACGCAAGTGGTTTTCACGGCGTTACTTCATCCTTCATTCGCTCTCTGAGTTCGCTTCAATCGGCGCTGAGCTGTGATGTCATCGCATTCGGCGGCTCTTCCCCGCACCTGCATTTTACGCATGCGTCGCTCTTGTTCGATGTGTTCTCCGGACTTGGGAAGTATTTCATATTTTGGCCGCGTAGCGCTGCAGGTGATTGGGCGTGTCTTTCAAACAAGCTTCTTTTAATTGTTAAATGTTAATGAGTTTTTGATTTGTTATTTTAATTTTCACATAATTCATAATCAACAAATTAGTTTAAATTAATCTTGCTGTCACATTTGTGCACCCCTGTTATGGGTATATATACTAATGTTGCACATTTTTCCAACAGAATTTTAATAAAAAATGATGCCGTAAATTGATTGAAAAACGTGGTGTGATCTGAGGCCTGCTGGCCTGTGCCGGCGCTCGTATCCTAGAATCGCCGTTGCGCGGATTCTTTGGAGATCAATTTCGCGTTTTCAGTTTTTAATTATTCTATAAAAATGCTGTTGTAAATTTTAAGTTTAATATTTTAAAAGTTTAAATCAACTGGAAATTTAATTGACTCCTGAATTAATTATACAACTCTTAATGGATTCTGCCAGAAGGAATATTTTAAAGAATTTCGTTAATTTTGTGATGTTCGAGCCAGATCTTTATAAAGCCATGGTGTGCAGCTTCCAGCATCTTCATCCTTCCGTATTCCTCAAGATTACAATAAAGATTTTATGGATCCAACTCTAATGGAGTAATTATTTATAGTCTGCATCTGTTTCTTCACACAAGTAAGAATGTTTCATTTATTTTATATTTTTGATGTGATTCTCTCTTCAAAGAATATCAACCTAAAGAACAGATGCACAAATTGTGCAGGGTTAATTGCTTATTTAAATCACAACTGCAATAATAATATTTAAAAGTTCACTATACGATCTTATTCCTCCATCCATTAAATAAATTATATTATAACGACATTTATAATTATTATCATCGTCACATTTGGCGCCGTTTATTCTTTTATGAACGTAAAAATTGAAAATTTTATTTTGTTCTTAAAAATTATGAAATTTTGAAGCTCATTTTATGATGCAAACAATATTATTTGAAGATTTGATGCTCTCTTAATTAATTTATATTAAAAATTGGAATATTATTTGAAGATTTGCTGATTTTTATTAAATTTTTAGAAGTTAAAAAAAAAAAAAAAAAAAAAAAGTATTCTTGTGCTGCTGAAATTAAAGAAAATTTTTTCCACAGAAGATCGATGTTTGCAATATATCGTTAATTTCGGAACTTTTGTTCTTTAACTGGCTTGCATATATTTAATAAATTATTTTTAATTGAGAAATTATATTTTAACAGAAATTAATTTTTATTATGGTATTTTTCCATGAGATTTATTGAATCTTTTATGCAAATTTTACTGAAGAATGAAATTTTTAAAAATGAATTTATTCTTTTTTTAACGAATGAAATTATGGTGATTTTTATATATATATATATATATATAAAGTTAAAAAAATATATAATTCATGATAAATTCAAATATTTTTGAAAAATGTGAAAATTTTTCTTGTTCTAAGTTTTGAGAACAAAATTTAAAGAAGCTATGGTTGTTCTTATTCTTATTTTGGGTTAATTTTTATTAATTTATTGGCACTTTTAAATGAAATTGATACATTTTATGAATATTAAAAATTTTATTGAAGCAAATTTTATTGGAATTAAATTTATTGAAGCTATGTTCTTATCCTATACTAATTTTGCTGCACTTATTCTGAGTATGAAATGCCTCATAGAAGCTCAAGTTTTCATGTGATTTTGTAGTTGTTTTATCATACATAAATTTTTTTGAGTTCTTGGTTGCTTCTACAAAAGTTAAATTACTTATTGCAATACCACTCCAAGTTCATTGACTCACGCCATTTTCAAGTTCATTGACTCACGCCATTTTCCTACAAATGTTTGTAATGATTATAGTGTACAAGCAATCTGTGTTCTTTCTAGAAATTAACACTCAAGAAATGTATTTATATTTTGAAAATATTACACAATATTTTGCATTTTCTGTTCTACATTTTGAGAACTCTGTTATTTGAATTTCAAAGAATTGTTGCTTCATCCTAATATCAATTTTATATTACACAGCATCTGCATCTTTTTATTAAAATTCTCATACCATAATCACAAAAAGGAGACTGGTATTATTTTTTTCTTTTTTGAGAAGTTATAGCCATTACCTAACTGCTCCATATTCTTGTTCCTGAAATAGTTACTGTGTACTTTGTTTTAACATTCTACAATCTGAATATATACTGACAACTTCAATAAACTGGTTATTATTATCATCTGACTTTGCTTACCTGGTGGAAAAGTCTTCAGAATGTGTTATATCCATTGTTGGCTGATTTTCTCTGCTGTCTGCAAATATGATGGTTCCTGATAGTACAATAATTACTTACCTGCTTTTGCGAGTTGAAGTGACTGTTGATGGTCGCCATTCATATAAGGCAAATATATCCGTGTGATTGCTCCTCGTCAGTCCTCTTCATCTTGTGGAACTTGTTTCTCCCTCATCAATAGTACTTATTTTTATGAATCTAAAGTGTTACAAATTTACAGCTGTGGCTATTTGCAATAGTTTTCTATCTTTTTCTACCCTCTGTTGCAAAACCCGATTATGGAAGTGTACTGTCATTTATTTTAAAGTTCAGTTTCACAGCATTTACAGAATTTGCTGCTTTCTCAAATGGAACATCTCAAATTTGGAAAAATTATTATTATGATTATTATTTGAAATTTTTTTTATTATGCTGAAATTATAGTGCCTTTTTATTCTAGTAATATTTCATAACCCAATGTTTTCTAAATCATTTTTACCATATGCCTCACTTTAAGAAAATTATTTTATAAATGAAAAAAATTTATAAATAATTTTTTTTTTTTTTTTTTTTTTGTTGCACCATTAAATTATATTGCAAAGTTACATGCAAAGCAACACATATTCTTAGACTTTCCAGCGCATTATAAAGAAATTGTCTTCCAATTGTGAATCATTTTGGTGAATATTTTGTTTTTCTAAGAATCTAAAGTGTTTATATGGTCTTTGTGACTTTCTTCAAATGTCACCAATCCCAATTTCGTCTCTAAAGTGTGCAAGTAGTATTGTATTGTCTACAAATCTGCAATTTCTACTTGAATACACCTTTACAAAAATGTATATGGGCAACTTAGACTTTCCAGCGCCTCTCAACAAGAATCTTGTGCTCTTTGTGTTATTTTATTCTAAGTGCCACTTTGTCATTTATTCCTCAACATCATGGAACCACAGTTCATGATTTATGTCTGCTAATTACCTGATATGTCTTCAAATGCTATTACCTGCTGTATCTTCAAATGCTCTTACCTGATGTGTCTTCAAATGTTCATCGTTCATCATTATTTAAGTGCATCCCTTAATATGTCATTAAGTGCTAATTTTAGTGCCTTATAAAGTTTCAATTTTTCTTTTAGTGGTGTGTGTTTCAGGAAATAGGCCAATTTGCTGCTACACTGCCATAGTGTCATTCAATCAACCAGTGTGCCACTTAACTTGCAAACTTTTCAGCAAGTTAGTACTTTTTTTCTCAGTGTAATCTTTTTAAAATCAAAACTGATTTTAGAACTTTAAAGGTATTACATCTGATCATTTGTTATGTAAAAGCAGAACGTTTATATCCTTCATCTGTAAACAAACAATTTTTTTTTTTTCTGCAAGCATTTTTATTAGCAATATTCATCTGTTTCTTTACAATAGTTTTAGCAAGAATGTTGTATATTTTTGTCTAGTTTACATACTTGCTAATGGTTTAACGGGAAAAGCGCTATTAGCATTTTTGTAAGTTTTGATGAATTTATATTATGTTTTATGCTTATTTGATTTACAGATTCGTCATCGGTTCTGGAGATCGCCTTTGTCAGTCTTGTAAGTTTTGGTGTTTGTTCAGTTTGCAGATCTACTGATGGTTTATAAGGGGGCTATTAGTGTTTTGTGAATTGTAATGAATACATATTAATAGTTTATATTTATTTGATTTACTGATTTGATAATGGTCTCAAGATTGTGGGAGGCTATTAACACTTTTGGTAAGTGTTGTAAATATCACCCAAATAATTCACATATTGTCAGTAGCTGATTTTTCTATAGGATATATTATCCTTTTCATTAATGTTATATAAATTTATAATAATGACATGCTTTACATAACGGTGCACTGTGTTTGTTTTTATACTCTCATAAAATGTGTCATTTGTTTTTTTAACTTGTCTTTCATTATGAAAGTTAATGGTTAAATTATTATTGTTTTTTTTGAGGATCCTCACCTTCTCTTATTTTTTCTCTCATTTTTACAAAAAAAAACCATGGTATATTAAAAGAAAATTTATTGTGTATGAAAAGAAAATTTATTGAGTATTAAAAAAAAAAAAATGTATTGAGTATAACTGAAAGAATTTTGTTGAATATTTCAGAAAGAGTTTTATTGAGTATTTCATGAAAAATTATTTTTACTGAATATTTATAGAAAAATTTTATTGAGTACTTGCAAGTACATTAAGTATAAAATATTTTACTGAAGAAATGTGTCATTGTTGGTTAAAACTTATTCATTATTTGTTATATATTGAAAAGTTTTTACAAATCTAACTATTTTGATGAATTTATTATTAGTTTATGACAAATGAATTTAAATTTTGTTGCAACATAATTTTATGCAAATTTCATATAAATTTTGGGTAATAATTGTTATGCATTTATTATATACTTGTTAGAAATGATATCAGTATTTTGTGCATTATATTGATTACTTACTTTTATATGATTTGAATTATTACTAATGCAATATGTATCACTTAAAAAAAAAAAAGTACATACTTAGGCCTTTGAATGAATTTAAATCCTTACAATGGATTGTTTTTGTGCACATATATGTTATTTAGAGTTAATTTATATGCTCTATACTTTTAAAAGTCTTAGGCATCAGTCAGAATTTAAAGTATTCTTGACTTTTTGTTGCTTTAAAATTGCAACTTATTATTATTTTAAATATTTGTCTAGACAAGTCGGAATAATGGAGATATTACCGACTCTTTTTATGCTGCTTTACTGTTGCAACTATTTTGATATGATCTCATTGCTAATTTAAATTAAATATTAGCTTTTTTTATATACATGATGATATTTGTTTAGAGATCAAGATTAATGGAAGGTATGCCTTTCTTTGCTAAAAAAAAAAATGCAATGGGGCTTCTGTATACTATGTTATATTGTATACTATAACATTTTGTATAATTTATGATGAGATTTTTGAATGTACTACAATGATGTATATTCTTTCTCTTTTTGGTCGCTGCACATCACATCAAATTTCATTAATAATTAATTTACTTTTCATGGCTCTAAATTTATGTAATTGTGTCATTTTTACTTTGGCATTTAAAAATTTTGTCTTCCCTTTGTCGAAAAAGGCTTTTAATGTTTTCTACCCCTTTTCTCCTTCTGGTCAGTCAAAATGTTTTTCGGTGAATGGGGGTATTGTGATAAAGATATATCACAGTTTTATCTTTTTTAATTACTTTATATTTCAGCTCATCCTATTTCTGTATTTTATAGCCTTTCCAGTTTAAATTTGCCGTTCTTTAAAAGCTATTTATCGGCAATTCCGTGCCACGCAAGTGGTTTTCATGGCGTTACTTCATCCCTCCTTCGTGCTCTGAGTTCGCTTCAATCGGCGCTGAGCTGTGACGTCATCGCATTCGGCGGCTCTTCCCCGCTCCTGCGTTTTACGCATGCGTCGCTCTTGTTCGATGTGTTCTCCGGACTTGGGAAGTATTTCATATTTTGGCCACATAGCACTGCAGGTGATTGGGTGTGTCTTTCAAACACAAATTAGAAGGCTTCTTTTAATTGATAAATGTTAATGAGTTTTTGATTTGTTATTTTAATTTTCACGTAATTCATAATCAACAAATTAGTTTAAATTAATCTTGCTGTCACATTTGTGCACCCCTGTTATGGGTATATATACTAATGTTGCACATTTTTCCAACAGAATTTTAATAAAAAATGATGCCGTAAATTGATTGAAAAACATGGTGTGATCTGAGGCCTGCTGGCCTGTGCCGGCGCTCGTATCCTAGAATCGCCGTTGCGCGGATTCTTTAGAGATCAATTTCGCGTTTTCAGTTTTTAATTATTCTATAAAAATGCTGTTGTAAATTTTAAGTTTAATATTTTAAAAGTTTAAAAGTTTAAATCAACTGGAAATTTAATTGACTCCTGAATTAATTCTACAACTCTTAATGGATTCTGCCAGAAGGAATATTTTAAAGAATTTCGTTAATTTTGTGATGTTTGAGCAAGATCTTTATAAAGCCATGGTGTGCAGTAGAGATCTGCACGGACCTATTTTTCTTCACGGCACTCGGGCCGGGCTGGGTCATATTTTTTTCTGAAGGTTCGGGCCGGGCCTAGTGATTATTCTTTACGGGCCGGGCCTTACTTTTTTATTGAAGGATAAGGCCGTGCCTACAATTATTTTTCCCGTACAGAGCCGGGACTGGTTTCATTCTTCCTAGTCTTCACGCCTCAAAATTTTTAGTCCTGGTTTTCATCCGTATGAAAATCATTGTCTCGGCGTGCCTGGTTCGTTCGAAGGTCAGTAAAATAAGATTTGGCATAAAAATCTTTGCAAAGCATGCATACATTTTTAAATCGCCATTATTTTATAATTAAACATTAAAATTTATTCTTTTTAAAGAATAGTAGATTTATACACTTATTAAAATATGGCTAAATTAAAATATAGTGAAACGTGTGAAAAAGAACCTGCTTATGAGGGAATCCTGTCTTAAATTGAAAAATGTATTGGTCCATTAAAAATGAATATACTAATACGTAAGAAAATAATATATAATACATTTACACCTGATAAGAAGGCAAATTGTCTATAACTCATTTTTTTTTTCTTCCCTATGTAATTCCATCTTAGAAGATTTTACTGTATAGCATTTTTCTGATTTTTAACACTTCAATAAATGGAATATGAGTTGACAATATTGATGATAACTTAAACACATACTTACAACAAATAGAGATTTATTAAAAAAATAAACATTCCAGCTTGCGGCACCTCTACAAAAATGAAGATATAAACATGAAAAAAAAAAAAGGCTAAGATAGGAATTTTTGGTTAGATCTCCTCCTACGAGGCAAATTTTTAACCAAATCGACGTAAAAATTATGTTTTGTTGAAATTCACTCGGGCCGAGATTTTAACTTTTTCTGGGCCGGGCTCGGCCCGAACTTTTAATTTTTGTATCGGGCCGGGCCGAATTTTTTTCCGTATGGGTCGGGCCGGGCCCGGGCCTGGAAATTTCGGCCCGTGCAGACCTCTAGTGTGCAGCTTCCAGCATCTTCATCCTTCCGTATTCCTCAAGATTACAATAAAGATTTTATGGATCCAACTCTAATGGAGTAATTATTTATAGTCTGCATCTATTTCTTCACACAAGTAAGAATGTTTCATTTATTTTATATTTTTGATGTGATTCTCTCTTCAAAGAATATCGACCTAAAGAACAGATGCACAAATTGTGCAGGGTTAATTGCTTATTTAAATCACAACTGCAATAATAATATTTAAAAGTTCACTATACGATCTTATTCCTCCATCCATTAAATAATAATATTATTACGGCAATTGATTACTCCTATCATCAATGAAATATCTTCGTCACAGGGGGAGGAGGAGGGCTTATATTTGGGAATGGAAAAAAAATTAAATTGCTTAAAAGTGGATTACTTTCAGGATTTTACGGTACTTTTAACCCTTAAACAGACAGTAGAAATAGACTTCCAACTTAATTTTAAATCCCAACTGTTCGAATCGTACCAGAATTATTTTTTTTGTTGTTGTTGTTGTTTTTATAACATAAAGAAAGAAAAGCATTTTTTTATTTTAAAATAAATTTGTTCATAGATTCTGGTGGCAGTCAATCATTTCAGCAACAGAATTGGTTTACCCATGTAAGGGTTAAAAAATGCAAACCGCATTTTTTTTAAATTGCATGGTGCACTGAAAAGAAATTGCACAGTGTATTTAAAAAATATCACATGTCTCTGTGCCACACTAACTAATCACTAGTATGGCAGAGAGTTCCATAAACAAATTTGTAGTCAATTGTCATATTTTAGTACACAAGACTTGCCATTTTTAATGTGTTTTAACTTTTATTAATCTTTGTTTAAAACAATTAGTTAGTTGGTAGCATCATCCATGTTTGAGTTCAAAAGTATTTGTTGATATTAAAGAGCTCCAAGTTCACCAAAGGCATGTAGCTAATACATAAGTAATGAAAATCTTATAATTTATTTTAATTCATAGGGGAAGCCACAGGCCACAGATTCGAATGTTTCATTTTTAAAAGTTTTAAGACTATCCTCTTAAACAACAATTCAAAGCATAGTTTTTTTTCTTTTTCTGGTATAAAAATTTTTATGAGAAGGCCCTGTTCATTAGAATGGAAGTGTGTATGTTAAATTTCTTTAAAATTTAACTTTTAATATCATTAAAAACGGAACTTTTGAAATACAGGAATGATTAAGCAGCCGAATATTTGCTATTTGATTTATCTATGTGTTGAAAATTCGGTATTAGCACAAAATTGCTATTTGGTGCATTCCTATTTGATATCAGTCTCAATAGAATTAAAAAACACCCAAAAATGAATAAATAAATAAAAACAAACATTATCTTTTTTTAGATCTGCAATAGTTAGCTAGAAAACAAGTTCTATGAGCTTATTAAGCTAAAAAGGAACAATTCAAATATTTTGTACTTCAGAAATAGAAAACAAACAAAAACAGTCCCACACTAAGATAATTAAATTTATTCTCTTTTTTAAAAATAATAAAAAATCAATTAATTAATAAATAAATAAAAAATAAAAAGGATAGGGCACATTTAAAAAAAAATTTCTATATTTAAAAGCAGAAAATAAGAGAAATATTTTTATAATGAAATGAGAATAAATAAGAGAATGAAATATGATTAAATATATCACAAAAACTATATTAGATACTTACTAAAACATTAATGTCTTTCTGTAGTGATAATGAATAGATGACTCAGAGAATCCAAACCGGGTAAAATTTAAAATTCTGTCATGAATTTCAGTATCCTAAAAAAGAGTTGGAGAGACATAATTAATATTAATTAATTTAAAGATTCTAAAAATAGTTAAACACAAAATGTTTATTAGAATATTTGAGTAAGCTCATTTTTTTTTTAATGGAAATTTTCAATCAGTTCAACTATCAAAATAACTTATATAGATCAAACTAAATAGAGCGTGTCTGAGAAAGGTCTTTATCATTCTAAACATTAATAACAAAAGTACTAACAAGTGAAATGAAATGCAGTTTGCTGCAAACGAATGAAGAAATCTAAGAGTTTTGTTCAAGAATCACATGCATGTTCTGTATGTGAATTACTTAATAGAGTGTTTCCCGAACGATGGATCAGTAATGGAGGACCCATACCTTGGTCTCTGCGATCGCCCAACATAACTCCACTAGATTTCTTTTCGTGAGGTCATGTTAAAGACAGGGTTTATCTAACACCTGTTTCTGATATATCCGTTTTAAAGGAAAGGATACAATTAGCAATCCTCACTGTTACACCGCAAATGTTAAAAAAAAAAACACTTGAAGGGAAATCAAGTACAGGCCCGACATTCTTCGTGCTACTAATGGAGCTCACGTATAGATACATTGAAGGTACTGTAAAAAAACTCTTAGATTTCTTCATTCTTTTGATGCAAACTGCATTTCATTTCACCTGTTAGTATTTGTGTTATTAATGTTTAGAATGATAAAGACCTTTCTCGGACACACTGTATTCACAAACCTACTTTATATGACACACACTAATAATATGACTTGAAAAGAAGAATTTTTAAAAAGGAGGGAGAGAGATATCGATACATCATTAATTTATTTCCTAAATCATACAAGCATCTTAATTATATGCAGTTTAATGCTATAAGTATTTTCAATGCTACATAAATATGTTTACTAATACATAAAATAAACACCTAAAAATTAAGATGCAACTGTTAATACAGTCGGACCTCATTAACACGAAATCACTGAACACAAATTAATAACTGAGGTTCCATCAGATAAGTCTGAAAATCAGTGTTAAAAGTTAAAAGCAAAGGCTTTAGCTGATGCTCTCCGTGAGAGCGATTTCACTTGTTCTAATGGTTGGCTGATAAGATTCAAAAGAGCCTAATAGAATTGCATGTAAAAAGATATGTAGAGAAGAGTCTACTGCAGATGAGAATTCTATACAGTCCTTTTTCTTAGAAAAGTGGTTAATGTTAAAAACAATCATGCTCCCTGTGATAATTTTAACGCCAATGAAGCAGGACTGTTTTTCAAAGCACAACCCTTGCGAACACTTGCTTTAAAAGGAGAGAAATGTACTGAAGGAAAATTCAGCAAAGAAAGAATTACAATTATGATCAGCTGCAACATGGACAGAAGTGAAAAATTACCACTGCTCGTGATCAGCAAGTCGGCCAAATTACGCTGTTTCAAAAACATTAAAACTTTACCTTTTTGCGATTCTTACAGCAAGAATGCGTGGATGAACAATATTATTATCACAAAATGGTTATTTGATCCAGGCTTAAAATTCTACCAAGAAAAAATAAAAATCTGTTTAATACTGGGCATTTAAAATGCTCATAAAGATGTTCCAATATTAAATACATGCAAATACTGCTCCAAAATTTATTATTGCCTAAAATGATGACCAATTTTTCTTAATTAAATTTTCTATTTCTTATTAATTTATGATTTTAAGAGCAGGGGATTTGTAAGTTAATTTATTTAGTTTTATATCTAACATAGATGGCACCACTATATTTATGGTTAACACGAAATCCCGGACAACATGAAAAAAATTTGCAGTCCCTTCAATTTTGTATTAACAAGGTTCGACTGTAATCCCAAACTTATGTTTGTTCTTTGTGTTATATCATTTTATGAATACATGTATGATATATAAATCTTATGTCCAAAGTGCAATCAATTGTAATTTAACAGCTTTTGAAAAGACCACATTACATCTTTAAGAATATCGGAATTAACATTATATCAAAATTTAATAACAAAGATATTTTGTTTTGTACTCATAGGAAATCATTTAAAAGTAATTAAGCATTTGGCTAAACAAATTTTATGACTATTTCATAATATTAATTATTGCACAAATTGATTGCAATACAAAAAGTAATACGTCAAAACAAGTTCTAACAACAAAATCTGACCAAATCTCTAATTTAAAGAGGACAAGTATTTAGATATATATCATGTGGATTTGTACTTACATCAGAAGGTTTCATAAACAATAAATCATTTAACTCTGTTAGATCTGAAGGAGCAGAACATTCAATGTTTGTACAAACTGCAAAAAGAAAATATATTTCAGAGTCTCATTATTAAACAAGATCATCATACTCAAGGGTAATGCAAGTTTTTTTTTTTTTTTTTTTTTTTTTTTGTGAAGGGGAGGGGGGACCTATATTGTGAAATTATTTTTGGGAAATTTATTATATTTTTGTAAAAAATAACATTTTGTAATGAAAGATGAAATCTAGCTACTCAAATTCGAAACCAAGTATTTATTAAAAATAACTTGTGTAAGTCCTTCTGCTAAAGCTTTCCTTTCTTTTAACTTGTTTTGTTTGTAAATTACATATTTTAATACCTAACAAAATAAAAATAATTAATGAAGAGTATGTTTTTGTGGAATGGAATTTTGTGAAAGGGCCCATTTTATTAAGAGGAATTTTGTGAAGGGACCTGTTTTATTAAATACACAATAGCCCCAAATTTTGCATGGATCGACCCCCGATGCTTGTCATTTGCACAAGAAAATAAGCAACAGCCTTAATCTCAGAATGGCAGAATATGTCTACATTGGATGAAAATGACACCAGATTAAAAGAATACTGACATTTTCATTTATAAAACTAAAACATTTTACTATACTATATTGGTTAAAATGATTAAAGTGACATTTTTCATTGAATTTCCAACTTTTTCAATGGGTTGATCTAGAGAAAAATTGGGACCTGTTTAGACTTGCTTCAAAAAATTCTTAATAAAACAAGACCCTTTACAAAATTTAATTTCATAAAAGTGCTTAAAAAAATATTCAGTTTTCAAACAAAAAGCTTACCAGATAGGAAAAGTTTAACAGGAGGAATTTAAACAATTAGCACCAACAATTTTTTTTTTATTATTATTTATTCAAATAGCTGGTTTTTGTTAAAATTTTATTTTTCACAAAATAAGATTTTTTTTTAACAAAAAGGGACCCAAGGAAAAAAAAAAAAAAACTTGTATTGACGCTTGATGACACAAGTCTACAGATACTATAATGCAGAAATAAAACTGATACTGAGTCAGTCAATCCATGTCAAATAAACTCACCTTTTCTGCATTGACCCCTCACATTTTCATGAAAATTAGTTTATAAAGTGCCTTTATATAGCTTTCGAAGAAAACACTAAAATTATTCATTTAATGTATTAAATTTTTTAACTATTAACAATTAATTATTGCATTTGAATTATTTAATTGTCATTTTCTGAGGAACTAAATGAGATGGACACTTGGTTTATACATCATTTTAAAGCTTTATTTAATGAGCTTTACATTGATATGCAACATGACATTTCAAAAATATGTCAAATTATAATTTTTTCAAAAAATTTGCTAAAGTTTAGAAAAGTTGTCTGAATGAAACAGAAATTTAAGGAAAGATGAGGCACAGGCCCAGCAGGAGCTTAAAAAAGTAAAAACCCAGAATAGAAAAATAATATAAAGGGGAAAAGAGAGAAAAAAATTTAAAGTGGGGGATAAAATCCCAATATCTCAGAAACTAAGGCCCCTACCGAATGTATCAGGAAAGTAAAAAGATAAGCAGCCAATAAAGGTGGCTTTGGTATACTTTAGAGGTACTTTATTATAAGTCGCTTTGGTAAAAAGTTTTACTAAATTAGGTTACGTTCTGATAAAACATAATTATTGTATCAACATGGATGTGAGCAATTAAATTATTTATTTGAATAAACAGTGAAAATATGTAGAAAATAATATAATATATGAACTTCTACGGGCTTTTAGGGCTGAAATTTTGGGGTGCATTTGGGTTGACGAATGTTTTTGATTTTCAATCCACAGCAAAATCTTGGCACTATCGACTTTCAGTCCAATTTTAGTGTGAATACGAGTAATATTATGGGATCTATCATGTTGACAAAACTATAATTTTTGGTGGGACAATAAACTTGCTGTGCTCCAACAATTATCAACAAGGATTTTTTGTTTAAAGCATAAAATATTTATCAATTGTCCTTAGGATACAGTCAAATATACAATGAAAATAATAATACATACATGAATACATACTTACAATGAATGAATGCATACAGACATGAATATATGCATAGGATAAAGCTCTGTAATTGGGTTTGTAGCTAAGATTGACATTAAACATGATTGATGTTGGCAACAATGTAGTTTAATGTATATAAAAGCAATTATATCGCAGCCACAAAAAACACAGGCTGCGAAACTTCCACCCATTCTGGCTGTCATGTGATCAAGATAGGCTGGTTTCTACTAGTTGTCGAACTGACATGTGATCAAGATAGGCTGAAAAGTGGTGCCAATGCCTGTCTCTTTCATTAGATGCGATTTATATAAACATGGAGGAAAATTTTTACATTAAAATGTAAATTATATAAACATGGTTTATCTAATTAATTATACAAACATAGAAACAAATGGTTAAATTCAAGTGTAAATGTTTTGCGTACACGTACACACAAACACACACACAGAACAGGTTAATAAAATGAAACTAAATTTGCACCACGCTCACTAAAATATGCCAATTGTCTGCAAACCCAATTATGGAACTTTCTCTATACAAACATACATACATATGAAAACAAACATACGTACATATGAATACAAACATACATACATACAAATACATATATACATACAATGAATACATACACAGCATAATATTTTACTTGATTTCACCGTTGATTATCCACTGGCATGCAGCAAATACAAAAGTACACAAATTTGTATTCTTCGTATTTGAATGCTTTCTTTTTTTTTTATATCTAAAATTCAAACCAAATTATATTGATTTGGAAGTTACAAAGAATGTAAGGTCTAATTTGGCTACCTATCAATTTGTGCTTTCTAAAAATGTGGTTGTTATGTACATTAGAAGTAAGAGTGCTTTTCCCTTTACTGAACTACTACTCTCTGCTGATTTTGAATGAACATGAAGGATAGGATTTATAAACAATTTATTTAAAAATATAAGTAAATACTATAAAAATTCTAACATTAATTAGATATTTCCTATCCATATAGATGACTTATTTTCAAAGTTTTTAATTAATTAAATAATTAGAGAGCATAAATTAGGATATTAATGAAGATATTTCTAACATGTTTAACATTGAAAACACGGACTACTTTTTATCCCTGCCCTTATAGCTTCATTGGGGGTGTACTTCAACTAGCAAATGACTGACAGCTAAGTCCAATCTCCTGTTACATATGGAGCTCAGTGTCAGTGCTATGCATTTATCCTGAATCATTATTGAAAATTTTGAAGAATTGTAAAAACATTCAATATAATGTAAAATAAAGAAAGTCAGTTTTCCATCTTTCCTTCCATTCTACTTCATTCGGTTGAAAAGCTGTTCATCTCAGACTTCAGTAAGTTTTTACTCTTTTATACAATTTTTTTACTATTTTATAAAACATATCTTTAAATTTTGGGCAGCATTTGGAATGAATTAAACGTTTTTCTGTATAAACTTACGGAAAATCTTGTTTCAGTTGACAAATATTTTGGTAGCCAAGATATCACTGTATAATATTTTCAGGGACCAGAGCTCATACAGTCAACTCAGAGCCTTACACAGCCACCCTGCATGGTCTACAAATTTTTTACTTATCCTTCAACTGGCAAATAAAACGCAAAACTAAAAGAAAGATTTTAAATCTTTTTTTCATTCAATAAGATAATTACACTATTATAAAAATTGATTCTTACTTTTTCGAAAATCTCTTAACCTGTAACCTCCATCACCACACTCAGCATTTTCAGGCTCATCCCATATTTTAAAAGGATGAACTGGTACTCCTAAAAATGAAATTACATTTCAAATCTCTCAATAAAACAAAAAGTGAATAAAGTAGAACTTAAAACATATAAAATATCATTCAGCTAATATAAATATTAATAAGAACCTGTATTTAAAGAAAAAAAAATATTTCATGCAAAATGCATTATTTTTATTTACACTTAATGTTAAATGAATTGTTTATTAATTAATTTTCAATTTAACTTTAAAATAATGATGTGATAATTTGTGAATGTACAAAGATTTTGAAATTTATTAAATTTAAAACAATATAACTATAAAAAAATAACTGTCCTTTTCTGATTTAAAACAACTTTCCCTGTTTGGAGGCATCTGTAACTAAAACTAATGAATGGAATGATACCACATTTTACATTTACTTTTCAGAGCATGGGAAAGCGAGTGTTGTGAAGAGGAAAAAAGTATTAAAAAGAAAGTAATTTGTAGTTCTGTTGAAATCGAAAACTATCAAATATATGAATTAATCCTTATTAAAACAGATCATGCAAACTTTTTATGCATATGTGACGTGTCAGCAGTACCGCTATTTTTTTTTTTTTTATAAAGATATTGGAAACATTCAAACAAGTAATTAAAATGACCCACAAATTGCAATCTATATGCATCCAGCCTTGCTGTATCAAAGCATTGCAAAGTTTTCTTACTTTGACTTTTGCTACTTGGTTTTATTATGTTCATTAATTTTACTTATAGATGCCTCCAAATGGAAAAAGTGATTTTATACCCACCCTGTGCAATCAATCTGTTACATATTTTTAAAAACTGTTAAATACATCAGAAGTTTCCATAAGAAGTGAGAAATTCAAACTTTTTAAAATACTTACTAGATTCAACAGAAGTTCTAGCAACTTTAGGAAATATCTTCTGCCTAAAACCTGTAACTGTAAAAAAATGTTCAGTGTTATAGAAATGTATGTAAAAAAAATAAACAACAACTAGATGGAACCCGTCAAAACTTGACGGAAAAAAATTACAATAACAATATTAGCAAAATAAGCTTCTTTGTTACATAAGAAGGGGTGCGTATGAAACAGTCTTTCAAATATTTTATTTTAAAAAAAATTTCCCCCAGTGAATTACAGTACTATTTCTGATGCAAACTACAAACAAACAATCCGTAAACAACTGTGTAATGCAAATCAGTTTTACATTGCCGCCATATTCCCCACAGCAAGAAAGAAAATTTCCTGAACTTATGAAGTATCATACAAATAGTATATCCCTACGTTCATCTCATATTCAGTCAATAAAAGAACATAGTAAATAAAGCACCCCCCCCCCCGTGATAATGCAACAACATGAGCTCCTATGCACATGTGCATTGCATCTCTTCAAACACACCGTCGATATTCGACGTTAAAAAAAGTTTTAAAATGTTTAAATTAAAAGTTTTAAAATGTCTTCTTTAATCATTGTTCGTTTCAAATCCATATCTTCTGAAATGCATCCATTGTTTTAAGCTAATCAATTTTTATGTAAGTATGAAGAATTTTTTTTTACAATAATAAATCAATCTGCAGATAAGGGAGATTTTTAATGTTTTCAAGTGTAGTTTATGTGTATGGTTTCTTCGGTTCATTTACATAATCAGGATGATTATCAATTTTCCATCACAGTCAGGGACCTTTTCCCTCTTATACAGTTAAATATCCAATGGATCTTTTAAAAAATAATAAAATACAGTTCCTAGCATATTCTGATGCAACATACGCATCAACAAATTCAACATATCATTTTTATGTTAATCATAATACTTTTTTTTTTTTTGACAGATTTTAGTTTAGCGCCAAAATGCTCTATCTTATGGATAATCTGATCTTATGATTTATCAGGGGTGTTTATTTTTATTTTATTTATTTATTTTATTTTTCAGTTTATATGATGGTTAGGAAAATCTATTTTCAATTGGGGTAACTTTCCCAGGGACTATGTTACATTATTAAAGCAAACTGCTGATCATTTTCGAGATAGAATTGAAAAATATTTCATGCTTCAAAATTATTTAAAAATTCAGTTTTCAAGTAAATTTCAATGGAAAGCTACATTGTTTTCTAATTGATGATGTAGGAACTGAAGTTGTAAAACGTAGTAAAAAATTCAAATTTGTAACATTTAGAAGTGATGTAAACGCAATGAAAGCTAAAGCGATAGCGCCGTTTATTGTCACAATCGTTAAACATTTCTAAAAATTGCCACTGTGTTTTGGCTGTCGTCCAAAGGTAGACTATCATTTTTTGACATCGAAAGAGAAATTCACAGTGAAAGAAATAGGACTTGGCCGCTAATAAGAAATTGGCCGCTAATAAGAAACTGTTAAATGAACTTATAACAAACCTACCACAATAATTCCTATGAAATATTAGCCTTACATTGCTTATTCTAGCTAAAAATACAATCATTAAAACGCTTAGCGTTTTAAATATATAGATAGATAGATGTTTTCCCAGTGCCACCAGGGCCATTTATGAGGTAAGCATTGGGTATGTTTGTATTATTTTGTTTCACTAAAGAAATAATATTGTTTGTAATAAATATCTGCTCTTCATTGGGATCTTGTATGTCGCCAAAAATTCATGATCGTTGAGTCACATTCACTTGCGTCAAATGCATACACATGCTTGTTCTCTCATCAAGTGATTTTTATTTCGACGTTAAATGTATTTATAATGATGTTTTACTGATTTATTAGTTATTACATTAATTAAAATAAAAATTACGTCTTCGAAACCATGCTATTAAAATAGAAAAAGCATTGAAAAAATGTTGTGATGCGTAGTTTAGTACAATCGATAAAATTCAACTAACGGCACAAACATTTATCCAACAGTCGAAAAGGATAATTAAGAGAAGTAATGTAAATAAATAAATATCCAACATTATTTTTTATTCTGTTTTCATTAATATATTGTAAATTTTATTGTTTAAAGTTACTGTAAATGATACTTTAGTAAATGGGGCTTTTCCTAATTATATTATTATTATTATTATTTTTTTTTTAGATTTAATGGCAACATTCTTCTGTTTGTTTATTGGACGCTACAGTTCGGCGAATAATTTGGGGTACTTTTCGGTTAGCTGGGCACCAGTGAAGTAAATATATATATATGATGTATGTATGTGTATATATATATATATATATATATATATATATGTATGTATGTGTGTATATATATATATATGTATGTATGTGTATATATATATATATATATATATATTTTTTTTTTTACTGGCGCCGGCTAACCAAAAAGTACTTAATTTGGATATAGTTTTTTTTTTTTTTTTTTTCCTTAATGGGACGACGGGATAATGAAGAAGTACCAGAATATTTTTCTGCATTTTATAGTTATATTAAGAAATACATATTTTTAAGATTTGCTGAATCACTTATTTGTTTACTTTTTCATGCATTATATTATTGAAGATTGTTAGTTCTCTTATTCTTTTAAATATCCCCTACTTAAGCGTGAGTTCTCTGTGGTGCTTCGCATAAACGTTGTAAAATTTAGGTTATTAGATTTTATCCAAATTTGCTGTCATAACTGCTAATGAAGCAGTCATTTTTGTCGATTTTTCTGTTACCTGTAAAATGTTTGTTTTTGGTATAGCCCGAACTAAGAAAAACTTGGGTACTTTTCCATTATACGGACACCATTGTCGTCAAGCATACATTTACATGTATGTATGTATGTATTTACATGTATGTATGTATGTATTTACATGTATGTATGTACCGGGTGTCCCAAAAATGACTGATGGATTTTAAAATTCAATAACTTGCAAACGGTGACAGATATTAAAAAAATTCTTCCAGCAGGGTTATGTATGATGTCAGGAGTTTTTTTACTGCGATTCTTGATTTTAGTTTGAATTTAAAACAACAGATGGGGCTGACAGCGATTGGCGCTCAGTCGATGCCGAAACTGACGTCACAAAGCATTGATGCGAAGGAAGGAGATTAAGACTATGGAGTGGGTCTCATTCGTCAGTACAATCTTTCTCTTAGGACCTGATTCTGAACTCATTCGATATAATTTCAATCGAATGCGTTGTTGCCATGGAAACAATAAATTCCTCATAGTGGAATACAGCCAAGGTGACCGTTTTTAGCCTGTTGTAACTATTTTATCCTGTTGTAGGACTTACAACAGGCTAAAACGCTGGTTGTCAGTCCTTTGGACGGAATTCCGGAAGCCTTTTTTTTTTTTTTTCAATACACATATAACAAAATTTAGACATGATTAAGGATGATTAGCACAGTAGTACATAAGGGCTTATTGCTGCGGGAGGTTCTTTTTCTATATGTCTGTTTCTATATCTGTCTGTCTATCTATCCTACAGCATGTTTTTTCTTGAAGAGGATGAATATAGCATTTATAATTATATTACAGGGCTGCACAAAAGAACACGAATATGTATGGCATTTGTAGAACGCTGACTGTAATATAATTTTAGTATGTTGTTACAGCCAACTACATCATGTTTTTTTTTTTTTTTTTTTTTTTTTTTTTTGAAGAGGGTGAATATAGCATTTATAGTTATTTTACAGGGCTGCACAAAAGAGTACGGATATGTGTTAAATCCTGGGGTTTTAGAACGCTGACCGTAATGTATTTTTAGTATGTTGTTACAGTCAACTACAGGTTTTTTTTTTTTTTTTTTTTTGAAGAGGATGAATATAACATTTATAATACTTGTACAGGGTTACACAAAATAATATTGGATTGGATTCGCAAATTGTATTGGATCCATACAAACCACTGTTTATCTGTTTGATCTTAAATGGTAAAACGTATCCAAATTTATTTGTAATACATTTCTCATGATACACTGCAAAAAAAAAAGTGTTGATTTTACAGTATAATATACTAGCACCCCAGTTGCTAGTATTATACCGTAAAATTAACAGTAATAAACAGTAAAATAAGCAGTAATACGCTAGTTACCGCGCATGTGTGGTGGCGTATTACTGCTTATTTTATTGTTTATTATTTATATAAATAACTGTGTTAGAAAGAGTTGCCAAAGTGTAAAAATTCAAACTCCAAGAATCTTTTTAACACAATTTTTACAATTTAAAGTGGATGTAGATAAAACATATTTGCTGTTTTTATTTTATCAAACATCAAGATGAAGCTGCATGTACAATATTTTAATATCAAACTGTCAAATTTTAATTAACTAGCACTATTTTATTTTTTTTAATTTTAATGCAACGATAGAATACTCCCATTCAAAAGGGTTAAACAAGGCAACTTCTAATATTTGTTTTTAGATAGTTATTTTGAACAACAATATACAATTAACCATTTTCACGATTATTTTTAAAATTCATAAAAACCTACAGACGAACTTCCTTAAAAGATCTAAAATTTCTTTAAATGTAAAGAAGTTATGAAAAGTTATGAAATTTTTAACAACAAAAAATACTAAATCTCTTCACCTAGTTTTAAAATACGATGCATAAAATAATCTTTAAATCAGATCACAAAAAGTAATTTAATCCGGGAAAATAGAACTTCATAAATGAAACATTGCCGGCAAACTCAAATACTACTTGTTAAATTCATGCCTCCAATTCTGAACGCTGTATTCCACTATTGAAAAATTTGTTGTTTCCATGGCAACAGCACATTCGATTGAAATTATATCGAATGAGTTCAGAATCGGGTCCTAAGAGCAAGATTGTACTGGTGAATGAGACCCACTCCATAGCCTTAATCTCCTTCCCTCGCATCAATGCTTTGCGACGTCAGTTTCGGCATCGACTGAGTGCCAATCGCTGTCAGCGCCATCTGTTGTTTTAAATTCAAACTAAAATCAAGAATCACAGTAAAAAAACTCCTGACATCATACATAACCCTGCTGCAAGAATTTTTTTAATATCTGTCACCGTTTGCAAGTTATTGAATTTTAAAATCCATCAGTCATTTTTGGGACACCCGGTATGTATTTACATGTATGTGACATGGTGTCCGTATAACGGAAAAGTACGAAAATTTGCGATCGATCAAATAATTGAATTTCGTTAAGCATTAAATTTTCTTGTTTTTAATCTGAGAAAGAAACAATAATTATGGATTTAATTAATTTTGCAATATGTGGTGCAACCAAAACAATTTTGATTCAATCAGTACAGATATCGCAGACGCACCGGAGTTCATTTTTGACGCCTAAATGACAATTTTTGCTATGTATGGCAACCTGGTGTTTTATAATAAAATTGAATGTGTAAATAAATAAAATAAAATTGGTACTTTTATGTTAGCTGGGCGTCAGGGATAACTCTCCAAATCTTGTTTTAATTAGAATCATTTAAATTGCAACATTTTACGTGAGATTTGTTATTCATATTGATATATTTATGTTTAGATATTTTATTATGATTATATTTCAGCTAATTTTAAGTAAGTTTTTTAAGATTTTATATTACAGTGTTAAAATATTACCTAGTTGATATTAGCTAATGTCAAAAGATTGGCGAACCACAGAGTTTAGAGAATAAACTCTATGCCTCGCAACAGTGGGAGTTGCCGACTTTATGACATCATAAGCAGAAGTAAAAGTTTAATTGAAAATTACGGCTAATTAATTAAATTTTCAAACAAACAAATGCATGATAACAAATCTGTGTCCAAATATCTTTCATTAAAAAAAAGAATGGTGTAATTTGATACAGTAGTTTGTTCTCACGGATTGTCGAAAGAAAACGCTTAGCGTTTTAAATATATAGATAATATTCATTCCATTTAATAACTATAGTAATATTAATAACAAATTTGCTTGTTTTGCATGCCATTAACTTTAATGGACTATGTTTATTCTTTAAAAAACTGTCTAACATAAAAATTCTAAATTTGGGATAGGTGACCTATGATCCACATATTATCTATATGTATGACCTATGATCCAAATGATGAATATGAGAAAATAATATTGAAAGTGGCAGAAAACACAAAAAATAAAAGTTTAAAATCAAAACACAAAGTTATAGAATTTGATTTAGAGGTGAATTTACTATATGAATGTCCAATAGGCTACTCACAAAATGAGGGAAAATGCCAACGCCTACTAACTGATTGCTAAATAGTTATCATTCATTACTCTCCACAACAATAATATGACACGATTATGCATGTATTCTCCCAGTCTTTACCAAAAGTGTGACTCTATCCATCAAACAATTTCTTTTAACCCCCCCCCCCCCCGTTGTTTCAGTTTATCTTGTCATTTGCAGACCTGCCAACCTTTGAAAATGAGAAATAGTAGCACACCAAATTCAAATTTATCTGAAGGTTGGTTGGTTGGTGGCTGTTTTTTACGCTGTAAATTTTAAGCGAGCAAATACTAATCAATTAAACACATGTGTATATTCTGTGGGGTGATTCTGAGTAAAAAAAAAAAAAATTCTGAAATTCCCAGCAAATTTTCAGAAAAGTTACAACAGGGGGGGGGTGTCCACTCCCGCCGCTTTTTTTTGGCGTGCCTTTGACGAAATTTGTGTTCTTCGCGATCTTTTGACGGAATCTGCAGTTTTTTTCGAGATCTGTTGATAAAATTTGCGTTTTTTTCGCTATTTATTGACGAAATTTGCCGTTTTTCGCAATGTTTTTGAAGGAATTTGCCGTTTTTATGCAATTTTCTGACGAAAGTCACGTTTTTCCCGCGATCTGTTGACAAAATTTGTCGTTTTTTCGCGATCTTTTGACGAAATTTGCCATTTTTCGCAGTGTTTTTCACGAAATTTGTCGTTTTTTCGCAATCTTTAGACGAAATTTGCCGTTTTTCGCAATGTTTTTGACGAAATTTCCCTTTTTTCCGTGATTTTCTGACGAAAGTCACATTTTTCCCGCGATCTGTTGACAAAATTTGCCGTTTTTTCGCGATCTTTTAATAAAATTTGCCATTTTTCGCAATGTTTATGACGAAATTTGCCGTTTTTTGCAATGTTTTTGACGAAATTTGCCGTTTTTCGCAATGTTTTTGACGAAATTTGCCGTGTTTTCGTGATTTTCTGACGAAAGTCACGTTCTTCCCGCAATCTGTTAACAAAAATTGTCGTTTTTTCGCGATCTGTTAACAAAATTTGCCGTTTTTTCGCGATCTTTTAACGAAATTTGCCTTTTTTTCCGTGATTTTCTGACGAAAGTCACGTTTTTCCCGCGATCTGTTGACAAAATTTGCCGTTTTTTCGTGATCTTTTAACGAAATTTTCCGTTTTTCACAATGTCTTTGACGAAATTTGCCGTTTTTCGCAATGTTTTTGACAAAATTTGCCGTGTTTTCGTGATTTTCTAACGAAAGTCACGTTTTTCCCGCGATCTGTTAACAAAATTTGCTGTTTTTTCGCGATCTTTTAACGAAATTTGCCGTTTTTCGCAATGTTTTTGACGAAATTTGTCATTTTTTTCGCGATTCTCTGACGAAAGTCACGTTTTTCCCGCGATCCTTTGACAAAATTGCCGACTTTTCTTCGAACGAATGACGATGATTTTTTTCGGCGATCATTTGCAAAAATACCGATACATTTGATGTCCGAATTTTCGGATTTATGACCGATATTTTTTTTTCGGAAATCATTGCTTTAATTTTTCGGAAAATTCAGACCAGAATCACCCCTGAACGATCCTTTGACTAAATTCGCATTTTTCAGCAATCAGTTGAATGAAATTCACGTTTTTTCGGCGATACTTTGCCGAAATTTATTTTTCCCGCCAATTTTTTGACGAAATTCGCGTTTTTTCAGCAATCCTGTAACGAAATTCGCATTTCTTAGCGCGAAAAATAGCTCGATCCTGTGACGAAATTCGTGATTTTTCGAGCGATCCTGTGAGGAAATTAGTGATTTTTCGAGTGATTCTGTGACAAAATTCGCGTTTTTTTTTTTTTTTTTTTTTCCAGAAAATCGTAGTTTTAAACAGATTTTTGTAGCATCGTAGTTTGTGGCTCAAAATCGTAGCAACTACGATTTTTTCGTAACAGTTGGCAGCTCTGCATTTGTAGTAATTCTAGACACATCCAGAAAAAACCCCAATCGTCTTGAGAAGTATTTGATTTTTTACTCATGAGCAGAGCTTTACAAATCTGATAAAATCTGGAAGCCAGCAAAAAATTCTAGTCGCCAGTAACAAACACTTATCCCTCCCCTTCTCCACGTCATTGATTTACAAAAAACACAAAAGTTTTTGAAGTAATTGAGAAAAATTATTAACAAGCATAGTTTAAAATTATTATTTACATAGTTTAGAATAGTACATAATTTAGAAAGATAATATAAATTAAGTTTTCTACTGAAACTTATCAAAATTATATAACTCTAAAAAAAAAATACTGTAAAGGCTGATTTAACTGACATGTTCCGGAAATGCTGATTGCCAAATGCTTCAAATGTCTGGATAGTTAAGTGCTGCAAAATCTATATCTGATGAGGAGGCCATTGATGAAATAGTGAAGCAGGAAAACAATTGTTTGACTATTTTCCTGTTGAGGGCAGCATTTTTTAACACTGTATCCAATTTTAGATGGTACAGAGTCTAGATTGACACTACTGTTTTATTGAAACTACTTGTTTTATTGAAGCATCCCCAATATTTTAATCACATGACTTACTAGCTGGGTAAAGCGGAAATGAATGTCGTTTTCTGAGCATGAGATGGAAAATGGCTTTTAAACTTGGTTCTTCCATTAAAAGTACAAGAAAAGAAGATCACTGCTTGCCATTCACAATTGTGTAGGGAAGAGAAAAAATGGTGTTTGTGCTAATTTCTCAGGTGAATTTTTGTACAAAACAAATAAAAATGCCAGATTAAATAACCTGGTCACCAGTGGCAAACACATTTGTTGAGGCCTGCTCAAGAGGGTTACCGGACAATTCACCACCAACCTTCAACTCCGGGTTGAGAAACCTTAGATTAGCTAATCTAACCCAGAGTTAAAATTTAGAATTCATCGTCAACTTCAGATCCATGATTACTCCACTTTAAGTTAGTGAACCAAAGGTTGAAATGTGCTTAGCTGATTAGTCAAAGGGATCACATGACCAAGTAATCACCTCATATGAGCAGGGTTGCTATTTTGTCCACTTTTTTGTAAAAAGTCTGGGACGCCGGAAGAAATTGAACAAAATGAAAATCTGCTGATTTTCCATACGTTTGAAACATAAAATTATTGCGATGATGTAATAGAATTATATTCCTACATTGTTTTGTGAAAATAATTTTTTTTTTCATTTAATCATTTATTTAAAATAGAATGACTGCCTATTAATCATAATCTAATAAACCCACAAAAAAACTGTTATTTACATGTTGGTACAGTTAATTTTAGACAATATTTTACTGTAAAAATAATCTTATGCTGCATATGCCAAACAGTTTTGA
Source organism: Maratus michaelseni (assembly GCA_963931845.1). Lineage (NCBI taxonomy): Eukaryota > Metazoa > Arthropoda > Arachnida > Araneae > Salticidae > Maratus > Maratus michaelseni. Next base: position 203,390,107 of record OZ007594.1, on the reverse strand, counting down.
TTAAGTTGGAATCAGAACATAAACCAAAACTGAAAACTTGAATAGAAACTAAAAACTTAAACCAAAACTAAAGAAGCTGAACTTAAACTTAGGCACTCTTATTTATAATGAATTTTATCAGTGGTCGAGTTGATTGTCTTTTATTTTAGCCTATAGTTCTGTCTAAGAATTCAAGTCATCACTAAGTTAAAGGGTTTCTAAATGCTTATGGTGGTGTAATGTCTCAACTTCCTAACAAAACTTGATGGAACAGTAACAATAAATGCTGGGAGACATTATGTGTAAAACAAAGATGCTTTCTCGAAAATTATTGATGAACTTGAAGAAGAAGTAGATACAAACATAAGGAATGTAATTAACAATATTGTTTTATATAAAGAAGTGAAACATCTACTCAGTCTGTTGAAACCCATCAGTATTTCACTGGATGTGCTACAGAGATTTCTCTACTATAGCAGATGTAATCAATGAATTGACACTTTTGAAATCTGAAGAACTTGGAAAAGTAAACAGAAAAGATTTGTTGACTGTATCACACCAGCTCACATTTTATCATACATGCTGCATCCAAAATACATGGGTGAGGAACTTACTAATGACCAAGAAGAAATAGCAAGGAAATGGGTGAATGACATTGATAGAAATTTTTGCCATTGATTGTTAAATTTTCCATTAAGGCATCTCCATTTCCTGATACATATTTTTCTGATGCAATCATAAATATAATCTATCACCAGCAGAATGGTGGGAATCACTGAAAAGATAGTGACTTAGAAATCATTTCAAATTTTTCATTGCTTAGACTCATCAGCAAGCATTGAACGAACTTTTCCAATTCAGCATGATCCAAAACAAACTTAGAAATAGGCTTAGATTACAAACTGCTACAAAATTTTTAATGGCTTATAAAATGTTAAATTTTAAAGACTGGAGCATCTGAGGACTATTAAATATTTTACAACCTTTATGTATCTTGAATAACAAAATTTCATAGTATGCATTTTTGTTAATTTCTTTATTATTTCCTGGTTATTTTGCATTTGATATTTTAACTAAAAGAAAAAGTTTATCATTATATACTTCTACTTCTTATTGATGTTCCCTCCATAGTAAAATGGGTTTATACTGAATGTTTTTATGCGTATATTAAATTCTTTATATCATTACAAGCACAGGTTTCATTTCAATGTAACATTTTCCTAATTAACATTAACTTGTTATTTCATCATATGATTTCTTTTTTAACACTTTCCAACCTAGTTGAAAAGTGTTTATGACTTCGGTTTGTCTGGCCGTATGGCCGTCTGCCATCTGTCCGTGCTCTAACTCCCGTAAATATGCTCGGATTCCTCTGCAATTTTTATATGTTATAGTCGTTATCTATAGCATGTTCCCTATTTCAACGGAAGTGTGTAGCACTTATAGTTTTTTTACAGGGACACTCAAAAGAATTCCGTTACATTGCGGTCTATGGGGAAAAATCATTTGCGGTTTATTTAAATAATGTTTCACTATTTTAAACGCATTGAAATTTATATATATCACTAAGGTGCATTAGAAGAAGCTTAATATGGAATAGGGTGTGCATAACACTTATAGTTACTTTACAGGGACAGTCAAAAGAATTCTGTTACATTACGTCTATGGAGAAAAATCGTCTGCGGTTTATTTAAATAATGTTTCCCTATTTTAAACGCATTGAAATTGATATATATCACTAAGGTGTATTTCAAGAGACTTACTACAGAATAGTGTGTGTACAGCAGTCATCGTTCATTTACAGGGACACACAAAAGAATTCTCTACTGTAAGTTAACAATAATTCCTGGAAGTGAATTTTAAGTTACTGATCGCGATTTTAATTTTAACTCGCTTTTTGTCTATTATGTGGTGTGTATAAATTCTGTATATCCTATACAGGGAAGCACAAAAGTTCGCGAACACATTTCCGTATTATTTAACTCCAGACGGAGAATTTTAAACTGTGCTACGCGTTTCCTAACTGAACTAAAATTTAACATCCTATGTAGTATATATACAAATCTATAGATCCTATACAGGGCTGAATAAAAGTATTCGGATTACTTAGATGTTATCTTTTAGCTTATTAAATGGTATGATTTGTAAAATTATTTTGGAAGCGTTGGAAAGTGTTACATAATCTATGCTTGACGCATGATTTTTCGTTCTTGTTTAATAAGATTTGAGGCTGTCAAACATTTAAAAATTTTTTATTGCTCTTTTTAATTTTGTAAACTGATTATTAATTGCATCTGTCATATGACAGATAAACAAGTTAAAATTTATTGCAAATGTATATGCTTTACAATTGCTATTTAATACATTATAACTTAATATTGATATATGTAACGAATTATTCGGGGACGACTTGGGAGAAATAAGTTGGTGACACATAAATAAGTTTGACTCGGGACCTCTCTTGCGGATCGAACTCGTTTATTGAAGCATTTCTTCGTACAGACATCTTCGTGCGTTCAGTCGGAGGTCCCGCGAGCCATTTACGTTAAATTTTGAGAACTACATGGCCGAGGGTTCGGCTGACCGCTCAAATGTGCCAAAAATCTGTCTTCTTCGTCCTTGCATGTGGTTTTAATCAGAATTTAGGATATTTTCCAGCAGAGGGAGAAAGAGTCAAATTGGGAGGATCATTTATTTTAATTGGTCAATTAGCTTTTGACTGATGTCTGGGGTCTTATGCCGACACCAAGGCTTGGCCGGGCCTGGGAGCCACACCCAACAGACTGCTGCAAGAAATGCAAACTCATCACTTTTAAAACTTAAAGAGATGTCGAAATTGATAGATGAAAGTAATATTTGTGAGGCTGAGAAACAAAGATCACAGGGGCAGATTAGATTTAAGCATTAGATTTATAAGTTAGAAAAAATGTTTTGGGATTTTAAATTTAAATTTTGCATTTTACAAAAGGGTTTATTTTTATCCTTTCATATATATTTTATTTATAAACATGTTTGCATTAAAAAGCTTCTAAATGAACTGAACTTAGTTTTTTATTTTCACGCAAAATACTTCACATACTGTTGAGCATATAAATATGTATATGTGATAATTTGATATAAAAGTTGTTTCTTGAATGGGAAGAATCAATATATTTAATTATTATTGTTAAATTCTGCATTTTTAATTTAGAATTTTCAATTTATTAAAAGTGGACAAAATGGACAAAATGATATTTTGTCCGTGAAGGTTTTTTCCAGTGTGGAAAAAAATGGACAACCCTGCATATGAGCTTGATCCTCTCTTGATCTTTATCCATTTCTTTTCGATAATGAAACTAAAATGAGTATTGAAAGTACATGCTTATTATCATGTTTAATTTTTAGATAAATAAAGCTTACAAATAAATTTGGAATTACCATTTTCATTTGATGGTTTTGTTGATTCACAAAACTAGACCTAAGATTAGAAATGCTGATACATTTATAAGACGTTCATTTTTGTAAAATTTTGCATTATAGTAAAATTCTTAAAAAGCAGTTACTTGATTTAAAAAAAATAATTTTTTTTTATTTTGTTCTTCAATCTATCAGTTTAATAAACAATTTTTTGATCAGGCTAGCAGTAGTAAGTAGAATAAAAACAAATAACAAGATAAGTTTATTTATTTATTGCAAAGAATATTACATAGAAAAACATTTTCATATATTTATCTTTTTTATTTAACTAAAGTAATGGATTATAAATTCAATTAAAATATCTTGGATAAAATTACATGCCTGTTAGCAAAAAATACAAAATAATAAAACTAATGATGAAGCCACTCTTACCTTTAATTTTTAGAGGATTAAAGGGTTTTTTTAAATACTCCATGACTTTCATTATCCTGCGCTTTCTTGAATTTGTTGTTGCTCGAAGACAGAGAATTCTACACATTTTAAGTATCTCTGATCCATCTAACCTAATAAAAAAAATCCAAATATTTAGGATGCATTAGTTACTGATTACAAAAAATGTCAGGAGTTTGAATTCAGAAAATTCCAAATTCATATCTAATAAGAATATTTTTCAAATTATGGTATGATATTTGAATAACAATAATGTAAAATGTGTAAAATATCTAGTATTTATTCTTCAACTAGCACTAAAATGTTTATTTATAGAAGTAACCTAAAAGTTTTATGATGTTAATGAAATTGGTGTGCCGAGTAAATTAGAAAAGCTCTGGCAGATTAAAAGCAGAGATGAATGATCATTGAGAAATTAAAATTAGTGCTAAAATATTTATCCAGGAATTTATATCAATATTTAGGCCTTGATATAAAAATTGTATAGTTACTTTACTTTGTGGAAATAAATAATTATGAGAATCATCACATGCAATTATTGCATTATTTTACTGTCAGGACAAGAGAAAATATAATTAATTTCTTTACCATAGTTCTTGAGACATAACAAAAAACGAAGAGAACATTTTGTAAAATTAAAATTCTTTCTATTGTAACTTGAAATTGGAAGAGAACTTATTATAATTTAAAAAATCCTGATCATTTTAAGCTTTTAGCTTAACATGATGATGCAATAACGGATGTTCTATATGTTTATTTTGACTACTGTCTAGAAAAAATAACAATCACTCATTTGTCAAAAAACATTCTAATCTTATTAAGGTCATGCAATAAAACATTACCTAAATGCTATGAATAAAATTAAAATACACATATCATGTACAGTAATGGAATTTACAGAAGCAATCAAGCAGAATTAAATTTTAATAATCATGAATGTAAATTTGATAAATAAATGTACCTCATAAGAGTATCATGAACATTACAGATGAATTCATTCTGACAGTCAAGGAATCCACTGAATTCTAAAATGTTTCTTCTGCATATATCAATCTAGAAATAAGTCAATATATTTATAATAATAATAACAGGGAAAAAACTAATATATTTCAATATATTTTCTTAAAACTAAATTATACTTTTTTATTAACCAATAATTTGGTATATTAGGAATATGGGAACAAACAAATTATTTATTAGTTTTTTTTTTTTTTTTTTTTTATTGGCCTGTGTGTGTGTGTACATATTGTTGACAAATTTTCATGGTAAATTCAAAAATTAGTTCTTAATTAGTTCTTTAGAATGGCTGTTTATATAAATTTATAATCTTTCAACATAAGCTTCAAACAATATTATTTATTTTTTGTTACGATTATCATTCGGGTTCAGTTAAAATAAAATATTTCAATTTGATTGTGATTTTCATTCTCTTAAAATTAACAACTTTTGGTTAATTCCAGTTTTTGTTCCAAATTTTTTTTTTTTTTTTTTTTTTTTTAAAGCCTGGGAAGAACTGTTAAAATGGTACTGTTTATTTCTATATCATAGAAAATAAATAAATATTTTAATTAATTTCAGTATACATAATTCCTGAAAAAAGTTCAAGAACGGAAGTAAAATATATCTGTGGCTCATATTTCAATTTATCTTTTAAATAACTAAAATTAAAAAAATTCAGTATAGTTTCAGTCCAAAGACATGCTCTTTTAGCAAATAGCTGTTCATTATTAATTCTTTCCATGAAGTTGTATGCAGCCAATTTGCATCCCTAAACAATTTAACTGAAAACATATAGTTTTCTGTTAGATATTGTACGTTTTTATTTGAGTAATCTCTTATCTATTAAAATCTGTAAATGTCTGTCTGTCTGTTCCCAGAACCCCTCAAGACCGCATGAAGTACAGAATCCAGACCAGTACCATCAGCCACAGAAAAATGCAAGAAAGTCATTCTTTCTATTCACTAAGGAATCAGGCTGTAATTAGCTGAGATGTTAATTAAAAATCCTCAGCAAATTTAATAGCCTATAAGATACAGGTGATCTGATCATTTTTGCCCCTGTCCGTAGAATAAACCCAACAAAGGAAAAAATGTTCTAATTTTTTTTTTTTTTTTTTTTAAACTGTCACACCCGCTTTGTGGTGGAAATCAAAATTCTCTTATTCGGGGTACTTTTATGGTTGTAACAGTATCTTTTGTTTAAAAAATATTAACATTTACTATTTAAAAAAAAAAACATTCTGAATGCAGATTTCACATTTTTTGTTTTTATTAAACTGTCATCTATGTGTCCCAGTGCATTTCTAAGTGCCAGTGTTTTTTGTTTCTGTGAATGTATAGTTAATTTTATCCATTTTATCATTTCATGTTTTAACCCTGTAATGCATCAATTATTTGTCTATTCCAGCAGAAATTCTTCCTTCCACTGACCGTTGCTAGGAGACCGAAATTGCGAGATCAGTAACACCTATATAGTCTGTTGGAGAAGATATCTCCTAAAGGCAGCGGCATGCTGTAAGGGTTGAAATTTATTTTCTTTAGCTGTGAGCAGGGTTTCCCACATTTTAGTAAAGTCTGCCTTGAGGCGGTCGTGTGCATTAGAGGGTTAAAAGAGGAAGGCTAGTGGCACACTTTTTATTATTTTAGTTTTGTCAGGGACTCTTGGTCAGAATTGAAAGTTTAATACAGTCAAACCTCGTTAACACGAACACGCTTAACGCGAATTACTTTTAGCACGAACTGTTTCCGAATGCCCCGTCCAGTTGCATGTAATGTATAACATGTCGGATAACACGAACTACTTTTAACACGAACACAAAAAGTTTACCCTTGAGTGTACGTGTTAACGAGGTTTGACTGTATATCTAAATGTCACAAATTAAATAGACAATTAATATATAGAGGACCTATTACTAAAAATATCCTTTGGAAAATGGGGAGATACTTTCCTCACCTCCCACCTTTTTTTTCAGTGTTAAAAATATTAATATTTCACTAGCTGGCTTCGCCCACTAGCGGGCCCCTAATTTACATCGGTACCTCGAATCTTGTAAAACCTCAAAACGAACGAACCTCCGGCTCACGTCCTCCTCGAACCTTTGAGGCTGTCGCTGTCGAGTCGAATGAGCCTAACCGCATTGCGACCGGACCCATACGAGCCGAGATAATTTGAAATGAAATAGCAAATTCCTAGATTTTTTTTTCTGTACAAAAATCGGATTTTGCTAAAATAAAAAATTATGAGCTGAATTCGAAAATTTTTTGAATTTCTGAAATGTCAGCCCACTCTAAGCAAGGATGCGTTCTCTTCAGATACAACAAGAAATTATTTTTAAAAATGTTATATAGCTTACAGAAACCACAGTTCCTTTAAAAAGGAATTATTTTATCTCCAGGAATAAACACCGTAATGTCTGCTAATGAAATACACTGCTCAAAACAATTAAAGGATATTTGAAGTTTTATATAAAATAAAGATATAAACGAAATTTTTTTTGCCAAAAATAGAAGAAGAGAATCACAAATGCAAATTTTTCTGGTTTTCAAACTGTGGAGTATGCAAATTTTGAGTTCGACGTCAAAAATGTCGCTTCAGCGGCAGCGAATAAAATTTGACTTTCAACTGGATAAAAGAGAATGAAGACAAGGATGATCGGCATTCAGTGATTGCTTTGTTTCGATGAGTACGATGTCTCAGCGAAGTCATTTGACAGATTCAGAAGCTTGGAGAATTGTTGGTAGGTTAGAAGGGGGCCAAACTCAAGCTGAAGTAGCGCAAGCCATTGGAGTGTCACAAAGTGTCATTTCCAGGATCTGGAACCGTTTTTTGGAGAGTGGATGTGCAGGCCGAAGTCCAGGGCAAGGTCGTAGACGAGCAACAACGCCCAATGAAGATCGGTATTTAGCGTTAACAGCTCGGAGACACCGAAACATGAACGCTACTTTTCTCCAACAACACCTTCGCTCGGCTACAGGCACCACGTTTTCAACTCAGACTGTCCGAAACCGGCTCCATGCTGTAGGTCTGTATGCTCGCCGACCGATGGTATGTGTTAGATTAACATCAAGGCATCGTCGCGACCGCAGGAAGTGGGCAACCGAGCATGTCAACTGGAGGAGAAATGAATGGAGCAATATTCTGTTTTCTGACAAGTCCCGTTTTTCTGTGCATCCGGATAATAGGCGTATTTTCATCTGGAGGGACCGTAGCAGTAGGAATAATCCTGCGTTCGTGCACGAAAGTGTCAGATTTGGCGGTGGAGGAGTGTTGGTGTATGGTGGCATCTCCATTGACGGGCACACTGACCTCTACATCATTCGAGATGGAGCTCTGACTGGTCGCCGATATAGGGATGAGATCCTCAGACCTATTGTAGTCCCTTATGCTGCAGCAATCGGAGATAACTTCATTTTAATGGACGATAACTGCAGGCCACATCGTGCAAACCTGGTGGAGGATTTCCTTTTCGTGGAAGGAATCGTTCGAATGGAATGGCCAGCGTGTTCTCCAGACATGAATCCAATCGAGCACGTTTGGGACGCTCTAGGAAGACGAGTTTCTGGCCGCCAACAACCCCCACAAACTCTCCAAGAACTGGAAAGAGCTCTTCTGGAAGAGTGGGGCAGAATACCCCAACTCGTCATTAATATCCTCATTGAGTCCATGCATCAAAGGTGTTCAACGTTGCTGGCCACCTGTGGAAACCATACCCCCTACTGAAAATGATTTTCTTTGAAGAAAACACCTTTTCTTATTCTTTTTTTCTCATATGCACAAATTGTGTTTTTTTTCCTTTTGTACACAAATGCGCAATAAAATGCATTTTTTTCTGCCAAACATGTGTAATTTATTCTCATATAACCTACTATGTCTGTCGACCATGTATCAATCAGCTAAAAAGTTTCCCAGATACAAAATCCACCTAAAACTGCAATATCCTTTAATTGTTTTGAGCAGTGTATGACTGAGATATCAGGTGTTCCCAAATAAAATCTTTTTAAGTGGTCTAATTAAATAAAAAAATAATTGTAAATTCCGTCCTAATTATCAGAGAAATTCGAAAATTATATATTTAGAATCCTTGTGAAAATTTACGGATGGATGTACAATTTTCAAATCGATAAATGTAATATTTTTAAAAAAATTGATAGACCTGGAATACTTCCACTATAAAAAAGGATGTTTTGTTTCATTATTACTCCAGCAGACGGTTTGTCTCTGTTAGACGCCTGCTGGAGTATTGTAATTAAAACTGATCTTTTTTTCGACTTAGAATTAAAAGTTTGTTAATTGATAACTTCTCTTCTAATTGGTCGAATTTTATGAATTTTAGCATCCTGAATTCGCGATTTTTTTTACGTCCGTCTGCAAATTTTCGTGCCAATGTGACGACTTTTGCGATTTTTTGGAAAAAGGCTGGAAAACATCCAGTACGCCATGTTTATCCATGCCAGAACAAAAAATATCAGGGTGGAGGTGAAAGACGAAAGCTGATTGGTTGGGTTGCGAGCCTCGCAGCAGGGTACCTTTCCAGTCAAAACTGAAATCGTTTCTTTGTTTTGGAAAAAAATGCCCCTTTTTCACTAATTTTCGAGACTTTGTTAATTAATAACGTTCTTAATTGAGGGTAGATTTTTTTCGATACTGAGTATCACCAATCCTGGGATTTTTCCGAATTTTTTTAAACAAAAAGTGCTTTGCTACTTGCTACAGTTACAGAGTTTTACCTGACACAGACAGACGTTTCTGAACATTAATAATAAAGATTTGCTTTTGTGCAGGTGGTCACTTCTGTGCATGCCCCAGGGTATTTGCTTCTTTTACACTTTGGTGTTTTAAAAGAGAGCCAGAAATTGAGTGAAGGGATTTCTTTTTCTTTTCTTTTTTTTTGCCCAGTTAAAAATGTGATATTTTAATAACTAAACAGGTAATGAATAGATTTTTATCCTTTTTTTAACCTATTTTCTTTATTTAACTAAAGCAAAATAACAACGTAAGTTACATGGGTTTCTCATTCATTTTAGCATGGATAGGGTTGATATATATTTTTTAATGGATGAATAGACAAAGATGCATGCAGTGACATATAATTACATTGATTCCATTTAAGGGTGCAGTATAATCTTGGCTCCTATTTGGACGATATTGAAGTACTTTATATAGTTGGACACATAATTCAATTCTCTATCTTTTAACACAGTTTTAGATCCTGCTATTAGAGGGCACTTTTTTTTCTATTATATAGGTTTTTTTTTCAAGAACTAGTAGGCAAAACTGAAAATGTAATATATCTATGTATCCAAAATTAAATCAGCAATCTCTATAATGGAGGCCTGTTACAAGATGAAGGTTGAGATGCTTGCAGGGTGTCTAGCGGGCACAGCCTTACTGCTCAACCCTAAGGCTGTTTCGAAAGATTTTCCTTTACAAATATAAAATCACACAAATACAGTATCTGCTGCTTTATCTCTGAACAATAACTTTTCCAAACCACTTCATATGTTTATCAGTGATCGGTCTTCTGTTCTAAACTCTTAGACTCCACTAAATAAACCCAACAGACCAAATATAGCAGACTATAGTATCATTTCTTTTTCTCTTAATGGTTAATGGTGCTCCATAAAATTGTTTTCTTCAGTAAATATATAAAAAAAATTCTACTCTCTTGACTAATACCCAAATTATTTCCGTGACTGTCAACAATTCATTAAAAGGATGTGATTCTAAGTCCTCCAGCAATTCTTGCCAACTGAAGAAGGTTACTGTCGCATTGAAAATACTGTATATGTATGTACTTGTGATGTCTCTTTCATTTTGCCATATGCTCACTTTAGCTCACTTATTTTTTGTAGAAAATTACTTCCGAAATTCTATTGGTCAGGAATATTCAGGGTTACGAAAAATTTTATCTTGTTGAGCATCTTATGTATTAAACACAAACCTCATAGGATGCTACGAGCACCTTTACCAGAAATGTTCATTTTATCCATATCCAGTGACTTGGTATCGAATCTAGAATTGAGTAATCTTTTTAAAAAAAGAGAGCAAATTAGTGTGTTGGGAGCTGGCAAGCGTAGCTCGTAGAGAGCAGAGACCCCTAATATATTTCAAATTGATAGGCAACCAGTGATGCAGCCAAGGTGGGGGGGGGGGGGTCCAGGGAGAACTAGTTTACTGAATAATGGATACAACAACAATAAAACCTGCTTAGACGAAATAGCAAACAACCGATGAAAAATTCTGCTTTAGACAGGTGTTTGTCTTAGCAAGTATAATTTGAAAGTAATTTCACCGGTGCTATGAAAATTTTCCATTTCAGACAGGTTTTTGTTATAGGCATGTTCAGTTTTCACAGGTACCCTCTAAAACTGTTAAAACTTATCCACTCTATAGTGCACCTCTGAAGAGCATCGATGTACTTATTACAATAAAAATCGTGAAGATCACCTAGCTTAAACGGACTCGGAGAAAACAACATTATATATTTATACTTGCTACTACTCTATGTCTATCTCAGCCATTTTTTAAGGTAGTGGCAAAACAAAAAATGCTCCAGAATCCTTGTATCAAGGCCTAACACTTAAGCAAAAAATAAATTTGAATTTCGAATTTTTTTTAGTTTTAAATCTTTTAGTGGCCGCCATTTTGCAACAATATGGCAGAACAAGCTGGCCAACGAACTTGGTTGAGATATTGGTAAGCTTAATACACACGCTTAGTTTTATCCAAATCGGTTTTAAAAAACAAGTGCTATCATATCACAAAAATCAGATATATATATATATATATATAAATCAACATTTGAACGGATGGTGGTTTTGGGATCTGGGGGTCATGTTCGGTGAAAATATACTGAAATTTTCCAGAATTGCTTTTTTCTGAATGGCTGCAATAGGTGGCTTTTTACTTTTTGTAATGAAAGCTACCAAAAACTGACACTGAAATCCATATCTCCTTGTGAAGTCCATAAAACAAATTCAATAAAACCTGCTTGAATGGAATCTTAAATGACCAGAGAAAAATTCCATTTTAAAAAGGTTTCTTTCTTAGCAAGTATATTTATATCACATTCTTTTTTCACAGGACCATAAAATAAGATTCTCTTATAGATAAGTTAAGCTTTCACAGGTTTTACTGACGTACATAAATTTTTATTTCATTTTGAGAAATTTTCATTTTAAACTGTAAAATTTAAAATTTTCATGGTTTTGTTAAGCATATAGTTTTTCCCATCAAAGACAAAGAACAGTACAACAAGAAAATTAAGTTAATACATCTTAGGTAATCTTTGCAAAAAGAAAAACTTACTGATTCATCTCGACCATATAAAAGTCGGTGAAGCAAATTTAACTCCTTCTCATTGGCTTTTTTTACATTTTCAACAACTGAAAAGAAGAATAAAATTCATTTGTTTAAAATATTCTATAAAGAAATGTTTAATTATAAAAAATAAAAATAAAAGATTAGAATATATATTATATATAACCTCTAGCGTGTTTTTATATAAATAATTATTTGCTTCAAGACAAAATAAATTCAGGAACTAAAAAAAAAAAAAAAAAATCAGGTTTCTTAATTTATTTTGTCTTGAAGCAAAGATTAAAAAATATATCTAAAATAATTTTTACATTAATATATATGAAAGGATTTTCTTCAATATGACAGTTATTACACCTAGATCAGGAAATCTAAGTAAATAATTATGTTTAAAATATAAATTCAAATTATTGTCAAAATAAGAAATTGGTGATTACATTTTAGGTTGTAAATCCTAATTAACTTTTATCTGTTTGACAGTTATTAATATGATTGGTTCATAAATAACCATTAACATTAAATTTAGAAATGACTGTTGTGATGTAATTGGCAAAACATATTACATCATAAGACCAGTTAAATCAAGCCTTCTATCCAATTAAAAGTAAGTTCCAGCCTATATTCGATTAGTTCACCCTCTGCTGGAAAATATCCTAAATTCTTAACAAAACTGGTATGTATTTCACTAGGAGCTCAGATTTTTTGGCAGAATTTGAGATGATCAGTCTTCCCTAGAAGCTAGAGATGAGTTCGGGCTCTCTTTTCGGAGCCCGGGCCCGCCCGAGCCTGATACTGAAATAAAATTGTATAATATTTAAAAATTGTTTTAAAAGTAATATCACATTTTTTAAAACTTCGTATGCGAAAATAACTGTTCATCCCGTACACATAATTAATTTTTTGGAAATTTACATTCTATCTTATCGAAAGAGAAGTTTGGTATCAAATAAAATATACTTCCTTAAAAGGATGTAAATATTTTTCTCTCCCAATAAGTAAATCTGATGGACACTTTAACGAAGCACGTTTTTTAAATAAATAAATGAAATTTGTAGAAATTACTATTTCTATGCGAAGAATTGAACAACGTTTCCTATTTCCTATAAAAGGTGTATTTCGTAACTTATAATTGATTCTTGAATTAAAACAATATTTCGTGTTCCTGAAAAACAGCTTAAATAAAAAATTTGACACGATTATCTGAAAGATCCTGTGCTTTTATAGAAAAAGTTGAAACACTCTTTGATTGCTTTCTATTGGAATAACAATACATGACAATTATATGTACTTACGAATGAAAGTGACTTCGTAAATGTGCAGAGCAGAGCTTTAGCATGAGCAGCATTCATAATTAAAAATAGAATCACTAACGTTGTTTTCATATGAAGAGCTAGTATAGCTCGCACACAATAAAATACTAAAAATTTGCAAACCTAAACTAATGCTGATTGACTAAAAACGAAAAAAAAAAAAATCCTCTCGCATTAGATTTCTAGAAAAATAAAATAACATAAACGTTCCAATTAAAAAATATCCTACTTCACAAACGAAAATCTAGCAACAAATATTATTGGCGCCACTTCGCATTGCCGCCATATTACCCAGTCGTCAGACATGTTGCAAATATCGTAAATTTTCTTTTAAAGTAACATTCTAATACTAGAAAAGAAAAATAAGATTTCTGTTCCCCTTCTATTCATTCTGCTCAAAATAACATTAAAATTACTTGAAATGGAATTTGTAATTTTTTAGAGAAAAAAGTTATTTTTATTTTTTCTATATGAGAATAAATAAAATCGTCAGTTTCAGAAGGAATGAGCCCGAGCCCGCCCGGGCCCGAAGGCTAGTATAAAAATTGAACCCGAGCCAGTGTCGGGCCCGGGCTTGGGCTGAGCCCGTCTCATCTCTACTAGAAGCCATGTAGGATTTTCATAAATAATATGGTTCTCGGGGACTCTTCAAACTCCCACTCTCTGGATGTAGCATGAATTGGATTAATGAATGAGTGTGATCTGCAATGAGGTCCCGAGTCAACTCCTTTCACTCAATAAATCATTACATATATATAGTTAAAATGAAATCACATGTGTGAAATATATACATATATTTTGAATTCAAAGGTATAATTGTACATATATATATATACCCCGCATATAAAATTATATATATATACATATATAATTTTTTTTTTTTCTGCATTAGACAGTTTCTTGCTCTCCATCTCTTTTTTTTTTTTTCTTTTTTTGTTTGTTATTAAACAATTGTCCAAAAAAATGTGACTAAAAAGAACCATGTTATTGTTATTTTATTAGTTACAACCAATTCTTGGAACTTCTTTGTACTACTTAATGCAACAATAAGCATTAGTAAACTAAACTATGTGTCAAGAGTTTATACTTCTAATTTTAAATCTTACTTCCACGAAAATGCTTTAACTTTTTTCCAGGTCCTTTCAGAATATAAGCTGGTAATTCTTCGGATGGTTCATCTGAAAATAAAATCAATAAATAACTAATAATTAAGAAAAAAACATGTAGATATTTATAAATTAAATGACAATTAATTATAATAAAAAATAATATTTGATAATTAATGTAAAAAAAAGACAGTCAATTTTAATAAAAAATGAGCTTTTAAAGTCTATAGTTTAAACAAACAATTTGGGAAAAACATTTTTATAGATATTACTGTGGAGTGATTGGATAGAAAGATGTTTCATTAAACTTTCATTTTAAAATTAAAAAATAAACATCTCTAAGCATTAGATAAGAGATATTAGGAGCAGTCAAACTAAAAAAAATTCTGAACTAACATTCTGTTAAAATCTATTTCTAAGAAAAATGTAAGCAATCTTTTTTTTTTTTTTTTTTTTTTTTTTTTTTTAATAATAATAATAATAATAATAACAGGATGAAAGTTATGAAAGTTTGAAGCCCAGATGAACGATCAAACAGACAAACTTAAACTTACCATGCTTCATTTGAAGCATAATAATAAAATTTACAAGGAACCATTAGTAAAATAAACTCTTTCCAATACCCCCCAAAAATAAATAAATAAATAAAAAATGAAAATCAGAACATCCATTCACAAGTTATGTGTAAATATATTTTTTTAAATGATTCATTATTGAATCATATAACCTCTACTCTTTCAAGTCAATTCCTGTAAATTAAATCCCATCAAAAACATACATGTGAAAGAACGCCAAGTTCGTTAATGGTTTTGCTAATAACAGAAGTGAGATCTAACTGGAAACCAAGTTCTTTCGAAGCTCCTTAAATCATAGCTCCTGTCATACATAACGTTCTTCAATTGCTTAAAATGATTTGTAATGGTATTTGCTACTCAATAGAGCAACATGGCAAGTTTTCACCCACCAACTTTAATCTTTGAGTCTGAGTACAATTTAGTCTAGAATGTCATTGGCAAAGATGTAGTCAATCAAGTATTCGAATAAGTATGTCGAAGTTAAGGTATTGATAAGTTAAGGAAGTGATTAACTTTAAGTTCAGATCAATCAAGTAGAGAAATTTGAATAAGAGAAAACTTGCCAAGTCGCTCTATTGAGTAGCAAATAACATAAAAAATCATTTTAAGCAATTGAAGAATGTTATCCATGACAGGAGCAATGATTTAAGGAACTTCGAAAGAACTTGGTTTCCAGTTAGATCGCGCTTCTTTTATTAGCAAAACCGTTAACGAACTTGGCATTCTTTTACATGTATGTTTTTGATGGGATTTCATTACTTTTTGTACAGTTACAATATACTTAAACACTACACTTAATGGTTTTTAATGTGTTTATAAGTGACTATTTTAATCACCAGGAAACATTCAATTTAATTTTAATTTTCTACAACAAAATATTTGGCTGTCAATTTGGGACAGAAATGTGTATTTTTTTTTAATACTGCTGTATTTAATATTTGTTTTGAAACTAAGTGTATTGATTCAAAGTTTTTATTATTTCTGAAATAACAATAATCATATTGACATAATTTTATGTTTTACCATTACAGACTAATTAACATATAAATTAACAGTTAGATTCATATTTACAAATAAAATGACGAAGATATTCAAATAATATCAAACAAATAGTATAAAATTTACAGATAATTGAAAATTAAATCGACATTGTTTTCATAAATGAAACGAAATTTTCCTCAAAGTAGTGTTGCCACAAAAATAAAATTCTGGAGTATATCATGCTCAACAATGATTATAAAAAAATAAATAGCACAAAAGAGATAAAGTGTGACATCTCCGCAAATGTTTATTTTATATTTTATGATTAAAAAGCAAAATTGAAATTGCAATGTTTAGGAGAGAAAGACACCATGGATTGTCCCATGTTTTTTTTCGATGCAATTAAAATATGATTGTTATTATTTTTTTTTTTCTTGCACGTGCCTTTTTGTAAGTTTGATGGAATAAATGAGCTGATATTTTGCCACAGCTACATTGCCTAGACCCATGGTAGCTACACATCCATGATCAATATTTATTTGAATCATAGGAATGACTCTCTTTTGTTTACATTTTTAATTATGGGATTAGACGAATTTCAACTGCGGATGTCTCGAAATATATGCGTATTTTGATATATGTATTCTATCAAGATGTTTTTGTTTTTTCACAATGTGTCTAAAAAAGGTAAATTTTATGCACCATTACTCCAAAAATTAATTCTCTGAAATTAACCCAAAGTAGCTGATAATAAAATATTTTGCTGCAAAATCCACCCAGATTCAACATTAGGGCGCTTTTTTTGGCAAATTAAAAGTTCGCCTAATAGACGTAACGTTAAAGTAAAAATGGGCACCCCCCAAGTGGGTAATTAATCGATTTTCAGAATTTTTTTATTTCTTTTCGATTTCTTATAGTGTAAACTTCTTACCAAATTTGAAGTCTGTTAGTGCAGTAGATATATGAAATCTTTTTGATGAGTGAGTGAGTCAGTGATAAAATTATCGATTATCAGACATTTTCAAATATCATTATCTCAGAAACTAATGATGCGTTATTTATAAAATTTTGGATTCTGGATAATTTTAGAAGCCTTACTACAGCCTTACTATCTCTAAATGGGAATTGATGGTGTAACGGATGAACACGTCTTGCTTCCTCATTTGCCTTCTTATTTCCTGGAATGTCCATGTGCCCTGGCACCTAGCAAAATAATATACTGGGTGATTACAAATGAATATCCCAACTTTGAAGGGCTATTTCTTCTGAACAATAAAAGGTAGTGTTCCATTTCACACATCAAAGTTAGTGAGAAGTTATGAAGTTTCATAAATGTAAAGGTGCAGGGTGTTTTTAATGGCGCAACGAGCGGCAGGTTGAAAGTGACCCGGCATGTTCCGTTGAGAGTTCATTCAGTCAGTTGCCGCCGAGATGACAACAGCACAACAAAAGTCATTCTGTGTAATCTAATTTGTTAAAACGGACTCTGTTATTCGCATTCAACTGTAGCTATTGCAACTGTAACACCTGACATGCTGAAAACTGGGTGGCACAAATTCTCTTACATAATGGATGTTGTTCGTGTTTCTGCTGGTGGTCACATTGAACATTTATAAATATTTGCTATTAGTAATTTCACAATCTTCTTTTTTATGTCTTTTTCACAAATGTGTTATCTTCTATACTTTTGTTAATAAAACCCTTCAAAGTTGGAATATTCATTTGTAATCCCCCTGTATTATAACCACACCTGGTCAGTTGATTGAAAAGACTCAAGATGCTTGAGACAGAGGGGTAATGTATAGATGATTTTATCGCATCAATAGAACATTTTGAGCCTGTAAATGATGAAAGATGTATGATGATGATGATGAGATATATATAACATAACTTTTCCTATAGCAATTAATTCAGCCGTAAATACTGATATACAGTAGTGGCCAAAATTGTGGAAACCTGGAAGTTCTGAAAAGGTGTATTTTTGAGGTTTGATGGCTCATAACACTACTTTCTGTCTAAGTAATACCATAAAATTACATGTCAGTAGAAAGATAACTTAATCAAGAATGTAATGAAATAAACTTTGTTCAGTATTTAATCAAAAGTTATAGACAAACAAACAAACAAAAAAAAACAACAACTTGCTTAGGTTAACATGAAGTAGCTTTCCTTTAGTGGGTTAATTTGGCTTCTTTGTTGACTTGAGAGCAGTTAAAAGGCAAATACTGTGTACATTTTATGACACGTTAGAAAATTTAAAAATAATAACAAAAGCTTATTAACCGTTATTTTATTAACTTAATTAAAAAAAAAAAAGCCCATTAACCATTATTTTGTTAACTTCTGAAGTTTCTTCTAATTATTAAAATAAATCAGCACATTATGTAAAACTACTAAATCATCAGAAAAATCATTATGTGTACGTATTTTTATTGTTATCAGGAATAAAAAAAGTATTACCTTGATTTTCCCTCATTTTTGCTGCTTTTTCTTTGATTTTTAATGCTTTGGATTGAAGATTTTCTTTTTTCATCCTCATTCTTTTATCTGAATCTCTAATGCTCAGCTGCAATATAAATAATATGACTGTTTAATAATATCAATAAATATGATGTACACAATGACATTTTTTTTTAATCTATACATACATAGATATAATTAGTTAGTATCAAATACACACAAAAAATGAAAAAAGTAAACTAACTGCATATTCCAAAATTTCTGAATTCAGCTTTTCCAACATTACTGTAGGTAGAGGATCTAGATAAATAAAAACATATGCATGTGAAGAAGTGAATACATATAGATGTAAACAATTACATTTCAGTTACAAACCAGAAATTTAACAACTTATAAATTACCATTACTTACTGTTTAAAGAAGAAAAAATATTAATCATTTTGGTTTTATAATTTTATTTCTAGTTATTTGTTTATTCAATTTATATTTCGTAAAATCTATTAAAAATTAATTGAATCACTAATTATATTTGATGGTTATAAAATTTATCTTTTTTTCCTTTTCCATGGGATGAGACGTGGTTGATCTATGAGTAATTAACACATTCAACATCTGTGACAAAACTCTCACATTGTTTTTATTTTTCATGTATTAATTTCCGATCAGCATGTTGGGATCGTTGGGCTTTTCATCCATTCCCGCCATGCGTTCATATTTGTTAAGCCTATCTCTGCTCAGCATTTGCGCTGATTGGAAGTGTTTATCCTCTCGTATTGGAGAGCTCTGTTCACATTTGCCTTTTAAGAAAGTGTGTTTTCTTTTTGGTTTCTTGTATCAAAAATTAATTTTTAATTACATTTTTCTCATTTGTTGTCTTTAAATTATGTGATTGTTTAATTTAACTAATCAGTTTAAAATTTTCGTGTTGACACCTTAGGTTTCCCCGTATATTGGTATTTATACTGATGTTGCTCAAATTTTATTAAAAGGTAATTTAATAATAGCTTTCAACAAGCTTATCTTCTTCTTTGTCACAGTACAGTTTCAACAATGATTCTACAAACCTAAGTAAACTTTAAAATTTCCACTATATATGTTTTAGTAACATACTTACCATGTGTTGGGTTAATTTATAATTTTTAGTAACACAGCTCTTTTCAGAATGACAGAATCCTGTATCTCTGATCAATTGGAAAATTGACAGATTGTAATTTGAAAAACAAAAAATTCACAATTAGAAAAGCTTAAATAGTTAGGTTTTAACTACGAAACAATATTTTATCTAAATTTCTATTGCATATATGAAATCAACAATGAAAAATTCTTAAAATTTGCAATTTTTAATTCCAAATAATAAATCTGATGTGACTATTTTTGTATTTGTTGCTGATATTTTGAGCTTGAGTATAATATTACCTATGAAACACTGTTATATACAGGATTCAAAATTATAATTTTTAGCATACAGATGAGATGATTACAATATCACTACATTAGTAGTATGCTGCATAATTCTCCATAATACATACTAACATCTGTTATGGAGAAGCTTAAAAAGATAGGCTGAACTACATTCTGTATGTTCAAAAAAATTATTTAGTAGTGTGTGAATTAAATGTAAAGTAAAAACATTTAATTTAATATTATTCTTTAATTAATGAAGCATAAGAAAACTTGAACAATAAAATAAATATTTTTTGATTAACTATATTACAAATTGCATATTCATGTTAAAGAAATTTAAAAAAAAATAAAGAAAATTTGTCAAAAAAATGCAAAATTACCTAAAAAAGCCTTTTCTTTTAAAACAATGTATTCATCTTCAGGAATAAACTAATAAAAAAAAAAAATAGAAAAATATGCATTAGTGTATGATTAAAATTTATGTAACAATAACATGTATAAAAATAATTACTAACAGGGATCTGTTTAGGAAAAAATTGGGTCCTTTAAAAGACCCTTCACAATTTTTTTTTTCAAAACAGGACCCTTCACAAAACTATTTTCCCTAAAACAGGACCATTCACAAAGCTATTTTTCCTAAAACAGGACCCTTCACAAAATTCTTTATCTTAAAAATAGGTTTTTCACAAAATTTTTCCATTTGTTAAACTGAACATTTCATAAATTAATCATTTAAAAGTAAAATCTGACCTGTCACTTTTACATACATGAAGAAAATATATGTATTTTACATCCATATAGCTTCTTAAAAATGTATAAACAAGAACCTGAATATAACGATCATTTCAAATTCACAAAATTATGACTAGATTTTTCACAAATGTAAAAAGCTGTTCACAATTTCACAAAAACAGGACCCTGGGACAAAAGTCTGGACAGATCCCTGACTAATAAATAACTCATGCAACAGGCAGTATTTCAAATTGGCAGATATACATGCCAAAATATGGGAAACTTTAATTAATCATGAAAGTCGTGATTGAGTCCAAGTTGCATATCATTTTTAATCTGGGTAAATTACGACTGTATACCTTAATACCATATTCAAATTTTGTGGTAACTGGTAAACTTTCACTAAAGTCAGAGCCTAGAAAATAGATAGACAAATATACCTTTTTTGAAAGCTGAAAAAATTTACATGAGACCAGCACCAAACTGGGTCTTTTCCAAAAAGAAAAGAATTGCTAAAATCAGAGCATCTGTTCAAAAGTTATGCATGAACATACATAAAATATTTTTTTTACAGGTTTAAGTCACTTTTTTTTTTCTGAATTTTACACAAAGGGTTTGCAAGGGTGCACTATAGTACAACATTGACCCCAATGTTTAATGAGTGGGACGCAAAATTTTTCTCATCTCAAATTATGTGCCACTGATTAATTACATCATGACATTGCAGCTGGCTTCAATCGCGGCATACAATGACTCAATTTTTCCTACCTAGGCAGAAGTCATGTATTGAAATAATAATAATAATGCAGAAATCCATAGATCTACAGAAAAGTGACATTCCTGGGACGCTGTTAAAGAACAATTTAAAGGATACTGCCTCTTCCCCAGACAAATATAAAATAAAATTGACATACCAAATTTAACAAAAATTCTAGTAGTAATGATATTTAAAACACAACATAAAGAAAGGCAAAAATAGATTAAAAAATGGCATCATATTGTTTCAAGATTTCATGAACTTTCTCTTTCAGTTTAAATAAAAAAATAAAAACAATGTGAAACAGAAGCACATGTAGTTTACTGTTTGTTGTTTCTCGTTTTTTTTTTTTTTTTTTTTTTTTTTTTTTTTTTTCCCATTTTGTTCTAAAAAGGAAGAGGTTCATCTCTGTTATAGTCTTGAAGCAATTTCAAGCATATCAGTTAATTGCTAGCTTAATTTCTCAGATTGTATATTTTGATTTAAGTTGGTTATTACACAACAAATATTTACTTTGTGGGGGGGGGGAGTGGGGAGAGGAAAAGGAAAAGAAAATCCCAAGCATATATATAAAAAAAATTCATTAACAATGATTTAAAACCCATTTCAGATGAAAATCCCAGCTGCATCACTGTCTCAAACTGTTAACTATAAAGCAACATTATTATGAGACGAGAAACTTTTGATTGTCCCATAGAAACAAAACTTGTCTAAAGACGTTTTTCCCTATATCTGAAAATTTTAAAGAGCTGTTTTTTATTTTTAACCTTTCATATACTTATAAATACATATGTTAATATAAAAGTAGATCGACTGGGACCACAAAAATTTTCCACTATAGACAGTACTGAGTTTTTACTGTATTGAAAATCATTCTGCAGGACTTTAAAACCTTTCTGCATTAGACAGATTTCTGTTTTACACAAAATCTGCCTTAGACAAAGTTTACAGTACATGCACACTGATATTCATAAAATAAAAGATAATATTTGGACTCATCCATTAATTATGTCACACTACATGAGGATCAGAAGGGGTCTACAAAGTGTGACATGGCATGAGGAGACTGTTGTGTTAACATGCTCTGATGTCACTTTTAAAATATGAAAAAATTTCAATAAGTTTTTAAGAAGTATGTATAATAAAGTTTTTTTTTCCATGTAGAATTAAGTATATTTTCCCCTTTTCTTTGAATTTCAACAGCTTGAAGTAAATACACACACGATCCTAAGGGTTTTATAATATTTATATCAATAGGTAATAAATCGCATATAAATTATAACTCTGTATTTGCATAAAACTAGCTCTAAATTAATAGTTGCTGAAGTATGATGTCACAACATGAGGGTATCACTTGAGTGTGACAACCTGTCACATAGAAGGGAGTGGTAAAAAACCCTCAAAATTTGTGTAATGTAAATAACTGATGACCCCTTTGACATTTATAAAGCAAAAGCTTGTTTCTAAAATATAAAAATAAAATTGGCTACAGCTAGAGAAAATTAAAAGATATTTTTAATAAACAAATTAAAAATTTTATTAAATTATGGATAATTAATTATGTAAACTATTATATCACTTTACAATAATTCCTGAATAATGATACAAACTTTAAAAAAAAACATAAAAAGAAAATTAAAAAATATATATAATACTGAAAAAATATTAAATTATTTTGCCTAAAATACATAGTGTGATTAAGCTTTCTTCTTATTGTAAATGCTTAGCGCAGATTCAACATACAAATACATTCTATTAAAATACTGATTAACAAAATTATCACTCAATATGTAGTAAAAGAAAACTCTTTAAAAGTGGATCACAACATACCTTTACAGTGTTCTCCAAGAGACTAGTAATTTCATCATACCCTAAAAGAGATAAAAAAACAACTTTATATATATATTTACGTATGTATCATGGACCTACAAAAAGATGATAAGCTGCACTTGGAAGATAAATTTATTATTGACTTACAGTAGTGGCCGAAATTGTGGAAATCTTTTGGGAAAACTGCTTTGTTGAAGTTTAATGGCTCATAATACCAAAAATTTCTTAGTAATACCATAAAAGCTATATACCACTGGAAAGATAATTTAATCAAGAATATCATGAAATACAGTTTTTTCAATTATAATTACACTGACCTTCAAAAGTTAAGGTACAACATGTTTTTCAAAGTTCACCAGACAAAAAATGGCAGTCAGATTAAACTTCATAGTTTATATGAATGACAATAATAAGCTTTAAAAAAAGTACGCAAAAATTACAGCTACCACTTTTATTTTATAGAAAAGAATAGGTATTTGTGAATGAGAGAAAAATATGCAATTACGAAGCTTCCGTAATTTTGCGTGTAAGTTTTGTTGTATTCGAACTATTGTTGTTAGTTTGTTCACAACAGCCAGTAGAGTCTAGAAATGTCTAGAAGAAGTCGTTTGCCCGATTCATTAAGGTGGCGGGCGGTAGGATGGATAGAAATGGGGTTATCACAGGCCGATACTGCTAGACGGCTCAATGTGTCTCGCAGTGTAGTCCAACGACTCTGGGATCAGTATGAATCCGAAGATTCTGTGTTCAGAAGACATGTTCCAGGCCGCCCATGTGTTACAACACCTGCAGAAGACCGGTTTCTAGATCTTTCGGCCCGAAGGAGAAGACGTACTACTGTGCCGCAACTCATTGCAGACCACTTTGCAGCATCAGGGAGAAGAATCTCCGCTACTACGGTGCAAAGACGTCTTCACAATGCAGGTCTCTATGCAAGGCGACCAGTTGTGTGTGTCCCCTCAACAGACGACAGAGAAGGGCCCGCTTATGTTGGGCAAGAGAACATGTTTCCTGGACCAGACAACAGTGGGCTTCTGTACTCTTCACAGACGAGTTCAGATTCACATTGGAGAGCGATTCAGGACGTCTTCTGATCTGGAGAGAACAATGCACTCGATACCATCAATCAAACACTGTCAAAACACACAGGTACAGAAACAGTGGAATCATGGTTTGGGCAGGGATCTCACTCGGAAGCCACACTGACCTGCATGTGTTCCATGGAGGAAGTGTGACTGGTGCGAGATATCGGGATGAGATCATTAATTCATATGTGCACCCATATGCCGGTGCTATTGGCAATGGTTTCATTCTAATGGATGATAATGCGAGACTACACCAAGCTGTGGTTGTTGAGGATTATCTTGAGGATCACGGTTTGGAGAGAATGGAATGGCCAGCTCACTCTCCAGACTTGAATCCAATAGAAAATCTTTGGGACTATCTTGGAAGACATGTTGCGGCTTTAAGTCCTTCTCCAAGCTCATTAAATGAGTTGGAACAAGGCTTACTCCAAGTCTGGTCAGCGTTACCTATTTCGGTGTCCGACAATTTAATTGAGAGCATGGAAAGTCGATGCCGCCAATGCATTCAAGTCCAGGGTGGACATATTCCATATTAGAACCAGTTTTTTAATGTTTCTGTCACATTTTACTGCATAATACTGTGATGTACTGATTTCTCCAAGAATAGAATTTTCCACCATGAGTGCTTTTTTGTTGTAAATTCATTTATACGTTTAACTTAAGTAAATTTCTATGTCGCATTTAATAAATAACAATTTAGCGCACATTTCCTCCAAATTTGTTGTTTCTATATTCATTCATTTGCAAATTAGATGCAAAAAACCGGCTGTACCTTAACTTTTGGAGGCCAGTGTATTTTATCAAAGGCTATAGCCAAATAATCAGAAAAAGGCAGTAAATCCTGGTTAGGTTGATGATAATTAGTTTTTTTTTTCCCATTGAATGTAGCCAATGCATATGAATATTTGGAGTGACAGACAGACTCTATTTTATATGGTAATGTGTCAATCAAAGAAAGGGTAGGATTTAAAAAATATAAATATATGCCATATCTTGGTATTTTGGAGGACTTTTATCAGTATTTTTAATGATTGCTATCAAGTTGATAAAGTTCATTGCCAGCTTTCAATTTTTGAGCTAGTAAAGCATAATAAAAGGAAGGAAACATCATAAAGAGTTGATTAGTTACCCATAAATCAATGTATAACAATCTTTTTAAGTGTAGAAAGCTATGGTTATGAAGAAATTTGAAGTAAAATTGAAAGTAAATTAACAAAGGGATGTCTAAGTCATGCAAAACAAGACAGGTAAAGGCAGAAAAGGGTGCTGGAGAGCAATTTGAGGTAGAAGAGTAAGGTCCCTGTGTTATAGGTCACAGAAAAAAATAACTGAGATTATGGAAAATGAAATGGCGCACTGAAATGTGGAGTTGAATCAAAGTACAGTTTTGTAGAGATTGCAGTATTTTGGTCTAAATGCTAGAATTTCATGAAAAAAAAAATATATAAATCAAATAAATGTTGAAAATATTAAACTGAGCTAAAAGGCATGTTTACTAGACATAGAAATAGTAGGGTCATGTTATTTGGAGTGTTCATTTTTTATTTTTTTATTTTTTTTTAATGGAAATCTAGCATTTAGACCGACCAAAATACTGTACTTTGATTCAGCTCTGCATTGCAATGCACCATTTCATGTTGTATACACCAAGACTTATACACAGGGACCTTACTCTTCTATCATCAATTGCTCTCCTGCACCTTTTCCTGCCTTTACCAGTCTTGTTTTGCATGACTAAGACAAGACATCTCTTTGTTAATTTACTTTCAATTTTACTTTAAATTTCTTCATAACCATAGCTTTCTACTCTTAAAAATATTGTTATACATTAATTTCTGGGTAACTAATCAATTCTTTATGATGTTTTCTTAATTTTATTATGCTTTACTAGCTCAAAAATTGAAAGATGGCAAAGAACTTTATCAACTTGATAGCAATCATTAAAAATAGTGATAGAAGTCTACTTATAAGTACCAAAATATGACATATATATATATATTTTAAATCTTACCCTAGCTTTGATTGATACATTACCAAATAAAATGGAATCTGTCACTCCAAGCATTCATACGCATTGGCTACATTCAAGAAAAAGAAAACTAATTATCATCAACCTAACCAGGATTTACTGCCTTTTTCTGATTATTTGGCTACAACATTTGATAAAATAATTATAATTGAACAAACTGTAATGTGTTATATTCTTGAGTAAATTATCTTCCCAGTGGTATATAGCTTTTGTGGTATGACTAAGAAATATTTGGTGTTAGGAGCCATCAAACTTCAAAAAAGCATTTTTCCCCAAATGGTTTCCACAATTTTGGCTACATTTGGTTTCCACATTTTTTATTAAAACATGATGAAAGGAAAACTTATTTTTATTTTTATGCATAAAAAATGCTTGAAATTTAAGAATTATGTTTAAATATGAATTATTATTTAAAAAAGCAATGGACAAATCACAACTCTATTTTTATCGATTTTCAGTACCATATAGTCCAACATATGACGTACACTTTTGATATAAGAAAATTTATCGAAATTTAAATGTGCATGTTATCTGCTGGTTATAACAATAAACAATTAAATATTTTAAATAGAAAAGAAAAAAAAGATAATGATAATAACTAAGATTTTTAATATAATAAACATGCTATTTATGTACAAAAAAAAAAACAACAAAAAAACACTGATTTTTTAGAAGATTTTCATTCTTATATGAAACAAAGGAAAATCTCATTAATGATTAACAAAAAATCAATTTATAAAAACAAATATTGTAATATTGTATCACTTGAAAATATTAAAATTTCCCAAATATAGATGATCTTGATTAAAAGCTGCACTTCTAAATCCCCCCCCCCCCCCCCCAAAAAAAAAAAAAAAAAAAAAAAGCAGGATTATAACAGAAATTTCTTTTCTTAACTTATGATAGTTACAAACTTTCAAATGAAGTTTTCTCTAAGCTGTAAAAACTTCCTTTATTTTATTTATGCACTGAGTATTTTAGTAACTGTATCACATTTCACACAATCCCTTTGAAATAAATAAATAAAAAATGGAAGATTCTCACCCTGACATTTCAGTCATTCTGGTACCACTCATTTACACATAAAAAAAAAATAATAATAATAAAATAAAATACAAAGAAAATATTATATAATTATATTTACTTTCTGTGTCAAAGAATAATGTCATCAAATTATTTGCCATATGTGCTCGTTCAAGAGGTGGAGTTTTACCAAAGATAGCTCCATGTACTTCTAATAACATCTCTATGGGCATTCTAAGAGATGAAAATAATAAATCATATATACATCAAAATTGCAATTAATTATAACAAACATTGAATTAAAAAAAATCAAGTTTTGAAGATAAAATATATATAATTAAAAGTTGTAAATAAAGGATATATATATATATATATATATATTATGAAATCAATGTTAATTGTTATTGAATGTAAATTTATGTCAAAACTAATTACAAATGTAATTAGACTGCCTATTATCCATATTTCAATTACAAACATTGCTATACAACACTGTAACAGAAATGCCAGGAATGTTTTTAAACTGCTTATAAAAGTTTTCTAATAATACTCTAAAAAATTTCACATTGTCATGCAACACACTAGATTATGCTGTAAAGATTTTATGTTTTATTTTAAATGCAATCACTTAATATACTATGATGTTATTTTACTTGTCATATGTATTTTCCAATTTTCAATACATTAACACACAAAATATACACATTGGATGATTTTTACAAAAAATTTTCATATAAATCAGGGCATTATATAACAATAGTTTCTTCTTTGATGTTTATATTACAATTATGATATAAATGAATATATTGTCGACACTCGTTAATTTAAACTCACAGACGGAGAAAAAAGTTGGAATTATCTGTTTTTTTTAAATAAAATTATTTTTCATGCTATCAAATAAAGAAAAAAAAATATCTAACATTTTTAAAAAAAGGTACATTTTCTATAATTTTAATTATTTTAAATACTAAATTGAAAAAAAAAAAAATCTAAAAGTAAAATTATTAGCAGCATATTAGTCTTAAAAAGCAATACATATATATTTTTTTTTCTTTATCATAAATAGAAGAATAATAACAGAAATAAAGTACAAAGAATTCCAATATATATTAAATAAAAAAATTAAGTTACATTTTTGGGGAAAAAAAACAACTGAAATGATATTTGCTGTAATTTGTTATTCCAAGTTTTTAAGCCAATCTTCCCCAACAACAAGAGATATTGGATAAATTTTGGCCTATTGTAAGAATTGTTGGTAAATGAACATATCATAAAGAGAAATTCACACGATATGCTTTCAACAATAATTGTTGATTTCTCTAGTTATAAGTCAAAGGCAAACATCGGCAGTAAATCAGATTAATGTTAGAAATAAATTAATTGGCACATACTGTAAAAATGTAGTCAGACGATGTTTGTAAATGATCAAAGTTGAATCATTTTACTGGAAGCATATTATTTGTCTCCGCGGGAATACTCCACCTCTGCAGTGAAATGTGCCATGTGACATAAACCCCCAATATCCTTCAAGATCTTTATCTCACAATCCCTCAAAAAACTCTTTTCACGTTTCAAAGACAGACTAAACCGCACTTTTAAAAAGACAGACAATAAGGCAGTACAAGTCAAAAACACATCCAAAGAAAAATGTTTCTTGGTGAGAATAAATTCTTTGTGCATAAATCAGTAAACCTCAATCTGTTAAAAATTTACTGATAGATAAGTGATGTAAAAGAAATCTAAAAATTTAAAGGAGTTTCTTTTATTGGGTTTTAAATAATAATTATTTATAGTCATTCATAATTTAAAATATTATTTGATAAATGAAACTTAGTAATTTTACTGATATATTTGTAATAAGTGGTTAGAAAGACTTGCTGTTTTATTGATTTAATTTTTTAAAAAACTGACAAATATGAGAAAATATCTGAAATTATAAACTACAAATTATTTGCTCTAAATGCATATTTTAATTAAAATCTAGAGAAATGCTTAAGTGATACTAAAAGAAACAACAAAAGGTTTATAAAAAAACCTTTTTAATGATCAACATACGTTTCAACGCTCCTACGGCTCCTACATTTTCAAGAAACATGATGATAAACAAAGTATTCTTGCAAATTTTGGAAAATAACCTTGAAAACACGAATCATGAGATCAAATATGTAAAAAAAAGAGAAAAGCAGGTGCTTGCAGTAGCCAACATTAATCATGAAAATTAATATTTCGTTATTGCTTTTTAAAACGGAAAAGTACCTCGTGCCAAATTTTAGGCAATTCAAATGAGGCGGATTCATTGCAAATGTTTACGTTACGCATGTAGATTTCTATTGATTCACAGATAATGGATGGGAAGTAGACTCTTGATGGGTAAATTATTTTACTATTTTTAAAATCAATTTCTATTGCCTTGGTTCTATGTAGTCGTGCCAGTGCTGTAGTACTCCTGTCATATTTGATATCTGCTATATGCTCTTTTAATCTTGTTTGAAATTTTCTGGTGGTCATTCCTATATAATATTGTAACGTTCCATCCGCTCTGGTGAACGGGATTTCATAAACACCTGATAGTTGATATGGCTCTATTTTCTTACAAACTACACTTTTTAATTTTATGGATGGTTTTGCAATAAGGCAGATATTAAATTTTCTAAGTTTATATTTTAATCTTTCAAAGAATCCTGGAAAATATTGTAAAGTTGATATTTTTGAGTTTTGTTCATTAAAAATTTTCTTCTTTTTATTATCCATGCTCGTAATTAATTTATTGATGGTGCTGTCTTTGTATCCGTTATTTATTCCAATGTCACGTATTTTATTTATTTCATTATTTAATTGATTAGGTGTACAGACAGTAAAGGCTCTTCTAATAAAATGTCGAAAGGCAGAAACTTTATAGGAAAAAGGTGCTTGAGCGTTATTAGGAATAGTGGATTGATTAGTTATTGGTTTTCTATATACCGTACGTTCAATTCCATGGCGGGTTTTGATTAACAGCACATCCAAATAAGGGAGTGTGTTATTTTGTTCAATTTCCAAAGTGAATTTAATCATCATATTTGATATCTGCTATATGCTCTTTAAATCTTGTTTGAAATTTTCTGGTGGTCATTCCTATATAATATTGTAACATTCCATCCGCTCTGGTGAACAGGATTTCATAAACACCTGATAGTTGATATGGCTCTATTGGGTCTATTTTCTTACAAACTACACTTTTTAATTTTATGGATGGTTTTGCAATAAGGCAGATATTAAATTTTCTAAATTTATATTTTAATCTTTCAAAGAATCCTGGAAATTATTGTAAAGTTGATATTTTTCAGTTTCGTTCATTAAAAATTTTCTTCTTTTTATTATCCATGCTTGTAATTAATTTAGTGATGGTGCTGTCTTTGTATTCGTTATTTATTGCGATGTCACATATTTTATTTATTTCATTATTTAATTGATTAGGTGTACAGACAGTAAAGGCTCTTCTAATAAAATGTCGAAAGGCATTGTGATTATGCATATTTTAAATTACGAATTAGTAGAATACTGAGTTAATAAATTAATTTTTTTAGAAATTATTTAGGTATAATTTTGGGAATTAGGAAAATACATTGCTAGAACTGTAATTAAACACACAAAGACATTTTTAAAAAAAATGGGAAAGGTTTTGAGATTTTTTATTTTTTCTAAATGTTATGATGTAAATTGTTTTATACAGAATTAGATCATTTATTTTTTTTTCTCTAAATAGAAAGAAATTTAATTTTATGCTATTTTTTTTCAAGTTAAGAAAAATAACTGAACAAAGTATTCATTAAAACAATTATTTAGATAAGAAAAAAAAAAATTCTTACATATAAAGAAGTTAAAGAATCGGATTTTTACAGCTGGAAAACAATGTTAAGTGAGAATATTTTTCATTATAAGATGCAAAAACTGTATAATTAATTAAAATGCATAAAAGTTCATTTTAATTCAAATAACAAATTTTGCTAAATGGGAATATTTTCCACTATAAAATGTAAAAATATTAACCTATCGTGAGTGTAACTAATTAAAACGTAAGAAATTTAGTTTAGTTTAAAGATTAAACATTGCTGTTTAATGATTTTACAATAAAAATTACATTTAATTGCAATTAAAATTTAAATTACAATCAATTTTCCTTTGTAAGATGCAAAGATATTTATATAGCAATAAGTAAGAACATAGTTTTTAACCCAAAATATAATGTTACTTGCATCTTAGAATGGAAAATTAATTGCAATTTAAATTTTAATTGTAATTAACTCCAATTTTTAAAGCAAATATATTTAACAATAATATTTAGACCTTAAACTAAAACAAAATTGTTAACATTTTAATTAGTTATACAATCGATATGTAAATATTTTTGCATCTTATAGGCCCGGTAGCAGAAAGTGCACAACGTGTGACGTGCGTCGCAGATTTATTTTAGACCTTGTAAATAAATTTACAAACTTAAAAAAAAAAAAAAAAAATTTTTTTTTGAGTTGGGACGCAAACAAATTGTTCTTATGCCGGTCCCTCCGTTTTTACACGCTTAAATTATTCGAAGGATCGCAAAATAAACGCAAATTCTGCCCAAGGATCGCGAAAAAACAGCGAATTTCTTCAAAGGATCGCTGAAAAAAAGACTAATTTCGTCGAGGAATCGAAAAAAAAAAAATCCAAATTTCGTAAAAGAATCACAGAAAGAAAACAAATTCCGTCAAAGGGCCGCAGAAAAAAAGACTAATTTTGTCGAAGGATCGAGAAAAAACGGCAAATTTTGTCGAAGAATCCGAAAAAACGCCGAATTTTGTCGTAGGATCGCGAAAAAAGGAGGATTTTGTCGTAGGATTTCGAAAAAACGGCAAACTTCGTCGAAGAATCGTGAAAAAATGGCAAATTTCGTCGAAGAATTGTGGATAAAACGCAATTTTCTGCCAACGGCCGTGGAAAAAATTTGAAAATCATTAAAGAATCTCGGAAAAGGGCTAATTTGGTTGACAGATTGCAAAAAAAAAAACACAAATTTCGTCAAAGCGTCGTGGAAAAACGGCCAATTTCATCGAAGAATCCAAAGAAACGATAAATTTCGTCGTAGGAGTGCGAAAAACGGCAAATTCTGTCGAACGATCGTGAAAAAAAAGGCAAATTTCGTCGAAAGATTGCCAAAAAACGACAAATTTTGTCGAAGGATCTCGAAAAAATGGCAAATTTTGTCGAAAGATCAAAAAACGGCAAATTTTGTCAAAGGATCTATAAAAAAAAAAAAAAAAAAAAAACATGACAAATTTTGTCAAAAGATCTCGGAAAAACGTCAAATTTTGTCAAAGGATCGCGAAAAAAAGGCAAATTTTATTGAAGGATCTTGAAAAAAACGGTGATTTTCATCAAAGGATCTTGAAAAAAAAAAATGGCAAATTTCGTCGAAAGATAGCGGAAAAAACGCGAAAATCATCATCAAAGGATCTCTCGGAAAATGACTAATTTCGTTGTCAGATCGCGAAAAAAAAACTCAAATTTCGTCAAAGGGCCGCTGAAAAACGTGAATTTTGTCAAAAGACCATCAAGGGGGGGTTGCGTGAGGGCGTGAAAGTTCAGCTTTTTTTTTTTTGGTGAGCTTGTACCATATCTGTATTATGTTATTCATATTATTCAATGAAATTAGATTTTCTTCCAGTGTATCTAAAAAATTATTCTCTTTCAGATTTTTTTTTTTTTTTTTTATAATATTTATTTAGTTTTTAAGGTGTCACCCAACATTTCTGCACAATTTAGCAAAAATATTGTATCAAATGTTATTCCAAAAATTATGAATAATTCTGAATGTCTACCTTGTTTTAAACTGTATGTCATAAAAATATGACACATAAAAAAAAAAAAAAAAATAAAATAAAAATTTTCTGATTTGAAATGATTTTCTTTGTGCATTTGTATATAAAAGTTTTCAGAGTAATTTTTACAGTTCATTTTAATTTATGCATGGATCATTCTAGAGAGTTTCAGAGGGGTGGCCTACCCTCATGCCCTTTTTAGATAAAATCCCACCCTCCTTGCCCTTTTTCCAGGTAGAATTCTACCCTCCTTGCCCTTTTTCTAGGTAGATTTCTACCCTTCTTTTATTCCTGGGTAGAATCCTGCCTTGTTTGCATTGTACTTTCAAAAATTCTTTACCTATCTTTTATTTTTAGAATGCTAGTACAGTACGTACTTCTCAGAGAGTACTCCTCTTTCCCTCTTTATTTCTTTGTGAAATGCCCTGTTATGTCTAATCTTTGACTTTGAGGGATTCATCTTTCCATTTATCATTTTTTCCCCACTGAACAAGACATAAAGGGTAATTAAGGGTTATTGATTAATTTCACCTTCTCTAGTGAAACATAGTATTAGATCAGGCATTCTGGCCTTTGACCACATGATAACTAACATAAGTTCTATAAAAAATTTGAGAGGTAGCTTTAGAACTTTTCTTTTGTAGCTTTTTCAAAACCAGTTTTGCTAAAACCGGGAAAAAGTTATCTTTTGAATAAAAGCGAGAGAGGTTTTTGAATATCGTAGGAAAAGTTATGGAAATTAGAAATGTTATTGGATTTTTTAAATTAAGCAGTACTTTAAGTTGTTGCCGTTACCGGACTTTTCTCCCCACCAGTATATTGGGATATGCACTTATTACAAAAATGCCCTTTTTATGAAATAATGTGCCCTTTTCAACGAAATTGCCCTTATTATGTAATGTGCGCCCTGCCTTTTTTTATGTTCTAGAATGATCCCTGATTTATGTTTTATATTGTTGGTTTGATTTAATAAGAAAGATATTATGTTAGGCATATTGTTCAATGAAATTAGATTTTCTTCAGTGTATCTAAAAAAATATTCTCATTCAGAATTTTTTTTTTTTTTATAATATTTATTTAGGTTTTCAAGGTGTCATTGCTATAAAATTATGACCTATATAATATAGTTATATGTTTATAACATTAATCAGTAAGAACCATATTTTTTTAACACACTTATAATGTATATAAGAAAATTGCAGCACGCGATATCTGCAGACAATTTTCATCCCACTAAATTGCTGTCGCAGACACAACCATAACTTTCTGCTACTGAGCTTATAGGGAGGAAAACCTTGGTTAGAAATATTTATTCTTTGAATTAAAATAAAACTTTCTTAAGTTTTAATTAATTATACAGTCTGTGCATCTTAGAATGACAAATATTCTCATGTAACATTGTTTCCCAGCTGTAAAAATCTTATACTATGGATTCTATGGATATGTAAGAAAAAATAGTTTTTTTTTCTTTTTTAAATAACTAAATAATTGTTTAAATGAATACTGTAATGACGTTTCTCATTACATATCCTCTTATTCTTTAAAATTAATCCTCCCCCTTTGTTGTTTCAAAATTATTTAATTTATTTAACTTTTCCTATTTTTTTATTAACAGTAAAATAACTTTATTCTACCCTTCTCCATTTTTGCTTATTAATTTTTAATATCCGTTTTATTCAGTGCGGTTTCACTTAATTTATATTACGCATTTTTCTTGTCATGTCAGTTTCATTTCTCAGCCTGCAGAATTAAAAGAAATATGTATTCACACCCATACTGCATTTTTTTCTCTTCCTTTTCACACCAGCCGGCATTTGCGAACATAAATAATAAAAGAAAGATAAAGTAACTGCTTTCTTTGTACTTCCTCCTATGCCGTCATTTTCCTAACGAATTTTCAGTTCTCATATGCAACCAACATCTAAATTTAGCACTTAGTATTGTCTAAATTCTAACGTTCATGAATTCCATTTTAATCATACAGGCCCGGTCAGCATCTCAGTAATTACAAAAATTTGTACAACCCTCTCTTCCCACGAATAATGCGCCGGTCTGTAATTTTCAAATTTACTCCCTTAACTCTCCAAAATACTTTGTTCCTTTGCATGAATATCGCCAAATTCATTGTATATGTTGGCGACATATAACAAAAACCGCATGCCAAATTAAAAAGTGCAAATTATGTTTGAAACAATTTGTATCACTCTTATCTCGACTGTTTCAGTATTAACCTAATTGGTACGCCTCCTCTTCAGTGATTATTGCCTGTAACACGAACCTGGATACCAAATCAACTGCAAAATAAAATTGTGCTTTGGACAATTTTGTAATGAAACTATTCTCTCCCACATCTAACTTTTATTCCAGCTTAGCAGTATTTCCACATATATATATATTTTATTCCTGTGACGCCGCAGCTATGCATCCGTTTACCCAAAGTCTGGATTCAACGGTACAAATACTCTGTTATTTTTTTTAACTTTTAAAAAAGCATAAAGTTAAATTTTTCCCTATTTAGAGAAAAAAAGATGATGTACTTCTGTATAAAACAATTTAAACATAACATTTAGAAAAAAAATATCTCAAAACCTTTCCCACATGTCCTTTTGCATTTAATTACAGTTCTAGCGACGTATTTTATTAATTCCCAAATTTGCCTTAATAATTTCTAAAACAATTATTTTATTAACTCAGTATTTTCTAATTCATAATTTAAAAAATGTATTTAGAGCAAATAATTTTTAGTTCATAATTTCAGATTTTTTCTCATATTTGTGTAAATTTTTTTCTATATGAGATCGCTAACTAATCAGCAAAATATCATATGATATCGCACTGCACTCAGCAAAAGATTACCAAGTGAGCAAATGATCGGAAACTAATAGGCAAAAGCTTCAAAATTGATTCAATAGTAGTCAGGATGCAATGGTCGAGAGGATGGTTTGCCAGCCCGGAGAGTGAGGTTGCCTGGATGAAAAAGTAGTCGGTTTAGGACATTTGGCTGAAATTTGGTGTAGAATTATTTGCTGTTTGGGTTTCTATTTCAGATAAAAGTTTTTAGTTCTTTGTCTGCTGAAAACTCTATCTGATAGATAAAAGTTTCCAAAATATACCAGTAACAAGAGAAACTAGTAAATAAGAGAAAATCTGCCAGCACAGAAATAAATTGCAAACTCTTTAAATACAACTGTAGCAAAAACAAACAAAATAATAAACCAATATTTACAGCTAAAAAAAAGCTAAAAATAAGGTTCACTGTCCTTTGCCGAGGCATGTGACTCAATGCTAGACATTTTGTAAAATCCCTGTATGAAAACCATTTAGCAGGAAATAAATGGAAAAAGCTAATTCGATATGTTCAGTCTCTGGTGTAAGGAAAAAAAAAACTTCTTTTACTCGAATTAATTTCTTACTAATGCTTGACATCTTGAAATATTTTCCCTAACCAAAAAAATAAATTCCTTAATTTTCAAAAAAATTAAAATATTTTCTTGAAACCTTACATACTTGCCATTTTTTTGTGTAGAATTATTGATGTAGAACTGAAAAAAATTTTCTTGTAGTTCTACTCCCACTTCATCCGAAATTGATGAGCGAAAAGAAACCAAATGTTAATGTCTTAGAAGCAATGAGAATGGCATGTAATGATGTGGTGTGATAAAACTCCAGTAATTATTCTGAATTGTTTTTAAAAAATGGAATTTGTTAAGAACAATCAAACTCAGTAATCGGGCATTAATAATCATGTATGGAAAAACATTTCATAACATAATTGATTGGGTGAAAAATGCAAAATAATTTAATTTAAAAGAAACAAACATTTGAGTGCAAAATCATTGCTGTGGATGACAATGTTGCGATATGTGGTGACTGGGTGGATGGAGGAATCATTGAAATGTGACATATCATAAGTTAAGAATTACAGCCAGAATTAAAAATTGCAAATAAAGAAGCACAAGCAGCAACAAATATTGTAAGCAGATTCATTGAAACTAGGATTGACACAGCACATGAAGCATTTAAAGCACACCACATTTGGAAACTGTAACTGAACTTCAAAAAGATAAAAACATACAGCAAACTGCATTAGATTATTTTTTAAATGTAAGTAGACATTGTCACAATAAATTGATTTTAATGTTCTTCTATTCTTGAGGTAAGTGCACTCTCCAGAATATTCTAAAAATTTCTTACAATTCTAACACAGTTATTACTTTGACTAAAATGCTAAAAATATAATTTTTTATATCTTGAATTTTTGACATGTCCAATTTTTATATACTTCCCTTCAAGCTCAAGATATGAAGGTTTGATTGTATAAGCTGTCAAAATCATTCAAAACATATCTAAAGAGACTCTATATTAATATTACGAAC
This sequence comes from Maratus michaelseni, assembly GCA_963931845.1. NCBI lineage: Eukaryota > Metazoa > Arthropoda > Arachnida > Araneae > Salticidae > Maratus > Maratus michaelseni. The sequence continues at coordinate 203,352,460 of OZ007594.1, read as the reverse complement.
AATATTGTTTTATCATGCTAAACAATAAATTGATTTTTAGATATAGGCTTAAATTAATACAAAAAGTTAATACATGGTATTGTTATACATTATAACTTTATTTGAAAATGTTTAAGATATTTTATCATTAAAAGATTAAAAATATATTTAGTTTATAATGTAACTATACATAATTTAATAAAAACTTTGATTAAAGACATATACATACTTTAACAAAGATTTTAATTTCTTTTGATACTTAGAAGAATTGATGTCAAATGGATAACCAGAAAAACGCAAGATTCTTCTCCTAGTTCGTGCAAGCTGCATTTCCTATTGAAATATAAATGGAAAATGCTTTAAAACATATATTAACTATGCAAAATTAAGTTATTAAAGGAAGTAAAATGTTGCTAGAAAACATGCAATTTCAAATATATGTAGCTTTGAGCAAGTTTTTCTATTTTTAATTAACAAAATAATGCACAAAAAGGAAGGAGGATATTTTGAAGCTATCTGATAAAGTATAAACTGGGGGAAAAAAAAAAAAAGACAATATACAGATAATTACAACACTTGTGTACAAAATTAAGAAAAATTTCAGATTTGGTCAATTATCTCCAGAACTACTGGAAAGATTTTAGAGAAATTTGGTATGAACATAGGTTGATATAATGCAAATAAAATAACCATTCAACAGTTATAATACACACTAATGATTGTGCGTAACACTCATCAGAAACAGAAGGTGTGAAACAGTGATTAAAGAATCGAACAAAAAAAATGAGTTAATAACGGGTATGGTTTCCTCTTACAGATATTCAGGCCTCACACTGTGATTTTATAATGGAAATAAGGCAGTTTATGAGTTCCTGCAGCAAATATTCCCACTCATTCAGCAACGCTGTTTTCAGGTCCTGGATGGTTCTTGGAGAGAGGTTGCAAGTTGCAATTGCCCTCCCCAGAGCATCCCAAATATGCTCTATAGGGTTGAGATCTGGAGATCTGGCTGGCCAATCCATTCGGTGAATATCTTCAGTTTCCAGAAAATCGTCAATCGGATAAGCTCTATGTGGCTGGACAGGGTTGGGGAATTACATCATTTTACTCGCCATTGGTGAGTGGATTTACTAACAAGGAGAGTGAATCTTTAAGAAATCTTAACTTCAGTTCAGACCATAGAATATATGTTTTTTACTTGTTAGCTATATTTTGCAACTCTTCAAATTACTGCAGTGTAAATATGATACTAAGTTCTATTCTACACCAAACTTTCCTCTGTTGTATATATTTCCTAATTTTATGGGAAAAAAATTATGAAAATGTGTTGTAGTAGTAATGAACTATTTTTGCAATTGCATAAATTCTGTCATAACAATTTTCAACTGTACGTTCCTTCTTGCTGGCTGGTAAGATTTTCTGAAAATCTCCACCTCTGGGGATGGGCATTGTCATCCATTAAAATAAAATCAGGGTCAACTGCATCTCTGAAAAGCAGGGTTGTAAAAAACCCAGCCCGAGCTGGTACCCAGACAGCAACCTACTACAACCCTTATGGTTGTAAAAAAACGTGTTTTTAAAAAAAAAACCCAGTCTGGGCAGGTAGCTGGGCAGCTACCCACTACAACCCTGCTGAAAAGGCGAACATAGGGCTCCAAGATCTCATCTCTATATCTCACAGCAGTCACAGTGCCTCTTTCAAAGATACGGAGGTCTGTGTGATCATCCAACATGATGCCTGCCCAGACTATCAAACCCTCGCTGCCTAATGGTCAATTTCTTGAACACTGGAGGGAAGGTAGCGGGTCCCTGGTTCTCTCCATATTAAAGTATGGTGAGAATCAGTTGTTAGGCTGAACTGGGACTCAGTGAAGAGGACAGTTGTTCATTGATCCCTGCACCAATATCTATAATCTTTGCACCATGCTAAACAGACTCTCCTGTTTGCAGAAGTAAGCGGGCCACAACAGCAGGTCTTCTTGCATACAGGTCTTTCCCATAAATTCTTCTGGAAACAGTAACCCTTGAAATTCGGCTTCCTGTGGCCACATAGAGGTCACGAGAGAGCTGAGAAGCTGTAGCATGCCTGTTATGCCTCACTGTAATTGACAAATAATGATCTTCATTGGCCGTCGTGGCTCTTGAATAACCATGGCCAGGCTTTCTCTTGATGGATCCGGTATCCTGAAACTGTTTCCATAAGTTGGACACGATGCTGGGCTTTACATCGAACTCTCTACAAATCTGGACTTGAGACTGGCCTGCTTCTAACCTCCCCATGATTCGCCACCTCATTCCATCATCTAAACGTCAGTGGTTACTCATTTTGACTGTTTGAATTTGAATTCAACTGATTGCTGCAAAAAACACCCAGAAATTCACCGAGGTGTGCAAGTGAACAAAATGCAAATTTTGCCACACACACTTATATAGCTTCTACCTCTACTATCTCCTCCCACAAACACATTTAAGCTTAAGTATTTGACATACAATATTTGCATCTTTCTTCTGAAGCCATGGTTTTACATTTCAGTTCAGTTCTTTTCATGAAATTTGACAAAATATGCAAATTCTTTTAATTTTGTGCACCAGTGTATTACACTACCAAAAGTAAGTAAGAGAACTTTAACTCTTCACAAATTATAAATTTTAAAACACTGGGTCAAAACGTACATTTAGAATCTATTTTATGTTTAATAAAAATTATTGTAAAACCAATCAACATTATGTAAGAATAGTTTACAATGTTTAAAAGTAGCAAATTACCATTGAAAATATTGAACTCTCAGATTCTCATTTTTATTGACATGCAACATGTGAAATGTATAAAAGCAATGACAACATGGATTATAGAATTTCATGATTTGATATTGAATTATCATCAAACAGGATGATCAATATCTCTGTATTACTGTTATGTCATTAAATGTGTTATTGCCCATTAAAGCAATTCAGGGAAAAAATGCTAATTGAATTTCACATATGAAATAAATTAAATACAGAAAAAAATTATACTTATGACCAGGGCTAGACAAATGCAGTTGCCAGGTCGCCACTGGCAACCAAGTATTTTTTTTTATATGGCGACCAAGTTAGTTAATCTGACCTTTTTTTTTTCTCTATTTCTTTTGTACAAAAATTGACAAGAAATGAACCCAAACAGCATTTCAGCATTTTTTTCTTGTCTAGCATCTGCTTTGTCACTTTATTGTAGCAAATAATCAATCAAGCTTCCCCCTTAAAATTCATAGTTTAGAGGCCGCTAATATCCACATATGTTAACCTAAATTACTTACTAGATCCTTAAAATATCAATTTAATAAAAATGTTTTTCCATAATTTATATTACTAAATGTGTGTATAAACAATGATGAGTTTCTTATAACGGTTCCAAAATTGTCCATTTTTTTTATGAAATAATGTTTTTTTTAATGAAACAATGCTCTTTTTCGCTGAAACTAGAGCCCTTTTTGGGACTAGCACCCTGACCCTTTTTTTCCCTAGAGTGAACACTAATTAAGTAAAAATTTATCTTACTCAATGAGAAATATTGGAAATCAGTTTTAATTATTTAAAAAAATAAAAGTTTATACTAAAGCTACACAAACATACACTAAGCTATACATATTTTTTACTTACAGATCCGCAGAGTCCATACTTATCATACAGCATAAAGTGAATAGCACGCAATGCACTTGCAGTAGCAGCTTTCAAGTGTTTAGAAACTATGAGAGAAAAATGTTTTATTACTGTAGAATATTGACACACAAACAGCAAAACATACACATCTAGTTTAGAAATATTCAGCCAATAAGAAAAAGAAAATTAAGCCTTCGATTCTCATTCAATATGTAAGTAATATCTCATCAAAAAGTCACCTGTAAAAAATGCAGCCAAGTCTCATAACTCATTTACCTTTTTACGGTAAATGAGTTACTGAGATCATATAAAGCCAAGTTTAACTATCTTATTAACTCTGAAATTTTCATTCACAAATCACTCCTAGTCTCTACATCTTTAGTTAATTATTATTTTGTGACTTGGCAATTATGTAGCACGAGAATGTGTATAGTTAGTCTTAATCAAATAATACTATAACATATTAAAGTGTAATAACTTTCCTGTGCATGTATAATTTGCCTTAATTAAATTATCCCATCCCATCCCATAACACAGTAAGGCAGGGCATAAAATAACATATAAAGTAGGCGACACTAGTGTCGCCCAGTGTGAAATTATTGTCGCCCAGTGACAGGCAATGGTGCCGGCAATTTTTGAAATAAAAAATATTTAAATAACAAAAACTGCCTTTGTGCTTCGGATAATATGATTGGCGACAGTTGTTATAGCAGATACCGAGTATAGGAAGGGACAGTGCGATACAATATGAGACAGGCTGGGATGGCGGGAACTGCCATGTGACCTATGGCCTATGGGAAACATGTCGTTGTTATGACCTTTGTGTTTCTGCTTGAAAGATTTATTTTCTGACAATTCATCCAGTGATGGGATTCCGGTTCGCTTCACGAATGATTTCAGATGTATTAACAATAAGGGAAAATGAAGCATCACACATAAATTATGAAACACTTTACATTAAAATAACAACATAAACTTTGATTTTTAAGTATAATGGGAAAAAAATCCTGAAACATGTTTTCCTATAAGGACGTAATTTGTTTAATAAATATTAGGCAATCAGGAAATCCTGATCAAAATTTCTATCAGAAAATGAATCAAAACCTAATAATACAATAACGATAATGCAAGAATAGCAGAAATTTAAGAAATGTTGAATAAGCATGCTATATAACCAGGGAGTTATCCTAGGCTGCCGATTTAGATCCCCAAATTCATCAAATCTTCAAAATTTCAATGTTTTTTGTTAAGTTAAATTGGATTTACACAGGACTGAAGAAGAATTTCTTTTTCAAATTAAATATTATTTTATTAAAAGAAACAATTTAGAAAATGTCACAGTGTTATATTTTAAAAATGCTGTTGTGCAGATGCACATTAAAAAAAAGTAAATTAATGTAAATACGATTTTCGCATTTGAAGTATTTTAACAACCAGTTCGCCGAATTCCACACAAATTAACAACTGGTGCTGAATCCCACCACTGAATCCATCCACCTTCATCCACTGCATCATGGCCTCAAGAAGAACTTAGAGTTGGAGCCCCAGTGTCTTCGGCAGTGTATACAAAAAAATGGATGACACAATCTGATCAGCATCCTTGGATAAAATCTTTAAAATCACACAATGCAGAAAAAATAAAATTGCTAATAGAGCTTTCACTGGATGTTTATAATGATAGCCGACAGTTGTCTCTCTCTGCTCATTCTTGGCCTTCGCTATCTTTAACGAAAATTCACATTGACTCACAAATTGCATCTTACATGGACAATGGTTTAGAGTGTGAGTTCTTCTTTTAATCCATCTCCAGCACTGTTGCGGTATAGAAACTCAGTAATGTATCGCGAGATGCTTGATATCGTTGGTGACCTAGTAAAAGAAAATACAGTCTCGCAGTTACAAAATGCTGATTGTTTTTCTATCCAGATAGATGGTTCCGTTGATAAATATGGAGTAGATAATAAATTTGTTACACCACGATTTATTACAGAAGAACAAGAAATGAAATCAGTTTCTCTAGGAGAATGTAAATCGAGTAAGCGAGGAGCAGAAGGCCTCATAGATTCTGTCAAAATCGTATTTGAGAACTTGGGCATTGAGAGTGTCGCCAAAAATAAGTTGACAGGTTTAACTACTGATGGGGAAAGTGCAAATACAGGCAAAAACAGTGGCCTCTGGGTTCGTATGAAACAATACTTGGGCAGAGACTTGCTATGTGTTCCGTGCGTTGCTCACAGGTCCGACTTAACTATGTCTGATTAGGAATCATCAGTTATTGAAGTTCGGCATTGGAAATCCAATATAAAATCTCTAGCAACATTTTATCGGGCTTCTGCTCTAAGCATTGAAGAACTTCAAAAAATAGCTGAAATAGAAAACCAAACTGCCTGTCGTTTCTTTGCATATTTTGAAGTGCGGTTCGTGGAACACTTAAAAAACTTAGCTAAAGCAGTATGACACAGTCTTCCTTTCATGCAAAAACATTGGGAAAACTTTGTGAACCATCAACCCGACTGATCAAAAACTAAAAAAGCTTCTGCTCGCGAGTTCTCCGATTATGGTTGAACGATGGAGAGCAACAACGCATGACTTGCCTAATGCTAGATCCGCTGAAGCACTTTGAAAATCTTCAGAAACATAGTCAAAGGTCTTTCATTACACTGCCTGACATAGAATTGTCAAAGAAAATTTTTACAAATGCTTTGACTCTTATCGAAGATGGGTGTTATCCTGGTGGATTCGAAGAGCAGTTGATGCATATAAATGAAGGTACTAAGGAATCTAAAAGTGACTCGCATGTTGAAGAAAATCCTCGCAGGCGTAACGTTTGCAACTCATTAGTTTCTATCAAGAGATGTTGGTCTGCAGTGAGAAAAGAAACTGTATTGAGTTGCAAAGAATTAGTTTCTCAAAGATTGGAAGAGGATCAAATGAGCATCTCCAACAGGATAGATGCTTTCTTAAAAGCAGAAAGACCAACAGAGGTTGTTAGTGCAGCCCGCTTTTATGTTGGGAACCCTTTTGGTAAAGACCAAGTTGTCGATTTTACCGATGATGTGGTTGCTTTATACGCGGCTGAAAAACTGCCTCCTCCATCAGATATGACCTCATCAACAGCAAGACTATATCACTAGTTAAAAGTGTCTCAAAACCCCACTCAGGTTTTAAGAAATTGGTACAATCATATGTTTCTTTAACACCTCACAGCGCTGGCCCAGAAACATGTCCATACATACAACGCTTAAATCTAACAAACAAAATCGGGACTATCAAGAGAAGCATTAAACTCAAGAATGTTTATTGCTCTCAATGGAATTGGAACAGCTTTTTATGATCGAAGACCTGCTGTTGCAAGGTTCATAGAGAGCAAAGAAAGAAGGAGAAAGCTTCCAGACAAAGAAGTCTATCAAACACAAGAGTTTGTCAAAAAATTATTTGCAATTGATAATAACTTGTAAGTAAAAATTTAACGATTTTAATTATTATTGTAACATTTTAAAACCATTATAAATATTTAATAAATTTTAACTCATAAAGAACGAATCGATCTCCTTGTTTAAATCCATTATTTCCATAAGAAAGTCCTTTGTATAAAAAAATTAATCTGGCATGAAGGGAGGTGGGCTTTTGAGACCTATAGCTACAAGGCTGTCGTCTCGAATGATCCATATACATTTATTTATTATTCACAGAAACATATACATGAATTCTACAATTACATACATCTTGACGAGATAGTACAAGGAAACATGACAACACAAGAGACACAATCTGGGGGTTCCACACAAGGTGTGTGTGCAATGGAACCAGTGGGAATTGAACCCACAACCTCCTACACTCGCAAGCGATTAGCGGCGTGGTGCCTTAACCACTCGGCCACGGAGGACCCTAAAAAATTTAAACTATTGTAAATATTTCTGTAGTATTTTGGAAATATTTTACAGTTAGAATTTGATTTTTTTTAAACATGAAGAGTAAAAATCGATTTCCTTGTTTGGTTCTACTCTTTTCAAAATACGGTAATTTCTGAGAGGCTAAAGATGTTAAATCACTTTAATTATTGTTCATTTGGCATTTTGGAATCATGTTATAAAAATTTAACATGGTATTTTTTTATTTAATGTTTTTAAACAGCAAGAGGAAATCTTTTTTATTAGTTCCACTTTGGGTCTAAAACTATAGTTACGGGAAATTAAAAACAAATATTTAATGATTCAGGTCAAATTTGCTTTTCAATTTGAGAATTTATTCCCGGCTATAAATACCAAATTGGTAGATGTAATACTGTTATGTACAAAAGTCAAGTGTAGAAACAATAAAAGGTAAGCAGCATTTTAACATAATTTTAGCGATAAATTTCATACATAAATTTTTAATTAGGTACAGAAATTTGGTAGGTTGAATGTTATGTTTGATCTATATATACGACTAACATAACAATGGTTAACAATTTGTCTGAACTGTGAATGTAGACTTTCTTTAATTCTATCTAGCTATAAAGGAATGGGTTTACTTGATTCAATGAAGACATCATTATTTACTTACCAGGTACAGAAAAAGTAAAATAGACAGAATTAATAAAACAGAATTATAAAAATCGATATTCTAATTATTTGGTTTGCAGTTATTAAGGGGGGGGGGGGCTGAATTTATAGATATTTGCTTGGGACAACAGATCAAACCTATTGTCGCCCAGTGAAAATTCCTTAAAATATGCTCTGCAGTAAGGTGTAATAACTTCCCTGTGCTGCGTAATTGCCAAGTCACAAAATAATAATTAACTAAAGATGTAGAGACTAGGAGTGATTTGTGAATGAAAATTTCAGAGTTAATAAGATAGTTAAACTTGGCTTTATACGATCTCAGTACTTTTTACGGTAAATGAGTTACGAGACTTGGCTACATTTTTTACAGGTGACTTTTTGATGAGATTTCACTTCTTTTTGTAAGTAATCCTCCTTTTCTTGATTTTGGGTTCTTTTTGGAGATCATCCACTGATTTTCGCTAAGCCCTCACTCTGTCCCTATTATTTACAGGTATCAAAAATTTGAAGCTTTAGTTTCGTTTGCAAAGTACTGTAGATAAAAAGAGATTTCAGGTTCCTAGGCAAGCACTAAGTTATGGGAGGGGAAGTGTCAAAAGTACTCTCAATTGCTTCCAGGATAGGTGCTATCCATCTGAGTTATTACTCGCAGCCCTAGATACTTGATATTTAACATAAAAGAACTTTTTAGTATAAAGAGAATGCCAAAATTAAAATTTCCGGAAATTTCAAATAAATCAAACTATATTCCTTTTTTCAATGTTTTTTTTAGTATTTTTTTTTAATTATTTACAGATTTCTTAATTTTTCCTTACTTTGTGTACTAAACCTTGCCTTTCTGCCAAATGTCAAGCTTCTAGGACTACAAAATCGAATTATTTTCAAATTTTCGACTTTTTATAAATTTATTGATTTTTCGATTTTAATTCTAAATTACCTGATTGTCATGCCAATATAGTAATTATTTGATCCGTCTTCTTAGGATCATTTAAGTTCAATTTAGAGACAAATCAAGTGAATCTTAGAGTCACCATGATTTTATTTAGAAAGGACTATCAAGCCATAACCAGCCAGTAATGTCGGGAGGGTAGGGGGAGCTGTGAAAATTTTTGTGGGGCTAACATCATTTAACAATCCATATTTCATATGTGAAGTAAATAGAGTACAACCTGTGAAAGAAAACAAACCTATCTATAAAGAAATGGCCTATATCGTAGCCAGTCTGTAGCGGAACTTTTCTATAACGAAATTCGTAAACGAAAGAAAAGAAAACCATAATCCGGGGGAAATAACATAAAACAATTAGGGACGTTGTACTAGCTAATAGGACAATTATCTTAAAACTAATGTTTCTAAACAGTACAAAATCAAATTATTTTCGATTTTTCGATTTTTTAAAGATATTTCGATTTTTTGAATTTAACGAATATTTTAATTGTTCCTTTTATTGAATAGTAAATACTACCTTTACACCAAGTTTTAAGTTTCTAAGACTACAAGATAAAATTATTTTCAATTTTTGATTTTTTCGAATTTTTTTTATAATTTTCTGGATTTTTTAATTTTTTCTTATTTTGTATCCTTTATTACAAATTTCAAGTTTCTAGCGCTACAAAATCGAATTATTTTGAAATTTTCGATCTTTTTTGAGTTTTTTATTCTATTTTCGAATTTATTGTGTTTTAGTTTTTCCTTTTTCTGTATCCTAAACAATAAGTTTACGCCGAATTTTAAGTTCTAAAGCTACAAAATCAAATCTCTTTCAATTTTTCGAATTTTACAGATTTTTTTATTTATTTCTTTTTTTGTATCCTAAATACTACCGTTATTCCAAATTTTAAGTTTCTAGCTTTACAAAATCGAATTATTTTCAAATTTTCGTTTTTTTTTTTTTTGATTTTTTGATTTTATTTTCAATTTTTGTTGTTTTTAATTTTTTCTTTTTCTGAATCCTAAACACTACCTTTACACCAAATTTTCAGTTTCTAAGACTACGAGATCATATTATTTTCAATTTCTCTCTTTTTCTTTCTTTCTTTCTATTTTTTTTTTAATTTTCTATTTTTCTTTTTTATTATCCATATTTTTTAATGTTTCCTTATTTAGTATCTTAAATATTACCTCTATTCCAAATTTCAAGTTTCTAGCGCTATGAAATCGAATTATTTTCAAAATTTCCTTATTTTTCTATTTCTTTCGATTTTTTTTATTTCATTTTCGAATTTTATTGCATTTTTATTTTAACTTATTCTGAATCCTAAACACTATCTTTACTGCGAATTTTAAGTTTCTAAGGCCAAAAGATAAAATTATTTAAATTTTTTTCGAATTTTTGATTTTTTTTTTTTCGAATTTTTCCGGATTTTTTAATTTTTCCTTATTTTGCATCCTAAATACTACCTTTATTCCGAATTCCAAGTTTCTAGCGCAACAAAATTGGATTATTTGAAATTTTTCTATTTTATTTTCAATTTTTTTTTTTTTTTGTGTTTTTGATGTTTTCTTTTTCTGAATTCTCACTACCTTCACACCAAATTTTAAGTTTTTAAGACTACAAGATTGTGTTATTTTCAATTTTCAATTTTGTTTGATTTTTTTTGAATTTTCAAATGTTTTTTTTTTTCGGATTTTATAATTTTTCCTTTCTTTGTATCCGAAACACTAGCTTTATTCCAAATTTTAAGTTTCTGTGGCTGCGGAATCTACCCAATCTTTTTGATGACGTGAGAGTGAGTGAGTGTGTGAGTGACAAAAAATCGAAACTTTGAGTTTGTATATCGTCTGCACTAATTTATGGGTATTTTTTGAATTATCCGTATTTTTTAATTTTTCCTTATTTAGTATCTTAAATATTACCTTTATTCCAAATTTCAAGTTTCTAGCACTATGAAATCGAATTATTTTCAAATTTTCCTTATTTTTCGATTTTTTTATTTTATTTTCGAATTTTATTGCGTTTTTTATTTTAACTTATTTTGAATCCTAAACACTATCTTTACTGCGAATTTTAAGTTTCTAAGGCTAAAAAATCAAATTCTTTTAATTTTTTTCGAATATTTGAATTTTTTTTTTGAATTTTCCGGAATTTTTAATTTTTTCTTATTTTGCATCCTAATACTACCTTTATTCCAAATTCCAAGTTTCTAACGCAACAAAATCAGATTATTTGAAATTTTTCGATTTTTTCAATTTTGTTTTCGATTTTTTGGTGTTTTTGATGTTTTTTTTTTCTGGATACTAAACACTACCTTCACACCGAATCTTAAGTTTCTAAGACTACAAGATCGTATTATTTTCAATTTTCAATTTTGATGGAATTTGTTGAATTTTCTAATGTTTTTTTTTTTTTTTTGAATTTTCCAGATTTTATAATTTTTCCTTTCTTTGTATCCTAAACACTACCTTTTTTCCAAATGTCAAGTTTCTAGGGCTACGGGATCTACCTAATCTTTTTTATGACGCGTGAACGAGTGGGTGAGTGAGTGACAAAAAATCGAATGTTTGAGTTCATATATCGTCTGAACTAGAAAAGACAGAAAGTTGTAATTTTAAATTTTGGTCCTGTGTGCCAAATACTCTAGAAAAACGAAGCTTCAAATTTTTGGGATACTCCAGCGCGGAGATATGGGGGGGTCAAAAGTGCCCTGAGTTGTTTCCAGAAAAGTATGCTTACGGCTGTCCTCTCTCGACTTGGTGGAGGCACTGCCGTGCCTCCAGATTTATTTCATCTGAAAATATGAAAATACACAAACTTTTGCTAATGTTATAAAGAGACAAATTTTCTCTTTTTTAGAGCAGAGAAAAAAAAATACTAGTCACTTCTCAACTATAGAATACTATTCTTTGAAATACTTACAAGAATGGTAACTTATTGTTTACCAAATAGTCTGCCATTTACATAAATTAAAAAATTAATGAAATAAAATCTACAGACCTATAAAACCTATATTAGCAAGGGCAGCACTAGTGGGATATGGGGGGAGTTATGGCCCCTCTCCTGAAGAAGGAGAAATGTTTAATTGAAGCACAGCAAGCTGAAGGCAAGCGAAGCTTATTATGTATCCACACCAATCTGATAATGAAATGGACAAAAGGATCAGGGTCCATAAGCAGTGTTTTTGGCCCATGAAATAAGACTAGAATTCGATTTTGTTATACTGACTTAATTATTTCACTTTTTAATATTAGAAGGTTTATCCTGTACGATTTCAACAATAGTTTTCGGATTTTGTTCGTTTTTACATAACTTACACAAGCTCAAAGTTCGCATTATTCATAGTTTTTGATGAAAAATACACAATTTCTCCTAATTTTACCCCAATTTTTAATATATTTTTTAATATTTTACTATGAGTGCAGCTTTGCAACACTTTTATTTTTACATATATTGTACATTTTGATGTATTTTATAATATATGTAAAGAAGAAAATGTTGCACGATTGCACTCATATGAATAATTGAGGTAAAATTAGGAGAAATTGCGTATTTTTCATCAAAAACTACAAATAATACGAACTTTGAGCTTGTGTAAGTCATATAAATCCGAACAAAATGCAAAAACTATTGTTGAAATCATACAGGATAAACCTTCTAATATTAAAAAGTGAAATAATTAAGTCGGTATAACAAAATCAAGTTTTAGTCTTATTTCATAGGCCAAAAACACGGGTTATGGACCCTGATCCTTTCTTAGTAATTCCTCAATAATTGACAATATAATTTACCACAGACATAATAAAACAGAAGTCATAACGTGGCTCGATTTTTGAAATTTTATCTGTGGCTTGAGTAATTAAAGATTAAAGTTCTAATGCAAACGCTACTGTGATTTCTATTCAAAAGGGGGAAAAAGTTATTCAATCATTTAAATGCAATTTTTTTTCTTTCCCGTTGCTACAACTTAAAAAGTACATGTACTCAAATTAAAAAAAGTCATAAGAATCTATGGAAATTTTTCAGCTAAGCTGCTATATGAACTTATTTAATTTGCATGTTTAATAGTAAACATATTTAAACTAGAGATGAGTTCAGGCTCTTTTTTTTTTTTTTGTGCCCAAGCCTGAAAGATTTTGTGTCATCAGAACCCAAGCCAGATACTGAAAGCAAGCAGTAAGAAACTGTTAATAACATTTTAAAATTGTTTACAGATTGATTTTCTCATATAAAAATTGCTTCTTTTCTTACATAGAAAAAAAGCATTACTTCTAATTACACCATCATGACAACGTTCTGTGATTTTTATGCCCTTGAAAATCTGTTATTTATACACAACCACTGACAGAAATCTGCAAAAGTCACAATTCTTATTTTTTTTTTTTTTTTTTTTTGTTAAGCTATCGTTGTACAACTATGGCATAAAGACATGAATCCTGTTTCCCAGTAATTCTAGAAAAAGATTTCAAACAGAAAGAGAGGACAGACATGAGATATCCCACAGTCTCTTTTTGTTACTAACACAGACTGTGCAGTCTTTAAAGTCAGATAGAATATTCCTCCTTATATCCCATCAATAACAAATCATTTCCTTTTTAAACTAATATTTGAAGGATTGTAAAACACTTTAACCCTCTCACTGACATACCTGTGTTAATGCATTCACTAAGCTCACTGGATAGCAACAGCAGCTATAATTATTGAAATTTTTCTTTTTAAATATTTATTTCCACATTTGTTCATGCATTTGAGTCATCCATATTATGATCTCCTGTTTGCTTGAAATTATTTCAGATCCACGCAAAAATACTGAAGGTAGGTGATGCAGGTCGTCCAAAATAATTTATGATGTGGCTGATTGTGTGGGTAGAGCTTTCCAGATTTCATTTGCGCATAATATTGTGTTGAGCTTTCTTGCATCAGGAAATTGGCCTTTTAACAGTGACATCTTTGGTGATGATGAATTTTTATCATCTTATGTAACTGATAGACCAAATCCTGTACTTATTTCACCTACCATACAGCAGCCAAAGACTTCATCTCTAATCAACGCAAGAGTCCCTACAAATTATGGAAGAAATCAGATCATTTCCAAAAGCAGGTCCAAGTAAAAAAACTTTTACCAGAGGAAAAAGGCGAGATAAGTCGATTATTTATATTAACTCTCCTGAAACAGTAAAACTGATTGAAAATACGCTGAAAAAACATGCAAGAAAAGCTGAAAAGACCAAATGCAGCTTAAAAAAAAAAAAAGTACACAGAAAGTTGGAATTTTAATCAAGCAGTGAATATGAAGAAGTTGCACTATCAAAATTGGTGAAAATTACCCTTGGAAGGAAACCAAATATAAGTGATTTGTGTGATGACAGTAGTGATGAATTTAACTGTCCAAGTGATAGTGACTTTCCTACAAATTACAAACCTGCTCAAGATATGTCCAGAAGCTTACAGACTAAAGGCAAACTCAGTGTGGGAGAATATGCATTGGTAAAGTTTGTGGTAAAATGAAGCATTGCTGCATTTGTAGGTCATGTTAAAATTGTTGAAGACAGTGGCGAGTATGAGATGTTCTTTTTCAGAAGACGAGATCAAGAGTGGTAATTTTTTTATCCTGATAAAGAGGACAGATCTCTTTGTGGATCATACAAATATTCTTTAAAACTTGGCACTTCTAGAGAGACAATAGGGCAAAGATGTGTTAGAATTTGAAAAACATCAATTTGTTCACATCAAGTACAAGATCTGTTAATGAAAATGTGTTACAATTCAAATTATGAAAATGTTTCAATGTTAAAAGTATTTCAACTAAATATTTATAAATAAAGCTTTCTTTATCAGTTTAATATAAATTTTTGTATATATTTCTGTTTAAAACTAGTGTCCCACCATGTGGGGCAGGTTGGGACATTTTAAAGGGATTTTTTTTATTATTATTTCCCTAGGTGAGATATTCAGGGCTCCCAACACATTTTAGCCCTCCAAAAGGGCGAAAGGGGACCATTTTTATTTAAAAGGAGGACTTTAGGTGACCATTTTTATTTTAAAAAGGGACTTTGGGGGACCATTTATATTAAAAGGGGATTAAAAATGGATCATGTGTCTAAAAATACTGCCTAAATTTCCCAAATATGCAAGCAAAGTTTTAAAAATTACCCCAGAAAATATGTTCATTGATTATCTTTATAAAGATTTCATTAAACAAGGTACACAGCTTTATTTAAACACAGTTAAATATTAGAAGATAGAAAGTATTCAATATTGGACATTCATTTTGATAATTCTCCTTAACGAAGCATAAACTTTTAATTCAAATTGTTGCTTTATTAATATTTAAGCGGAGTTACACAAACGATTACAAAGTACAGTGTGTTTCTAAATGCAATGTTCCTTCAGTCATTCATTAGAAAGCGCTAGTAGCAAAAATACAGACTAGTGAACAGAAAGCATTTTGTGTTCTGCAGTTTATTAAGACCAAATCTGTAATTATTGTGCAACGTACGTTCTGGATAAAGTTCAGATGTGATCCCCCAAGTGATAATAACATCCGTAGATGGTATCATCAGTTTGAAAATACCGGCTGCCTTTGCAAATGGAAGGGTACGGGACGACCAAGGGTTAGTGAAGAGACTGTTGAGTGAGTGAGAGAGTCTTTCACGCGTAGCTCGAAGAAATCAGTTCAGAAGGCTAGTCGTGAATTAGCAATTCCGGTGATGACTGTTTGGAAAGTTTTACGGAAACGCTTACAACTACGTCCTTATTGTTTGCAGTTGTTACAGGCTCTAAAGCCTACAGACCGTTGTTTACGTGCCAACTTTGCACATGAAATGTTGTTCCACAACAATGAAGATTTTCTGGATCATGTTGTTTTCAGTGATGAATCAACATTTCACCTCAGTGGACATGTGAACACTCATAATATACATATCTGGGGCTCAGTAAATCCTCATGAGATGGTACAGATGAAACAAGACTCCCCGAAATTGAATGTTTTTTATGCTATATCTCGGCGGAAAGTTTATGGCCTTTTTGCTTTGGAGAGGCAACTCTAACTGGTACTTCCTACCTTGATGCTCTACAACTATGGCTATTTCCCCAATTATTAGAAAACAAACCAAATAACTTCATCTGGCAGCAAGATGGTGCACCGCCTCACTGGCATAATGACATACGCAATTGGTTGAACGTCACTGTACCCGACAGCTGGATTGGCCGTAAAGGACCCAATGACAGAGCTTGTTTCGTATGGCCTCCACGCTAAACCGATCTGACGCCATGTGATTTCTACCTGTGGGGGTTCATAAAGGATCGTGTGTATGTGCCTCCACTACCAACTGACCTGCCTGACCTAAGAAACAGAATTGAGGCAGGTGTTGCAACAATTACTCCACAAACACTAATTAACATTTGGGAAGAACTGAGCTATCAACTTGATGTGTGCCGTGTGACAAAAGGTGTTCACACTGAACACTTGTAAGCTTGTAGGTAAAACTGTTTGAGTTGCTCTTTCATTTTATGTATTAATTATAATTTTATGTTTTATGTAATAAATACTACCAAGCGTTAAACCCCGATATTCATTTAGAAAAGAGCACCTCATGTTGAGTATTAAAATTTAAAATTAGATTAACGTAATATAAACATAAATTTAGTTCATTTCTATGCAACAGAAGCTGAGATAAGCTATAATGTTCATCGGAAAAAGTATAGTACAGCAATACTCCCTGGGACTCCAATATTAAATCAACAGTTATTCATAATCATCTTACATATTAAATTTAATGAAGTTCCATCTGATCCTAAACATGCCTAGATTTAGCTATCACGGAAATCGATAAAAATACGATCCAGTTGTGCCAACCTGTTATGTGAAATACACCAAAATCTAATCAGCATCAATTTATATCAAGGGTTAAGTGAATGTGAAGTTTGATGAAATTTAATATCAGAGATGCTAAGATACAGTTATCATGTAAATTGTGAAAAATGCACAGCAGTGCCACTTGTTGAGCCATATGCACAAAAACTTAATCAGCATCTGTATGTGCTAAAGTCTAATTAAATATGGTATTTTGATAACATTTTATGCTTTAGTTTTTTAAGTAAGGTGGCTAGATAATTTGTATCACATACAGAGAGATATTTTCAAAAAATTGTCAAATCATATTCAGGTCAATATAAACGTGTAAATCCATCAAACAAATTGAAATTACAGTAGACTACCTCCCTTAAACCCACATAGCTTCGGACCAGAGGTTGTGCAGATTTCAGAATTTTGCGGATTTCTGGCCACTGTTTTGTTTACATTTTTTAAACAGCAATTTTAATGTAATAATGTACTTGAAATTATAATGAATGCTTACAATAAATTAAAATAATTATGTAAAATAATAAAAATTAAGAAAATTTAAAAAATGTTTAAAATATTAAGAGTAAAGGTCAAATAAATAATTAATAATACATAACTAAATATCCATAATAATGATGAGATAATTTTCTCTTGAACTATTCAGTAAAACCAACCTTATAAAGGTACACTGATAATCATATCAAAATCTAAAGTTTTACTTCATGTTTAGCCATACTTAATAATCTAAAAAAGTTTGATTAATACACAAATATATTTGGTAAAAAGATCACGATCACCACTGATATCAGCGCTATCTTGAATTTTTTCAGAAATAAATTTATACTTCCTACATGAGAAACCATGAGTTCCATCATATTAACCAGAATTACATATTAAAATGCAAACAGAATCATAAAAATTTCAAAAACTTGAATTTTTCACCTATACCTTAACTGTAAGTTTCACTGTTTACATCTGAAACGATGTGTGGATTTTAGGCGTTTGTGGGTCATGGATTTGAGGGAGTCTACTGGATTTTCATGATTTCAATACTTTCTTCTGATAAATATGTAAACAAAGTATTAAAAAAAGGAAGAAATTGTAATTAAGATTTCCTTTAATAGCTAGGATAAACATCTCCATCAAAATCTAAAACAAAACTACATCTATAATAATAACGATCGAAGTATGTCTGTGTGATGAAGATATCGTTATGCGTAGACCTACAAGATTTGACACGAAGATAGCTGTATGACTAAAGTTAGTTTGTGGCTTTTTTGATTAGATTTTTTTTTTAAGACTTATAGCATTTTTTTTTTCACGTTTCATGGCAATTTTTTTACATTAATAAAAGGAATCTGGTTTCAATTTTTTAACCCAGTGTGTAGTAAATGTTTTCCTCTTTTCAATAATGCTTCTTCAGAATTTGTACAGCAATTTTTTAATTTTTCATGCAAATTTCAGCTTTTTCTCACTTTTTGCGGCAGTTTTTTGACATTCAAAAAAGGAATTAGGTTTTAAACTTTAAGCTCTAATGTAATAAATTTGGTCCTTCTGTAACTGGGATCTTCCAATTTAAATTTTTGCTGAATTTCAGCTTTTTTTTTTTTTTTTACATTTGTGAAAGAATTAAAGTTACAATGTTTTAGTCTACAACAGTAAATTTTATCTTCTGCGATATTTTGAATTTTTAACAATTTTTATACATTTTCACGGTGATTTTGGAATCCTGTTTCGATTTTTTAGCCCAATATAGTAAATGTTGTCCTCTTTTCAATAACGTTCATTCAAAATTCGTACAGCAACTTGTTAATATTCTGCAATTTTATTATGTGATTTTTAGACTTTTTTCGCATTTTGTGGCAATTTTTTGACATTCTACAGTTTTAATCTTTTAGCCTAATTTAGTAAATTTTGTCCTCTTTTCAATAAAATTTATTCGGAATTCATACAGTGATTTTTGAATTTCTTATGCAATTTGAGGGATTTTTTGTAATGAGATTTTCAATGCATTTTTTAACGTTTTTCTGCATTCTGTGATGATTTTTTTGACATTCGTGAAAGAAATCCGGTTACAATGCTTTAGTCCACCAGAGTAAAATTTGTCCTCTACGATTTTTGAACGTTTAGCAATTTTTTAGCGTTTTTTGGATTTTGCGGCAATTTTTTCACATTAGTAAATTTTTTTAAATATTTTTTCAAGTCACTGAAGGGGGACTAAGGGGACCAAAACATATAAAAGGGGATCATTTGGGAGGCCCGGATATTAGATTAATATGGAGTTTATTTGAAGCAGAAATGCTTATACTACATGTCTAGATTGTTTTAGAAAAAAAAAATACTACTTATTTGATTTAATTTATTAAGTAAAATTTCTGGTTCAGAATATATTATTTAACTTGAAAAAAAGCAGAAGATTGACAGCTATTTACAGTTAGTATTTTTAAATAAATAGATTATGATGCTGTTTTCATACATAAATATTGTTTGTTTTGACATATATTATCACCCTTTACAGTTCTGACTATCAGTTCAGATAAGCATTGTATATACATTATTCCTGTAGATTTATATAATATAATCAATTTGCACCCCTTTCATTTCCCATCAGGGAGATTGTGCTTCCCTGTTGGGCAAATTCTGGTGCTTCTGTATAGTATCTGAAGTTTTATTTATGACATGTAATGCTTTTTATATATACTCTGTCAGAAAATTTATTTATTTAGCTGCTTATCACATTACAACAGTTTAACAGATTATACAGAATTTTTAGGTCTTAAAAAATTATGAAAATAAAAACTGCCAACTTACTATGTTTTATTTCATGAAATTTGGGACCTTTATTATATAAAAAAAGAGGATTGAGACTGCTTCTTCTCTGATTTCGTTCAGTTTCTATAAATACATAAAATTAAAAATATTAGTAAAAAACAAACATCTTATCATACAGGTTACATTAGATCAGTTTTCCAATCAGTGTGTCCATCTTGTGTTTTCCGTTATTTTTGAAAGGTCAGTAAAATTGAAATTCTTTAAACAAAATGCCTGTGAACTGCCCATTAAAACTTTTTTATCAGGCTTCAAAACACACTTTGAGTTGTCTGTGTATACAATTAGATGAAAACTGAAGGGAGAGTTTACACCTTTTTTTAATTAAAAAAAAATTACAAAAAATCTTTTTCTGAAAGCATTTTAACGGAATAAACTGCATAAAAATCTGTTTCAATGACAGTTTACTTTATTCTGAACAAAACAAAAAAAAAAAAAAAAAAAATTGAAGGTTCTAGGTTAAACCTGTAAAGAGTTAAGACTTTTATGCTGTCACATGTGCTATTCAAAGCAGCAAATTGGCAGTCTTAGAAGATATTTAAAAGTTCATAACTCTTAAACCATTTGATCGATATCAATTTGATTGATATTTTTGGAATCAGCATTAAAAGTTCTACAAATACACCAAATTTTATCAAAATTGAAGATGGTGGGTGTCATTTTTAGAAAATTCTGGGTGATTTGACATGGAATGACCCACCTACAATTTTTGGTACTTACGCATTATCCGTGCCAGTTTTAAGCCAACTGCGCCAGGCATGGAGCCAATATTACTAATTATAGTAACCCTTATATACTGTTTTCTTGCTACATGCTACATGCCTTTGAATAATATCTATAATATTATTCTTTCTTATTTACTATGCTATTTACCATTTATTAATTTTATTAAAGTAATGTTATTTACTATTTTTAACAATGTTATAAATTTAATAAACATATATTACATTATATTTATTTTATATTAATTACCATTTTTAACAATATTATTTGATAATGTTAAATTACTGCGTTTGAAAACATGATTGGCAACGATAAACAAGATTGGTACTTGGCAACCATTTTTGGCGATCAATCTCCTGGCACGGATAATACGTAAGTACCCAATTTTTTTTCTGTGTGCCAAACTGCATTTCATGATAGCAATTTTATGTTATATTATCATATTTTCTCATTTCTTTCCACAACCATGTTAACAATAATATTGTTTCTATTTTTATGTGTTAAGGGCAAGGAAGAGTGGGGGGGGCTGCACATATTAAACACTTTATCTCTGTGTTAATTGCTTTCACTAAAACAAAATAAAAACTGGTTTTCTATAAAAGTGTAAAACCTGATTAAACTACAATATTTGGATTCCAGACAATTTTTTAACTTATTCTTTTTATAAAGCTAATATGCATGCAAAACAAGCAAATAATTATACCTACAGAAAGAAAATTTGAACTTTTAGATAGAACCAGGGATAAGCCTAGTTTTAAAAAAATCCTGCAACTGAAAGTACATTAGAAAATAAAAAAATAGCAAATAAACAGGTGTTCTTTTGAAGTGCATGTGGCGTTGGAAAAAACTTACACTAAAGTACGAATGAGAGTATTTGTTAAACAAAAATTAAAGTAAAAAAAAGCTATGCATCAAATTTGACAACTAGGCATAATTTTGTGATCATGAAATACAATTATATAGTTGCATTTGATGACTAATGACCGCTAATTTCTAACCCTGGTCACAAGCATTTATCCACCAGCCGAGAAAGATAATTAAGAAAAATAATGTAATTAAATAAACATCCAAGATTATTTTTTTCTGCTTTCATTAATGTATAGTAAATTTTATTGCTTAACTAAGTTGAAACATTGGTGAGTGGAGCTTTTCAGACTTTCTTGTTTATTTATTTATTTTTGAGATTCCAATGGCAACATTCTTCCATTTCTTTATTTGACGATAGATTTTTGTTATAAAAGTGGCCGACCGGATAATGGAGAAGTACCATTTTTTAAATTTTGAGTTTAATTTTTGATCTGCAAAGTAGAGATATAATTATATGTGTAGCACAGTGCTGTGTCATGCTAATTTTAGACAAAAATAATGCTTTTTTCTGAGTGTGCCATGTTCTAATCTTTTTTTTTTTTTTTCTAAAATAAACACTAAAAACTACACATTTCTTTAAGTGAATTATTTTTAATTTTTTGCAATCTTGAAATTTGTTTCATATTTTGCTATTGCTAACATTATTTTTTTTAATTTCAAATTAAAGTTTCGGATCAGAAAAATAATTCAGGGTCTTGAACATCTGTGCTGTAGTCTCTGCTGGTCGAAGATGGTCCTTGATAATGGCTTTGTGTAAAACCGAAAGCACTGAGGAGAATTATGTACTACTAAGATCTTATGTTTTAAAGTTTTTAAGACATTGTACATTTGTTTTTTATCTTACGTCTATCTTAGTAACATATAAATTAAAATCATTTTTAAAGAATGTTTTTCTTATAGTAAAGTTTTGGATCAGAGAAATAATTCATTTGAAAAAATATTTCATTATAATATTCTAATTAGGGATGCACAACCTGTGGCCCGCGTGTCAAAAGTGGCACGCGATGGGTTTACTGGTGGCCCGCAGATCAATTTCGCTGATCAGAAGTGAACAAATCTCGAATTTCGCCGATCAGGTGCATAAAAATCTCAAATTTTGGCAAATTTCGCTGATTGGTTACGTAAAAATCGTTAATTTTGCTGATCGGGTGTGTGAAAATCACAAATTTTGCCGATCGGGTGCATAAAAATCTCTAATTTTGCCGATCGGGTGTGTATAAATTGCGAATTCTGCCAATCAGGTGCGTATAAATCGTAAATTTCGACGATTGAGTGCGTAAAAATTTTGAATTTCGGCATTCGAGCGCGAAAAAATCACGAATTTTGCCGACTGGGTGCGTATAAATCACAAATTTTGCCGATTGGTTGCGTATAAATTGCAAATTTTGCCGACAGGGTGCATAAAAATCATAAATTTTGCTGATCGTGTGCGTAAAAATCTCGAATTTCACCGATCGAGCACGTAAAAATCATAAATTTTACCGATCAGATGAGTATAAATTATAAATTTCGCTGATCGGACGCATAAAAATCGTAAATTTTAACTATCTAACATGTAAAAATTGCTAATTTTGTCGATCAAGTACATAAAAATCGCAATATTTGTCAACCGAGCACATAAAAATTGCGAATTTTGCCAACCGAGCACATAAAAATCATGAATTTTGCCGACTGGGTGCATATAAATCGCAAATTTTGCCAATTGGTTGCATATAAATCGCAAATTTCGGCAATCGGTTGCAAAAAAATCTAAAATTTTACCGATCAGGTGTGAAAAAATCACAAATTTTACCAATCGGTTGCGAAAAAAATCACAAATTTTGCCAATCAGGCTCGAAAAAATTGTAAATTTTGCCGAACGGGAGCATAAAAATCAACATTTTCGTCAATCACTGGAAAAAACCTGCGAATATTGTCAATCGCGCGTGGAAAAAAATGCAAATTTTTTCCATCCTTGCCAACTGAATTGGGTTATGTTGACTAAGAAGATGGTTGAGTATTGGGGGCTAACTTTCCTTTTACAATTAGCCATTTTTACGAACTTTTAGGCCGATCCTCCTCCTCCTTCCCCAAAACAATATTTTGTCAACACTACAGATGTTGACTCTCCACAATCCAGTCATTTTTGTGACTGGCCCACCTCTTATAAAGGTTGTAAACCCCTACTTCATATCTACATTTTATGACTGAATATGTTAAGAAGTACAATTTAGAATAATATGTTTATCCTGCTTCTCACCTTCATTCATGGAAACACAATTTTTTTTTCGGCACTGGCAAAGTTTAAAGCTAAATTTACTCCTTCAAATAAAGTCAGAGTATTTTCACTCTTTGAAAATAATCTGAGCTATATCTCTTTTATAAATACAAACGTAAACTGTTGATATATCCTTGTCAACAGAACTGAATATGTTGACTGGGGAGGAAGGAACCTAGGGGGCTAAAACTACCCTTCCGAAATTGATGTTTTTTTAATCTAACTGTAGACTTAGATTCCCCCCGCCACACCTCCTTGAAACAAAATTCTCTCTGTGCTACTGATGGTGGACCTCGACAACCCAGTCATATTTGTAAGTGGCCCTGCGCTTAAAAAGATTGTGCACCCCTAGTGTATATACATATACATATATATTTTTTTTTAGGTAGATTTCGTAAGAAATACTACCTATTACATTCTCCCCTAAGTTGGAATTTTTGAAAAATTTTTGCAGATCTATGCCGATTATGACTCCCAGAAACCAAAACCACCCCCCAGTTCAAAACTTTATATATATATATATATATGTCACTTTTTTATGAACACGATTAACACCCATAATTCTGCACAAATCTCTTCAAAACTGATACATAAAATCAAGGGGCATAAAATCTCGGTCACGTTCGTTAATGGGCAAAATCGAACCAGGGGGGGGGGGGGGGGATGGGGGGCTTTTTGTGAAAACAGAAAAAATTCCCATAATTTTTTAATTATGATACGTATTGAATCCATTTAAAGTTACTATTACTTCTAAGAAAAGAGCCAAAAATTTATATATGACAGATTTTTGATATCATTAAAAATGGCCCCAAGGGGGGGAGGGAGGGAAAAGGGGGTTTTAGAAGAAAAAAATTCCTAACTTCGTCAATTCAGAAGATATCAAATCCGCTTAAATTTATTATAAATCCTCTTAATATTATCCAAAACTTTTATATTGACAAGTTTTTTATACAACCAACCCTTATAGCAAAAAAAAAAAAAAAAACAAAAAAAATCACTACTGGCTCCGCTTGCAAACAAGTTATGTTTCGAAGTGGGCGTTTCCAAATGATGCATCATGGCAAAAAGGTCATTTCTTTCACAATTCCCAACAAACAGGCGCCCCACGGTCTGAGTCTTCGAAATCTACCTGTGCCTGTAGGTCGAGCCATCAGGGACTTTTTAATATATAATTTATTTCTGAATGCATATAAAAATAGATAAATGGCTTCTTTGTATTAAATAAATTGTATTTAAATATTGAAAAAATTGCTTGTGTATATGAAACAATGGGTACTTTTATGTTAGCCAGGCGCCAGTGATATATATATATATATATATATATTATATATATACACACATATATGTATATCATCGAGAGAATTAAACGGCTAAAATGGAAATGGGCTGGGCACATTGCAAGAAGACAAGACAATAGATGGAGCACAAACACCCTACAGTGGTATCCCAGAAATGTAAAACGACCAAGAAGACGACCTCAAGTAAGATGGAGTGACGAAATCAGAAAAGTGGCTGGTGTTAATTGGATGACTAAAGCACTAGACAGGCAACAATGGAAAAATCTGGGGGAGACCTACATCCAGCAGTGGATTGAAAACGGTTGATGATGATGATGATATATGTATATGTACATGGATACATATGCAGTTTCCCCCATGTTTAAAAAGGGCACTTTTTTTAATACTTAAGGACACTTTTTTATTCTTAAGGGCACTTTTTGGATTCTTGAGGGCACTTTTCAGATTCTTATTGGCGCTGTTTTTAATTATTAAAGGTATTCGTTTGGTTTTTAAAGTCAGAGCACCCCTTTTAAGACAACATTGAGCCAGTTTTTACTATGAAAGCAAATTTTTTTAATGCAAAAAGGAGAAAGGGCACTTTTTTACTGAGGGGCAAGAAGGGTGCTAATAATTTTATTGGAGGGAGCAAGAAGGGGACTAATTATTTTATGAGGGGCAGGAAGGGTGCTATTTTGTAAACCAAAGGGCAGGCAGGGTGCAGCACCCTTCTGAAACTGTCTGGGGGAAACTCTGCATGTATATATATATATATATATATATATATATATATATATATATATATATATATATATATATATATATGTATGTGTGTGTGTGTGTATAGCATCCGGCTAACTAAAAGTACCAAACAATGCATAGGTTACCAGAAAACAAGTTGCCAAATTTTCTTCTCTCGCCAAGATCCCTATACTAGAAGAGTACCGTTTTCAACTTGAATATAACAAATATTATTGGTAATTTTCAGTTAGCCGGGTACCAGTGAAAGATATACAGGGGTCGCGCTAAGATTTTCAAAATGCTAGCTAGTAAATTAGCAAAATTTATCTATAATTAGCCAAAAGTATATAATACATTTTTTATCATTCATCAACTCTTTCAACCCTGACTTTATTGAATGGGTAAAAAAGCATTTTCTCACTGTATTACATTGCTGCGTGTCCAAAAAATGTGCCCATTTTTTTCTTTTTAAATTTTTTTTAGTTATACTCCATCCAAAAATAAAAATGTTACCTTAAAGCATGGCCGCCAACTGTTCCAATTTTTGCATACCACTAAAATTTAATAGAAATTTTTGCCTTATTTAGTCGTCAAAATGCTGTGGTTAAATTAAAAAAAATTTCTATTAAATTTTAGTGGTATCCAAAAAATGAAGAGTTGGTAGATGTGCCTTAAAGTAAAGATTAAAATTTGACAGTCACAAACTAAAAAAAAAAAAAAAACTGCTGATTAATTTTGAACTCAGTACCATTTTATTATTGTTACTTTTGTGGGCATAGAATACGTATTTTTCACAAGAAACTTAAAAAAAAAATTAATTCATCTGCGTTTTAAAACATGATTACAACAACGAAAAGCTCCCAATAAATCATTCGCCAGTCATTTCGTCATAATAATTTTTTGTTCGCCAATTTCATGATGTATTCATATTTGGCGCATAGGCGAATGACAAGTGCGGCACTTGGATATATATATGTGTGTGTGTGTGTGGATATATATATATATATATATATATACAGGGTGATGTTTTTTAAAGTTATGAAAGTAAAACCCTATAACAAAAGAACTACTGATCCAAATGACCTGAAATTTCACTAGTGTGCTCCCAAAGCAATGGGAATTTTTTAGACGTGTTTAAAAAATCCCACCGACAGATGGTGATGTACATGCAGTAAAGTCGGACGATGAGCTTGTGCACAACACACATACAGTGGTAATAAAAACGTGAAGCCTGCACACCTCGTGTTCATTATTCTACTAATATCCTTGCAATGACTGTGCCATTGACGGACCGTGCGTTGTTATTGTTAGTGAAACTGTATTATCAGAATAATGATAGCGCAGCAACAGCTCTTAGGATATTTAAGACACTTAAGAATTTAAAAAAAGGTTCAATGATGAGACAGAAGACCAACGGAAGAGGATTTTGAAATTTGAGCAGACTGCTTCACCTAAAACCCAGTAGAGGAAGCAATCCAGTTGATGTTAACCTACAGCGTCATCTGTCTGTGTGATTTTAAGCTTTTTTTTTTAACTATGCCTAGATAATTCTCATTGCTTTGGGAGCATACTGGTGAAATTTCAGGTCATTTAACAGGGGTTGATCCAGGAAAAATTTGGGGCCTATTTAGGACCCCTTCACAAAAATGTATTTAATAAAATGGACCCCTTCACAAAAATCAATTTGATAAAATGCGCTTCTTCACAAAATTCTATTCCATAAAAAATTATTATTTATTTATTATTTTGTGATGTTTTAAAATGTGTAATTTGTAAACAAACAAGTTCACCAGAGCGAAAAACTTCAGCAAAAAGGTTTTAAAAAGTTTTTGTTTATAAATGCTTGGTTCGAATTTGATTAACTGGATTTCAACTTTTGTTGCAAAATGTTATTTTTCACAAAAATATAATAAATTTTACAAAAATAACCTTCATTTTTCACAAAATGGGCCCCAAGAAAAAAACCTGCATTGACCCCTGTTTAAATCAATGGATTTTTTGTTATAGGGTTTCACTTTAACAACTTAAAAAAAAAAACACCCTGTATATATTTCAGTGGCACCCGGCTAACTGAAAAGTACCATAATACTTACAAATAGTTTAATTCTACTATATAAATATGATAAATTCTTGAAATAACGAAATATTTACTTGTTGAGCTTTTGATTGATGAAATTTTTTGTACAGAATTGTGCGACGCACTCGTTTCTTTTAAATCTTTCTCTTCAAGTGTATCACTCCCATAATCTAATGAAGGTCTCGAGGAGGGCCTTGTTAGTAATTTACATACATCATCACGAAAACAATTATTAGTACTTTGATTTTCATTAACAGACTTGTTTTCAAAAACACCCACTGATTTTGTAGAATCTTTAGTATCTGATGATAAAATCTGAACAACTACCCTTTTGCTATCACTGTCATTTTCCGTGGTCAAGGAACTTGCACACTGACTATTACTTAATGCATTCATATCATTTGCACGAGACTGTGAAGTATTGTAAGATGTATCAATCATAGTAGTTTCAGTTGTCATGTATTCATAATCTTCACAAGATGTATCACTTTTAATTGTGCTGTTTGCGGAATCTTGAACGTCTTCTGTGACATTGGTTGAATTCTTGCCAGAATTCGAATGAGATACAGCAGAATCATCAGATCCACAAATAGTATTTTCTGAACTTTTAATAGAAGCAATATCTAATTTATCATTAAAGCTTAGGGTACTTTCATCTTCAATATCACTACCAGTTAATTGATCTGATTCTTTTTTAGTCTGCATTTGCTCGCGTTTGGACTTTGAAAATGAAAATTTTTCATCTACAGTGGAGCAAGTCATGACTTCAGACATATTTGCCAATATATATTATTTATAAATTCCAAGAAGTTCATAAATCAGAATTAAAATAAATTTAAATTATAGCACCAATTCAAAAATATATACAAGGATAATAAAAACACAATTTGCTTCAAAATCCTGGAAAAACTGTGATATTAGTCCATATACTATAAATTAAACTGCTGCTTTGTTACAAACAAAGAGGTGAAAAAAAAACGATGCTGGAATGAAATGGTTTAATGCGAACGAATTTCACAATATTGTTTTTAAATAAACATAGAAACATCATTAAAATAAAATTTATTGTTGTAGCGTTCATCATTTTCAAACATTGCATCAATTTACAGTCGGATTTTTCGACTAAGTTTAGTTGCATTACATAAGAGCAAATGACGCTAGCTTAAAATTCTGTCTGAAATTGTCTAGAAACTAATATAATTGCTTTAGATGGGATTGTCATAACGTATAACCGTTAAGTTTCATGTTTTTTTAAGTTATAGACTGCTTCTAATTGAATATTTGACTTATAATATATTTCATTGAAAGCACTAATATAGGAAAATTTTCTTTTCAAAATATGGCAACACGCCAATAATGTTGTCAAACAGCTTCCACCAATCAACAAGTAGAATGAAGTAGAGTGACGTATGATATGTAAACAAATGCACGTGTATAAACAAAAACGTAAGAAATGGATATTTAAACGAGAATGAGATATATATAACTTATAAAGCTGTTTAATACACTCGAACTCGTTTATTACTCGCACGGCTAAAACGAACAATTTGCACGTTAAGAATAGTTCATCATTATTAAGATTTTCACGCTTTTTACAAGTTACAAAGACAGGATCACGAATTGGTAGAAATGGGAAAGAAAACCCTTTCGTGTCGAACAGCAATTTCAGAATTTCGTATCTCTAGTTAGCAATAATATTTTTACATTACAGCTGTCTGTCAAAATGTAGTAATTTATCAATTGTACCAGACAGAATTTCAACCTTCCACCCACCCAAGAAAATGCAAAGGAATGTCCTGAGGTCTTGAAAGAATGAAAGATAAAGGGAGTGCTAAAGACGTTTCAAACACCGCCCATTTGAAAGATTTACAACTGAGCCATGAAAAGCAAGGTGCAAAGAAATCTTTTATTTGTTATTTTCTTTAAATCCAACTGCGGGCCATATTAACCAGCCTTTTCATGTCTCTTTTTACGCTGTCAAAATGGAACGGGTATGTGAAATCAATAGTTTGAAAACTGCAGGGACTATTGCAATGTTAGACGAGTTTTTTCAGGAAAATGGAAGTGATCAGTTGCATTACTTTATGTTGTTCATATCCTTTGGAATAACTATAGTTATTTAAGGGCTTTGACTTCAGTACTGTGATTTTATCTAAAGAAAATGACAATCATAAAGGTAAGACTAAATATTTCATGTTAATTTTATGATATTAAATTAAATTTAGCATTGAGATAATTAGAGAAATTAATAATAATAATTAGTTTAATTATGAGTGTTTTAAATATTTTTGGTATCTCCACGAGTATTACCAGTAACGGTTAATACGAGGACTTTTATAATTCTAGTTAATCGAGTTTGACTGCAGTTTGGTTGAAATGTTCTTAAATAAAAAGTTTCTGCAGCAATATGTAGAGCATCTTCTACCTTTGGCACTAGGATATGTCACATTTTCTATTTTATCCCATTTCATTTACATTTATGAGGTATTTCTTATAACTGAAAAATATCCTATTTTCTAGACACATTTATTCATGATCAATGGGTCTCCATCCTCTGACCATAAACAAAAACCAAAACTGGTGAGTGCCAGTTACAGAGTTATGGTTAAAGTTACAATGTCGCATATCCTTTCTTAAAGAAAAGATCAGTGTCGAGTGTCGAGGCTAACGAAAAAGACAGGCTACCGCGGTGCATTCCACTTTTTTTTTACAGACCGCTAGAGTGACGTGATGCTCTTTTCGTACACCTGCATTGGTGCATTCGAGCATCACTTGACTCCCGCGGTCTGTAACAAAGATACGCGTGAAGCACCGCGGTAGCCTTTCTTTTTCGTTAGCCTCGGATCAGTTTCAACTGACGTCACACCCTAGCAACTACCTTAGCAACTAGATGGGCGTTTTGTTTGCTTCTTAAATTTGGTCGATTATGATTGGTTGGCTCATGATACAGGCTACAAATTAATGATCATGATTGGTTGGCTGATAATCACGTGGTTGAAACTGATCTATAGGCAGCTATTTTAAAATAATTTAGGAGTCACTGGTATAGCATTCTCTTCATTAAATAAATAAAGGGTATGTTTAAAACACTTTCGTCAATCAATCTTATCTACCTACACCACTTTAACTTGCAATCATTGTAGGAATCATCATGGAGGCATAGACCAATCGTATCGCAGAACATTACTCTTGGACCAATCAGATTGCCTGAATTTTTATGTACATTAGGAGTCATAAAGACGGACAAGCACGGATGCTAGCGTGCTTCTATATGAGAGTGGCGACATACGATGCTCAGACCAACGCCCCCTAGAGATAATGCCTTACAGCTCAATTTTGACGTCACGGTAGATCGGCTAATGATTCAACTGATTACATCCTACCATTCCTGCAACCACAATAAAACAAAATTCTAAATGACTTTTTTTTCTTTAACTTGCATAATAAAATTGATGACCAACTAATTAAAAACAGACACAATTTGCTTACACCCCCAACCCCCCCCCCCCAAAAAAAAAAAACAAAAAAAAAAAAACTGTAGGATTTAGTATCAAGAAAATTTTGTTTTATGTAACAAAATTTGAAATACAAAATAGTTATTTTTATTGAAAAATAAAAGCTACTCTTGAGGTTTCATTAACACATTTTTTTTTTGTTGTTAATGTGCAAATGAAAGCTCATACTTGAATTCTAGCATATTTTCATGAAAATTAATAATATTTCGGTGTTAAAGATTAGATTGCTGTCAATTAAAGTAAGTACTTATTTACAGTATATATGTGCATTTTTATCAATATTAACAATGTTAATCATCATCTATTAAAATATATTTACTTTGTCACTGCTGAATACTTGATTGAATATTTGCAAATTTCATTTATTTTGCCATATATGCAGCTTTTTTTAATAATCCCCAATAAAAATCACCAGTAGTAGTTTACTATTATTATAAATATTAAATATATATTTTAGTTATGTGCGATTGAAAAGATATAATTTTGTTTTGGTTTATATTTATATATTTTGTTTTTGTTATGCAAAACTTGATAAGATAAAAACTAACTTTTAATTAGTTTTTAAATATTTTTAACACAAGAGTAATTACAAATTTTAAATGATATCTCTAAAAAAATTGCTAGATATCTGCATTTTATACACAACACACACATATGTTTTTTTTTTTTTTTTTTTTTTTTTTTTAATGCAAAGTGTAACCAAAGATGTTTTATTATATAATATAATAATTCTACTTATAGAATAATTATTATAAATACCTAAAAATCCATATAATGTGAATATAATTATGAATTCCATTTATCGTGGTCATCTAAATAATATGATTATTATATTTAGATAAAGTAAATGTGATCCCAAAAATATAATAAATTATATTAGTGGTCGATGCAGGGTTTTTTTTCTTGGGGTCGATTTTGTGAAAAGTAAAGGTTATTTTGTGAAATAAGTTTTCTTCTCTGGTGAACTTGTTTGTTTACAAATTACACATTTTAAAACATCACAAAATAATAAATAGTAAGTTTTTATGGAACAGAATTTTGTGAAAGGACCTATTTTAATAAAAGGAATTTTGTGAAGGGTCCCATTTTAGCGAATTGATTTTTGTGAAGGGGGCCTATTTTATTAAATTGATTTTTGTGAAGGGTCCTCAAATAGGCCCCAAATTTTGCTTGGATCTACCCCTGTATATAATAATAAATATAAAAATAAAATAAATTGTAATCGGAATTATGATGTTTTAGACCTTATTTGAAGAGGATGTAATCAGTGTGGTATACATGTAACATGCATTTATGTAACAAATAAGTAATTAAAAAAACATTTTTTAGCTAAGTGTAGTATATTTAAGGCAAAGGCAGATTTGAATACTAGCCGTAATAATTTCATTTGAACATTAGTAAAAATATATATTTAATATTTTCTAATAATAGTAAAATATCTGTGGTGATTCTTATTGGTGACTATAGAAAAACTGCATATATGGCAAAATAAAACAAATATGTAATTATCAAATGATAGTGCATTATATTAAGTTTTATCTTACACTTTTCACTAACTGATATACTTTTGCATATTAATTAGTGACAGGATAAGCATTTAATTAAGTTAATAAATTTATAATTTAATCTCTGTATGAAAAAATATATTAATATTTTAGCGATAAAATACATGAAACATGAGAGGGGAGCATCAGAATGAAACAATCGTGAGTTTCTCAAAATTTATTTTTATAAATAAACTGTACATTTTTTTATGAGAAACAAATGTTTCTTGAATTTTTTTTTAAATTCATAGCAGTATTAAAAATATTTGCATAAATCATGCGAAGTCTTTAAAAAGAATTGCATTGAAAAATATGAAAGCTATCATAAGCGAACAAATATGAAATACATGAAATTATTTATGCACAATTTTTATTCATATGCATGAAAAGAATGGCAGTTTTTAACTAAAAAGTATTACATTTAAAAATAAAGCAAATTCATATTGAATACAAAAACTGTTACGCGAGATGCTAATTATTTACTAAATAAACAAATAGTGCCAAAAGTAATACGATACTTTTCACACCACCAGCTTCGAAAAAAGCTGTGGAATTAAGCCTACTCGGGGAAAAGGACCAAAGTAAACATATTTTAATAGATAGTGATTAACATTGTTAATATTCAAAAAAATGCACATATATACTGTAAATAAGTACTTACCTTAATTGAAAGCAATCCGGTCTTTTATATAATTAAAATTAATTTCCATTTGACGGCAAGAACTTTCTGATTACGAAGCACGTTGCCGCTACAATGCACGGTATATGGGTTACTCTACCACTCTCCGTCTCCTTACGCTGCAGTACGACGAAGGGCGAATGGCCGATCTGAAAATACGTTATTCAATCCAGTGTTGCCAGTCCTGAAGCATTATCTCTAGGGGGCGTTGCTCAGACTGTGCTTAGAAAGACGCGTTTGTCCAAACTATGGCAAATGTAAACATTTTCTATTTCAGATCTTGGCGATACTGCTTGTGCAAGTTCGATTATGCGAGTGAGGCAAGTGTAACAAGCATTAGCTTGGCAATAATGACAGGCCTGCCAAGATGCTTGGCGATTAACTTTTGTCCAGAATCGTCTCAACCAATCAAATATTATACCCTATATGTCTTCTCTCTTATACCTAGTCTCCGGGACCGCACCCAACTTAGAGTAAACTTGCGGTCCCGTGTGCGTTCTAGAGCTATTAGACTTAACTGGAAGGGATTCTTTGACAGTTGCTCAGAGTGCATCTTAGACCCTTCTTCCGAGTCTTGTCTTTGACTATTAGCAGACATTTTGTTGAATGCCAAGTAAGTTGTGTCGTTCCATCATGGAAAAAGACACTAAAACTCTAAACACCCTTCTCAAAGTGAAATCGGAATCTGCCATTCTCAGGGCGGATCCTCCCTCGTCAGACCTCGGCGTTGTGCGACCCCGACGGTCATCGGTCAGAACGTCATCCAATGGAGATTCGGCGAACCTGGCGAGGGATGAGTTGGGATCAGTAATGGTAAAAGCTGCAGATACCAATTCTAGCATGGAACTCATAGACGCAATGCAGATGAAGGAGTTAGGGAGACAGGACTCTGTTTGGTTACCAAACAGATGCCCTGGAAGTTGAAACTCCAGAGGTGGAGGTAGTTCAAGAAATCGAGAACTATCCAAACTCCTCCAATATCTCACTTGCGGAGATGGTTGATGGAGATGGCAGTTTTCGTAGAGGACACGCACTCTTTAGATGCGAAATGTTTCGAGGTACGCGAGAAAACCAAGTGTCTCACTGTCGGCAAATAAGACGAACTCGGCAACCTCTTGGTGGCGATCATGAACTTTGTCACAAGGCAGCACTCTTGGCTCAATCTCCTGCACGGGAAAGCCTCACAGACGGCAGTTGAGCGGAACATAAGGAGAGACATCGACGTCGGTAATGCACCACGCATTCTGAGAGATGTCCCCGATTATCGTTCAGCCTCTC
Source organism: Maratus michaelseni (assembly GCA_963931845.1). Classification (NCBI taxonomy): domain Eukaryota; kingdom Metazoa; phylum Arthropoda; class Arachnida; order Araneae; family Salticidae; genus Maratus; species Maratus michaelseni. The sequence goes on along the minus strand of OZ007594.1, from coordinate 203,317,731 downwards.
CCAGACGGAGGTGGGACCGAATCCATCGTCGCATTCTAGAGCTGAGTAAACGGTCGTCCTGGTTTCTGCCGAGTGTAGCTCTTCTTCAAGGTCGATCGCAGTGCGAGGTAAGCCGATTTACCGTTAGAAGGAAAGTCAACGCAACATAACACACGAAACATAAGGACACGTCCACGTCGTATATGGATGAGTCTGTGTCGGAATCAGAAGTTCTGACTTTGGACGATAATCGCAGCCCTCCGATGGAGTCTACCGCCGCCATATATGATGGCGATAAGTCGGAAGTAAAGCCGATGGGAAGTTCACGAGAACGTCTGAACAAGGAGGAGACCACCTCTGATTCCAGGACTGACGCCCTAGACTCTAGTGTCTTTCGGTGTGCAACTGGGGAGTCAACTGCAGCCATATATGATGGAAATCAGTCAGAAACAAAGCCCCAGGGGTACGTTTGTGGACGCCGGTGTCATCAGGATGGCCTAACTTCGTCCACCCACTGATTCGGACGTAGCGGACGGTAAATCGGACTCGAATCAGTGGGAGAAACAAACAAAACGTAAACCTTCGATGCACAAAGAGAAATCCAAGACAAGCAAGTCTAGGTCACATCCCAGAAACAAAGCGAAACCCCACAAGAACGAGTCACCCGACGTTCCTCAGCCGAGGATTAAAAAGAAAGTGACTCAGAGTACTGGCAAGCCAAATCAAAGGAATGATCCTTCTTCTCGAGACAAAACGAGACCTCGCAAGGACGAGTCACCCACATTCCTCAGAGAGTATTGAACAGAAAGTGACTAAGAACACTGGCAAGTCACGTCGAAAGAAGAAAAAGAAAAAGTCTAAGAGCTTAGGGAACGAGCGACAGGGAAGTAAGGAAGCCAAAAGCCAAAGTCACGCCTAAAGAGGAACTAGCCCTCATCGTGCGGCCAGAGAGAGCGGCATACACTCTGATGTTTCTTCCGATTTCCTTCGGACCAAAGTAGCCATCCAGATCAACCCAATCAAAGCCAAAATCAGCCTCAGGGGAATGCGGGATATCTGAGGTGGAAGTTTCGTCATAGTATCTAACACTATCGCAGACCTCGAAAAGCTGGAGGCCAAGATAGAGAAGACGGAGCTGGCGAACGATCTATCCATTTCGAGACCGCGACGTCGCACTCCGGAGATAATAGTCTTTGGCATAGACTCGAATCTGCCAGATTCTGACATTGTCCCTGCGATTCTTGAACAGAATGAGGTTCTGCACGGAGCCTCTCTCGAGCTGAGAACTTCGTTCAAAGGCAAAGAGGTCGCAATCATGTGTTGACTGTGGACGAGAGTTCCTACGAGCGACTACAGGTAATTCGAAAGTTGAGTGTGGGTTGGTGTCAAGTGGATCTCCGGTCAAATCGACGGCTGCTGATTTGTGTCCGTTGCTGGAAGCACGGCCACACAGAAACAATTTGCGGCAATGCGTCTCTCTGTGGGAGGTGTGGAGTCTCGCACCACACTATCTCGGAATGCTGCCCGAACTGTAGATACAGGAACCATCGAAGACCAGACGGCAATAAATTGTCGACCAGTCATGCCGCAGGCATGTCTGGTCCGAATGAAGTCTTGTGGAGTGTCATATCCACAAGTTGGAGATTGAGCGATTAAGAACAGTGTCAACATGGGGCTAAATCCTAAGTTCGCACATCTTAATTGCCACATGCCATGGCCGTGGAAAACCAACGGCTCAGGATACTCTATCCCAAGAGATTGATATCGTATCACTCAATGAGCCATACATCGGCAAGTGCTCCGTTCGAGGAACTCATGATGTATAGACGCAAGTTCACTCCGAGGTACAATTTATTTAGCGTGGCTTTCTGGGTGAGTAAGTGAGTATCTTTCTGCACGGTTACGAGACACCCAGATGTAGTGTCCATCCGCTGCAAGTGGTCTGGCGATTCGATACTGATAATACCGTGACATTTCACCCCTTCCGAGGACATTGATTTGGTACTCGGACCGCTGGATACGGTGTTGAAGACCTATCCGAATGATAATGTAGTTCTGGTTGGTGACTTCAATGCGAAGTCCGCGATTTGGGGGCAGCGATCCACAGATCCTAGAGGACGATCACTGATCGTCTTCGCCTCGAACGCGAACTTCGAAATCGTGAACGACCCAGACAGTCCCCCCCCTTCCTTGGTCATCAGGGAAAGCGGTGGATTTATGTCTTGCTGGTTTGATTTTGCACTAGTCGCATAAAGAAATGGAAGATTACCGATGTCGAAACCCTAAGTGACCACCGTCTCATGACGTGGACCTATGAAGGCAGACTAAGTTCTCGACTCCCTAGGGAACTCCTGTGAGAGCCTTCTGCCGTTGGTACCCACGAGATTTAGTCTAGGATGAATTCATCCGTGATCTGCAAACAGCGGATCTGATTCAGTATGACTTTCCACCAAAAGAAGGTAACATATGCTGCAGCAACCTGGTTTACCAGGCTAGCTAAGTCGCATGGTTATCGCTTAATTTCAGCTATTCAAGTACAATGTCTGTTAATGATCTGAGGAGCATATCGCAAAACATCAACGGCAGCCCTCAACGTACTTACGGGAATCCCACCCCTTCGTTTGCGACTGGAACAGGTATCAGAATTCGGAAGAATTGTACGCCTTGGAATCTCATCTCCCCCATATTTTGAAGACATATTCCAGTGAAAATCGCAGAAAAATCATATAGATACCTCAAGTGATCACCTAAAAATACTGGAAACAAATTCCGATTCAGAAATTGAAGTCTATACGGACGGTTCAAAAACGGAAACAGGGACAGGCTATGCCTTTTGTGTATATAGAGAAACCATAGAAATATACAAACATCAACAACGAATACAAGAAGAAAATTCTGTATATCAAGCAGAACTTCTAGCCATCCTTGACTTCATAATCTGGTCATCCCACTCATCTTATAACTCCTTTACAATCTTCTCTGACAGCCGATCTAGCATTCAAACACTGGAAGATATTTCAACCAAAAATGCAATAGTAAAACAAATAATACAATATCTTCAACAAACAACCAAACAAATTAACATCAAATGGGTAAAAGCACATGCAAGTCTCTTAGGTAATGAGAGGGCGGAACAGTTGACCAAGGACGCAACCTTCCCATCATCAGAAATTCCACAAAAATTTATCCCATTTCCACCTTCCTATCTTAAGAGGAAACTGAAACAGCATCTTCTAAACTCATGGCAACAGGAATGGAACTTATCGCTAACTGGCCGTTACACCTTCGCATTAAAACCGTTAGTATCAGAGGACTTTCTTCTGAATCACAGATATCTATATATATTTGCAACGAATCATGGTCCATTTCCAACATACTTAGTAAAATTCAACAAAACATCATCTTCACGATGCACCTGTGGAGAAAGAGGAGATTCTCTCCACTACATGCTTAATTGCATGCTGACAGCAACTCTACATCTAAGAAAAGCGAACTCAGTGCCACTCCACTACTGGTTCACTCTGATAATTAAAAATACTGTATTACAACAAAGAATAATCAACTGCATGTCTCTGATAGAAAATAATCAGACATTGTTCCAACTACCACCTATGGACGCTACGTCAGATGATGATGATGACAATTATACTGATGAAGACTAATCTTGTAAAAACAAAATAAAATGACCGTCAATTTGAAAAACTTAAAACCTTTGGACTTAAAACAATTTAAAATTACAGAACATTAAAGTAGTCCTACCCAACGTAAAACTTTTTAATTCAGGTCTAAAGAACTAGAATTGATTTGTAAATATTTTTATTATTATTTTTATTTTCCTTATTTATTCAAGTAATTATAGACATGTACATAATTGTTTTATTACTCAAGTCCACAAATCTAAAAATTTAAACTCTTGGAGTAATTGTAAAAATACCTTACTCAAATGAGAGTAAATATGTTAAATTGTATTGTATATATAATTCTTATTCATTGTTCAATTTAGTACTATGTAAAAGCCTAATGGCTTCATTTGTAATTTTTTTTTAAAATAAACTTGCCAAGCAGGGCTTGTAGAGCTTAAGCCGTATGGTAGGCCTCCCTGCTTGGTTGAATCTGAATCTGCCAGACACCACATCCAACAGGCTGATGGAGCATCGCGTGCCGAAATCATCAGGACCGACGAACCGGGCTGGTTCACGTTGACTCAGCTAGAGTTTGCAGTAGAATAATGTCCGCCTAACAAGGCACCCGGCCACGACGGAATCAGTCTAGAGATCGCCCGCAAGGTCCTCCAGTTTCATCTTCAGTGGTTACTGGCTCTATACAATCACTGCTTGATGACGTCTTGTTTTCTGCGGACCTGGAAGCAAGTGGTTACTGTGTACTTTGCCAAACCTGGTAAGGAACTCAGCGACCCGGATGCACACCGCCCAATCTGCCTATTACCGCGACCTACGTTATACACGGCCGATGCATGACGTTTAGAATGTCACATGAAATGGATCATTTTTACACGGTGATTGGTGCAAAGCGGCGAGCCCACCGTTTTGCACCAATAGCCGTATAAAATTGATCCACTCCATGTGACGTTCTAAACGTCATGCACCGACCGTGTATAACGTAGGTCACGCTATTACCGACCCTCGGGAAACTTTTAGAGAAGATGTGTGCAACGAGATTGACCGCGACCTACGTTATACACGGCCGGTGCATGACGTTTAAAACGTCACATGCAGTGGATCATTTTTGAACGGCGATTGGTACAAAGCGGCGCTCCCCCGTTTTGCACCAATCGCCGTATAAAAATGATCCATTCCATGTGACGTTTTAAACGTCATTCACCGGTCGTGTATAACGTAGGTCGCAGATTGACGCTCTTTTTAGAGACCAATGGTAAGATCCATTAGCGACAGTACGGCTTTCGAAAGAACCTAAGTATAAGTACTGTCGATGCGCTACGTAAAGTGATGGGATACATAGCAGAATCGGAGAGACAGACAGTCTACACAGTAAAAAAATCTTCAGTTTTTGCTGCAGACACACTCCACCGCTTTTAGAGAAAATGGTTACTTTACTATATTATGGAGCATTTTCATTGGTCAAAATAGAGATATTCTATAAAAGCGGTGGAGTGACTATGCAGCAAAAGCTAAAGTTTTTTTACAGTGTACACATGTTTACTCACGTTAGACATTAAGAGCGCGTTCAACAGTGCACGACGAGCCGACGTCCTCTAAACTTTGAAGGACTTAGGCGTTGAACCAGAGTACATCTTTTTGTGCCAATCGCTGCATGTCTTTCGTTTTGTCGTTTCGCTTTGTACCTATCGCTGGTCAAGGCTAGCCACCATTTCTGACGTCATGATAATGAATGAGCCAGCCCGGTATCCAGTGTAGCCCTGGTTGAACCGTACCTCCTGGGGCTGATCGACAACTACCTCTGGTGCCGTTAGATCATCCTCAACGGAGGGGAGCACTACTTTAACGTAGGAGTGCCACAGGGATTGTGTCTCGGCCCGACTCTCTGGTTGTTGTCATCAACATCGTGTTGGATCTCTTGGAAATACCAGTAAACGAGGCGCGGTTGGTTCAAGCTTTCGCTGATGACGTCTTTGTGGCTGCGCGAATTCGTAGACGTATATCATGAGGTTTGCCGACATCCTCGGCCCTGTCTGTGATAAAGATATATCACAGTTTTATCTTTTTTAATTATTTTTATTTCAGCTCAATGTATTTCTATGTTATAGCCTTTCCAGTTTTGCTGTTCTTTTAAACTGCCTTTTTACCAGTGATCGTGCGCCTTGTACGTTGTTTCTATGGCAAATCATCCCTCCTGTGTACGCTTCAATCGGTGCTGAGCTGTGACGTCATCGCTTTCGGCGGCTCTTCCCTTCTCGTGTGTTGTGCGCATGCGTCACCGTCGCTCTTGTTCCCTGTGTTTTCGGGAGCTGTTTTGTTTTGGCGCTGCGGGCGAAAGGGGCGTGTCTTTCAAATACAAATTAAAAGGCTTCTTTAATTATTAAATGTTAATGAGTTTCTGATTTGTTATTTTAATTTTCACGTAATTCCTAATCAACAAATTAGTTTAAATTAATCTTGCTCTCACATTTGTGCACCCCTTTTCTGGGTATAAATACTAATGTTGCACATTTTTCCAACAGAATTTTAATAAAAATGATGCTGTAAATTTATGCAAAACGTCGTCTGATCTGAGGCCTGGCCTGTGCCGGCGCTCGTATCCTAGAATCGCCGTGGCGCTGATTCTTTGGAGATCAATTTCGCGTTTTCAGTTTTTAATTATTCTATAAATATGCTGTTGTAAATTTTAAATTTAATATTTTAAAAGTTTAAATCAACTGGTAATTTAATTAATTCTATAATTCTTCATGGACGTGGCCAGAAGGTATATTTCAAAGATTCTTCGAATTTTACGAAATTTGAGCCAGTACTTTTGAAAGCAATGATGTGCAGCTGATTTCATCCTCATCCTTCCTCCTTCCTCAAGAATTGCAATAAAGATTTTTTGGATCCATGAAATCTTACGAAGTATTCATAATTTATAGTCTGCATCTATTATTTCACTCAAGTAAGACCGTTTAATTCATTTATTATTATGATTGTTTCTCTTCTCCTCAAAGAATTTTTGACCAAAATAACAGATGCACAAATTGTGCAGGGTTATTTGTTTATTTCAATCACAACTGTAATATTTATAAGTTCACTATATTCCTTATTCTCCATCCCATCAAAACAATATCTTCGCCACATTATTCCTTATTCTCCATCCCATCAAAACAAATATCTTCGTCACACTGTCCTCTCGAGGATCCATGCTGGGCGATGAAGTTTAGCGTTGAGTTCAGTTATGCCAAGTGCTGCTACACGATCATTCCTCCTAAGGGCATCATCAAGTACCAGCCTTTGCGGACTATCCGTATGGAGGGTCACAAGGTAGCACATAGATGGAACTGCAATACTTAGGGGTTACGATCGACTGCCATCTTAGTTTGAAGCCCTACCTGGACTCAGTTTTGGAAAAGGCGTTCAAGGTACTTCACAAAATGAACCGACTCACTGCTTCCAACTGGAGAATTTGACCGAATCTGCGAAAGATGCTCTAGGCCTTAGTTGCTGATCTAATCGCGACCTACGTTATACACGGCCGGAGCATGACGTTTAAAACGTCACATGGAGTGGATCATTTTTACACGGTGATTGGCGCAAAGCGGCGCTCCCACCGTTTTGCACCAATTCTGTGTGAAAATGAACCACTCCATGTGACGTTTTAAACGTCATGCATCGGCCGTGTATAACGTAGATCGCGATCTAATTATCTTGTATGCGGCCACTATCTGGTATAACGGAAAAGTGGCGCTGGCGAATCGGTTACAGAGCATACAAAGAGGTCTCCTCTTATGTGTGGCAAAGTGCTATAACGCGGTTTAGACGCATGCTCTAAACATATTGGCATGTGTTCTTCCTCTCGACTTACGTGCGGAGCTGGATCGTGACTTTATGTCCCTGGTCTGCTGGAACGAGAGCATTGACGGTACCGGCTTAAACCCTGGAACTGTCGATCTCTGGAGGGCCAACTCTCAATCGAGACGACCTTTGGTGGATCCCATGGATTTTGTAACTCACTCTGAAGTCGACGTGCTCTTACGAGTACTACACGGCGGATCCAAGCAAAAGAACAAGACATTAGGTTGTGCGTTCCTAGCCGTAGTCGAAGGCCAGATCGAGCGAGAAAGACAGTTCCGGCTCACAAATGGTGCAGAGGTATTTGCGGTAGAGTTCCATGCAATCAAGGAAGCCATTACAGATGCCCATCAGTGTGGTTTCGGTGAAGTCAACTTCTACTCGGACTCGAAATCGGCGCTTCAAGCGCTTAATAGCCTAGTGCCAAAACACAGGGCAGTTGACCAGATTAAGGACTTAGTGAAACAAACTGGAGTCAAAGCTCATCTTTACTGGGTGCGCGCTCACGTGGGGCACATCTTTAATGAACGGGTGGATGCGTAGGCGAAGGCAGCCACGGCCAGACATTCCGTCGATGTGGAGGTCAGGAAAACGCGCCGATGACGAAACGTGCCCTCTGGCGGTCTCAACTGTAAGTCTACTTCCCTCGGGACTACCGTACTCGAACGCTGCGGGACTGATGTCTAGACAGTTAATTCCGTAAAGGAGTGAGACTCATTGTCAATGACCTCCTTATCCGGACACTGGATCGCAATCTGGGTCGTTGAATAACTGGCCATAGCACAAATGCTCTCCGTGGTCGCAGACCACGAGTGAACGCAATCCAACCAGCCCGCGGTCCTCGCGGAACTGGCGGGAATGGTGCATAGCTAGTGGGCTAAGAGATACTTTTCGAGAGCCCACAGGTTCCGGTAAGGTGAAACAGGTATGTTTTCCCTATTCATTTTGTTGCTGTTGTGTTTTTTTGTGTTTTGCATGCTGTTTTGTAGTGTATTTTTGTATTTGTGTTGTTGTTTCATGTATGTATTCATAGCTGATGAACTAGTGATTGTCTTTATAGAGCTCTCGCGTTCGAATGCGTGGGTACAGCAAGAGTGTGAATTAATTCCCTTGTTTAAGGTGCCCTCTGGCGCCCTCTTGAGTTTTCGGCCCCGAAGCTGCTAAGGAATTCTTGTGCGGTCCCCAAGTGTTATGCGGAAGCTTTCTCTCTACATAGGCTCTGCTAATGTAACGACCTTCATCAACTGCTTGGGTGCAGAGGAGTGATGCGCAGGTGGCGGTGCTCCACTTTCCCGAAGAGCTCACCTGTGGGGGTGCCCCGGGTAAACTGGACACTCCCTGGTGGATTACTCGTTTGCGTTCACGAGAACCTTGAATCGGCGGGACGTACGCCTGCCTTCGGTAGCGTAGCTTGTTTTATACCTAGTCTCCCTCGGAAGCTGATTCCACAGTGACATCAGTCGCCCTTTTCTTAAGACCAGGGCCTGATTATCCAAAAAGCACGTGAAGCATATACTTTTCCTCTAAAATTTAAAAGGAACCCCAAAATGACTGTGAAGATGGTTTTCTAATTACCATTTTAATTTTTTACATTGCATTTATTATTTTTTGGGGAAAAGTACGCTTGCTTAATCCAAGAGAAAATCCACGCACTACTTCACGAAACTTATTTAATGGGGAAATATGAATGTTAGCAATAAAATGTTAATTAATCATATAGCACTCTGATGTGCCTGTTAGAAACCACCCGGGAAATTGAGCATACAGCAATATGTATAATTATATCTGAAGTATATAATATAGGAAACATAAAAAATCTGTTTAATGAAATATATGTGACCTCGGCTAAACTACTCTCAGTAATGATATTAGTATCATTGGTGAGTTTTCATGAATGCAGAATTAAGAAAAGTTTTGCAAACAAAAGGGGGGCCGCCAAAAGGATACAGTGCCTCCGCTAGATTCAGAGGTTAATCGGGCCTTGCTTAAAGCTAGGGTGCCTAGATACGAGACAGGACATACGATGCGCAGACTTGCTTAGAAAGACGCGTTTGTCCAAGCTATGACAAACCAGGGCATTTTCTATTCCAGAACTTAACAATAATCGCCAAGAAGAATTCAATTATTGGAGTGAGACAAGTTAACAAGCATAACTTGGCAATAATGCAGGCTTGTCAAAATGCTTGGCGACTCGCCTGGATCGTCTCAACCAATCAAATCTTATACCCAGTATGTCGCCTCTCTCATATCTAGCTCCCTCTCATAACCCGCCATTAACATTCCCAGATAGGTAAACATTGGTAGAAAATTTTCCTGTATGACCTATTTGGCGCATTTATCGCCATTTTAGTTGCTTTGCTCAGTTTATCAAAAAGTACGATATTGAATAATATTTTAAAATAAAATACGTGCTCTTAATCATTGTTTTTCATCACAAATTATAGCATTCATGTTTTTATTGTTCAATTTAAAATTTTAAAATTAGTAATAAATTTGTTTATTTTTAGCGAATATATAAATTAATTTTGACGTTCATAAGTATTTTTTTGAAAAAAAATCAATTGCGTAGCAATTTAAAAACTAACGAGAGCGACTAAAGAATTCATTTTCAAATAAATTGAAATTTTAGAATTATCAATAAGTAATAAAATATCTATAAAAATAATTATAATTGCTTTAACTAATTATGAATGAAATCATCGAAATATCACTTTTTTTTCTTTTAATTTTAGGTATAAGGTTTAAAATACTAAATTCCAGAGAATTACGATTGTGAAATTGAGACAACAGAGTGTGTGTGTGTGTGGGAAGGGGGGGGGGGGCGAGGGTGTTAAGGGAAGGTAAACTGATATAAAAAAAATCACAGAAAAATAAAGCAGTATCAGGATTAGCGATCGGCACGAATTCGATTTTTTTCATTAGATTCGGACCGTCTTCTTAAAGCTCATGTGACTTTTTTTTTTCTGTTTTAAATCTTCATTTGAATGGGGAAGGCTTCAGCTCTTCCCCTTTTCTATACCCCTCTAACAAATATTTTCTTAGGTTTTTCAGTGAATATTCATTTTGCTATTGGATACAATGGTGAATTCCGGAGGTGATAGCCCCCACCCCAGAAAATTTCGGATTTTTTTTTTTTTTTTTGGGGGGGGGGGGGTATTTCGGCTTTTTCTTCACTTAATAAGTTAACATTGTGATGATAAAAATATTTTAATTTCTGATGTTAAAGTATAACTGAACGAAATGCTATCAAAAATGCACTTTTTTCTTTTACTCTGTGATATAGTTTTAAAAAACTTTTATAAATTTAGTTTAACCCTTTGTTGTATACTTTAAAATTGGCAAATCCCCAACATTAAATTTACTATTTTCTAACTAAAAGGATCACACAGAATGAGAAAAAAAAATTGATTTATGTATAATAATTTATTTATTTATTTATTTATTTATTTTAATTACAGCTTGCTCAGTACTGTCCAAAACAAAAGAAATAAAGTATTTTTATACGTGTGTTTCAATTATGCATTAAGCCAAGAAGTCTAAAAACAATAATTAATAAACAAAATACTATTTAAATAACATTATTGTAGGTTTAGAAACATTTTAGTTCATGCGGAATAACTTGTCAGCATTCTAAAGGGACATCCATATTGGTGATATCTCAACAAGCAAGTTACCCGTTGTTGTGGCGTAATTTTTCTACGGAAGGCATATAATATATGTCACAGAGTAGCATAAGCTTTGAATAGGAACTGTAAATAAAATATGTTGGGTAGGGAAAAAATAGCATTTTTGTCCACTGTGGTGAACAGTATACAACAAAGGGTTAAAGTAAAGTTCTTGTTAAAAAGTTTTCATGTGTAGCAAGTTTTCATTACTTTATTTGAAAACTGTTCTTTTTCAGTAGTTTATACACTATATGCAAGAGAAAAATGTAATGACCATTTCATAGTATCCAGGTATCCTTCGTTATCTTAAACGATTTTATATCTGAAAGTTACAATAGAAATATAATTCATTTCTTGATAATATTTCATTACGGAAATTGTTAAAACTACTCATTTGTATATTTTAAATATTACTGTCTTATGATGAAATTTTAATAATCAAATTATCTTTAATCAAATTTAAAGATTCTTTTTTTCAAAATCCAAAATAAAACATTCTCTTGGTTAAAAAAAAAAAAAAAAAAAAAAAAAAAAACTATCTTTTTCAAAATAAAAGTTATTTACAAAATTCTGTTTTCATATTAGTTTTTTCGTTGCATTTTTCAAAAATCTCATAAACTTAATTATATGTTAATATTTTGATTTATATGTTATGAATTGTTTGAAAAATTTAAATTGGTTTCCCATAAAGTTTCAGTCTATTTTCGTTTGATCAGAAAAAAGTCGAAAATCAACATAATTTTCCCGAAAAAGTACTAGATGGTTTTGTACTCTTCAAATCTACCTTTTTGTCAAAATTGGCGAAAAGAAAATTTTAGGAATATTAAAATATACAATTAAAGATTAAATTTGGCCTTTTCATGTTTACGAGGAAATTGAAGCATGCAATGATCCTTTATTGAATGATTCGTACAATTAACAACAAAATAACTACACATATAAACGAACTTTACAGACTTTCCCTGATTCTTTGATTCAGAAATTGGCCTGCTTTGTTCTTCAATGTAAAACTGTACTTTTTATTCACAGTTTATAATTTTCTCATTAAAAGTGACATTACGTGAGCAGATCAGAGAACCAGTATATTTAATTCAGAGACGAAATCTTTCATCTCTATCATAGCCAATTAAATAGGCCTTGGTTGCTTTACTGTCCATTTCTTTCTTTTCTACTTTGGTAGGTGAGTATAACAAGTGGAACCAATTATCCGCAAGTGGATTTTTCCCTATCCAAAGTTCATGACGGCTGACATCCTTAATGGGAAAATTTCCAGTTCTGTTCAGTATGTACACTGAAGTATAACAAGTTCAGTCCATAATACTGAAGGAAAGTGAATTTCAGCAATTGAATACTTTAATGTTTTAGCCATTTTAACAATTGTTCGATTTTCTCTTTCACTCGAACCATTTTTCTTTGGGGTATATGGTGCAGGTTAATCTTTGAATTACGCCATTCTTCTTTAAAAAGGATTAGGGTCCATAAGCCGTGTTTTTGGTCCATGAAATAATATTAAAACTCGATTTTGTTATACTGATTTAATTATCTCACTTTTTAATATTAGAAGGTTTATCCTGTACGATTTCGACAATAGTTTTTGCATTTTGTTCGTATTTATATGATTTACACACGCTCAAAGTTCGTATTAATCGTAGTTTTTGATGCAAAATACTCAATTTCTCCTACTTTTACCTCAATTATTTATATGAGCGCAATCGTGCAACACTTTCTTCCTTACATATATTATAAAATACATCAAAATGTACAATATATGTAAAAATAAAAATGTTGCAAAGCAGCGCTCATAGTAAAATATTAAAAAATACATTAAAAATTGAGTTAAAATTAGGAGAAATTGCGTATTTTTCATCAAAAACTGTGAATAATACGAACTTTGAGCTTGTGTAAGTTATATAAATCCGAACAAACTGGAAAAATATTATTGAAATCGTACAGGATAAACCTTCTAATATTAAAAAGTGAAATAATTAAGTCAGTATAACAAAATCGAATTTTAGTCTTATTTCATGGGCCAAAAACACGGCTTATGGATCCTGATCCTTTTTTGACTTCTTTGTTGTTAAATTCCCCTCCATCGTCACTCACAATTTCTTTTATGCCAAAAAATCTTCAAGAACTCTGACAACTTCAGACTTTTGTCGCAAGAAGAAAACACACCGATTTTTTCTGAAATGATCTTTGAAGACAACGAAGTATTGAAAATTTTTTTAATGATTTGTCAAAAGAACTACAGACATATGTAGAAATAAACTCTCCTGAATTAGAACAATTATTTCTGGTGCCAAAACTCAATCTATGAGCTTTACCGATATGTGAGCCTGACACAGTTGATCTTGGATATTCACTTTTATGCCCATTTCTTCATTCAAAACTGATTTCACATGGCGCTTATCTTGGTGGCCCCATTCCCATCAATTGGTACTCCCCCCTCCTTAGGGCACTGCTCAAAACTATCAGTTGGCTCCTTTTGGACCCCCTACTATAGCTTTCTTAAAAAACGTCCGATTCACTAGCTTTTTTTTCTAACAACTTCTTAACGACAAAAAATTTTCTCGGACGAGACCCGGACCCCCTGGACCCCTTTAAGTTTTTGTGCCCTAAATTGTTAATAACTTGACCCCTTTTAATCCGATCTTCCTCATTTTTGGGCCCCCTTATTCATTTAGTTATTCCCCCCTTTCTATATTCCAGTTAAGACCCTGGTCTCCTGGGGATCAGTACGGGATCCTTTGAAGTTTTTGTTTCCTAAATTGGTAATAACTTGCCGTCTTTTAATCCGATATTCTTAATTTTTTGGGCCTTTTCTCTATTTAGTTATTCCCCCATTTCTACATTCTAGTTAGGACCCTGACCCCTTGAACTTTTTGTGAGCCATGCATTTTTCACACCCGTAATTGTGTCACCCTCTCAATGCCTAATTTTAAAGTTGAGTCTGGGACTCCTCTCCCCGGACCACCACCCTCATATTTTTATTGGGGCCCTACGGCCCTTTTTTAAGCATTTCTTTAACTTTTTATTCTAATAATTAATTTATACCCTATGCTTAATTTCGACTAATTTAAGATCTAAAGCGCTAAGGACCTTTTAAGATGTTTTACTCTTAGGGCCCTGCTCAAAACTCTCAGTTGGCCCTTTTTGGGTTCTCTCTCTTAAAAATTGTCCGATTCACTAGCCTTTTTTTTTTCAAACAACTTCTTAGGACTTCCAGCTACTACATGAAGGACAAAAAAATTTCTAGGACAAGACCTGGGCCTCCTGGGTCCTTTTAAGTCTTTGTGCACTAAATTGTTAATAACCTGCCTCTGTTTCATTCGATATTCTTCGTTTTTGGGGCTCCTTTCTCCATTTAGTTATTCCCACATTTCTACACTCCAGTTAAGACACTGCCCCCCTGGGGCCAGGCACAGGGCTCCTTGAAGTTTTTGTTCCCTAAATTGTTAATAACTTGCCTCCTTTAAATCAGATCTTCGTTTTTGGGGCCTTTTCTCTATTTGGTTATTCCCCCATTTCTACATTCCAGTTAGGACTAAGGCCCCTGGGGCCCGGTTCGGAGCCATAGAACTTTTTGTGTGCTTTGCATTTTTCATTTCTAATTGTATCGCTCTTCTCACTTGAGTTCTGTTTAAGTTTATTATCACGGGCCCGGGGAACGCCAGGCGGGTCAGCTAGTTGTAAAATAAAAAATAAGTATCATAACTAGAAAATTTTAGTTTTTATGCTTCAAATATTCAAGATTGCACTTTCATTTCCAGTTATTAAAATAAGTATATTTTTCCTACCCATAAACTAGCCTATTATTGGGGATTATTCCGTAATCAGGTCCCCAATCAATTGGCGTATGTTCGCGAGCGTGATTTGGGGGCAAATTAACTAAAATATTACAAGAATTGTTGTAATTCTTATACTTTTGAAACTAACTTTTGTCAGCATTGCTTCTGTTTGACGCGAACCTCTGCTTTGAATCCGATTAGAGCAAACGAGCTCTATAATTTAAGTATTTGAGGGGAATAAATTGTATATGGTGCGTCACATATTTTTTTTCGACTACTTTTGGACCACTTGGAATCGGAATGCACAATACTTTATAAAGTGTTTGCAAAGTCGAGTCGAGTACTCCAGATTTCAATTCTTTTTATTTTATTTGCTATTTGTATATATATATATATATATATATATATATATATATATATATATATATATATATATATATATATATATATTTGTCATAAAATGCAAATGATTCTCATTCAAAATATATATCAACTTAATATTAAACCAAAATGCTTGTGGTATGTTTCAGAGTTTGTTTTGTTTTAACTGAATTTAATAGACAGTTTATATTTTACTTATTTCTTAAAATGCTAACTTTTTAAAATAGCAAACAACTTATTTTATATCAATAGTAAACAACCACGAAAGGTGTAAGGATGGTTGGATGTAATCGGTCCAACACTGGTGTTGATCGACTGATCTGCCGTGACATCAAAACTCGGTGCTTAGGCATTATCTATAATAGGATGGTGTTGTTTCAAGTGGCATCACAAATGACAATTCCTCCTATTCCCAGAGTTGTATAATATAGACGCACGCGCGCACGACGTGCGCGGAAAATTTTCTGCAAAATTCGGAACTTTGCAGAAAATATTTTTAGAAAAAAAAAAAAAATTTTTTTTTTTTTTTTTTTTTTTTTTTTTTTTTTTTTTTTTTTAAATACCAAAAAACCACGTGGCAGAATGTACGCGACGCTGCGACGGGCGTCGCAGACTTTTTAGGGCACCTGCAGACAGAAAACATTCAGTGCTATAGTGTGTAAATTACGCGAAAAAACGGCAAACTTCGTGGAAGGATCGCGAAAAAAAACCGGCGAATTTCGTCGAAGAATCGCATTTAAAACGCGAAATTTATTTAAAGATCGTAAAAAATGGCTAATTTCGTTGACAGATCGCGAAAAAAAAACGCAAATTTAGTCAAAAAGCCGTGAAAAAACGTGAATTTCGTCAAAAGGCCGTAAAAAAAGTTTAGTTTCGTTGAAAGATCGCTGAAAAATGCTTATTTTACCGAAGGGCTACGAAGAAAACGCCAACTTTGTCAAAGGATCGTGGAAAAGACTGTTAATTTCGTCGAAGGATCACGAAAAAACGGTCAATTTCGTCGTTGGATCGCGGAAAACGGAGAATTCTGCCGACAGATCGCGAAAAAACAGCAAATTTCGTCGAAGGATTGCCAAAAAACGGTAAATTTCGTTGAAGGATCTCGAAAAAACGGTAAAATTTCGTTGAAGGATCTCGAAAAAACGGTAAATTTCGTCGAAGGATCTCGAAAAAAACGGTAAATTTCGTCGAAGGAACTCGATAAAATGGTAAATTTCGTCGAATGATCCTGAAAAAAACGGCAAATTTCGTCGAAGGATCACGAAAAAAGGTCAATTTCGTCGAAGAAATGGCAAATTTCGTCGAAGGATCGCGAAAAAACGGTCAATTTCGTCGAAGAAACGGCAAATTTCGTCGTCGGATCACGAAAAAACGGAGAATTCTGCCGACAGATCGTAAAAAAACGGCAAATTTCGTCGAAGGATCTCGAAAAAACGGTAAATTTCGTCGAAGGCATCGAAAAAACGGCAAATTTCGTCGAAGTATCTCGAAAAAACGGCAAATTTCGTCGAAGTATCTCGAAAAAATGATAAATTTCGTCGAATGATCTCGAAAAAACGGCAAATTTTGTCGAAGTATCTCGAAAAAACGGCAAATTTCGTCGAAGTATCTCGAAAAAACGGTAAATTTCATCGAAGGATCTCGAAAAAATGGTAAATTTCGTCGAATGATCTCGAAAAAACGGCAAATTTTGTCGAAGTATCTCGAAAAAACGGCAAATTTCGTCGGAGGATCGCGGAAAAAACTCGAATTTTGTATGATATATTGCGTATTGCAGACTATTTTTGAAAACATTATTAGCGTTGCAGACACTTGAAGATAGTTCTGTCACTGGGCCAAAAAATTAAAAATATTCCCCAATTTATGTACGATTTATTTACTGTTTGCGCACAATTCAAAATTTTAAAGATGCAAAACATTGTTGTGACATTACAGACGCTTGCGAAAAGGTCAAAATATTAAGGATTGGGTTGTTTCTAAATGCATTAAAAAAATTTTATTGATAAGAATTCAGCTCTTCCTATCATGGATTTTTAGTTTTATTATTATTTTTAACCAAAATAATAATTCTTTAATTAATATTAATTAATTTTAAATGGTAATTATTTTAAACTACTGTTTTTAGTTTATATCATCCAAATAATATAACACGTAATTTTATTAAACATTAAATTAATTTGTAGAAAGTTTTTGACTCAATATTTATGTGCGCAGAAAGTTTTTTGTTTTATACAAGTCTGCCTATTCCATCCTCCTAAGTTGCTTCGCGCCAATAAGTTGGTGATGAAATGCAAGCACTTTGAGAAAGTATTGTATCTAGCGAGCGCATGCTATCTTAAAGTTATGTGTGAGCAATCTAGCACAGTGGTTAAGACTGCTCGTCAGTAAACTTTCCGATTCCACTCGCTAATGTTAATTCCTATGGGCGTAGGATGCATTCGTATTTTTAAAATATCTCCCCAGGAAATTAATATTTTTAACTTCTGTTCCCTGTGTACTGTTCTTAAAGAATGTCTCTTTTTTTTCTTAGTTATCAAAATATTTCTAAACTGTGCTTAATTTATATTTTTATGTGTTAAAATCTTAGCGAAACTGAATAAGATTTTAACATTTCATATAAAATTCAGTATACATTTTAGAAAAAAATTGACAACTAAGAAAAAAAGAGACATTCTTTAAGAACAGTACAAAGAAAACAGAAGTTAAAAATATTAATTTTCCGAGGAGATATTTTTAAAATACGAATGCATCCTATGACCATAGGAATAACATTAGCGCGGGGAATCGGGAAGTTTACTGACGAACAGCCTTAAGGCACTACATTTCTAATTCTAAGTTTTCAGGTTGTTCCCCTGCTGATATTTCTACTCTTCTGTGCTTTCACTTTTTTTTAAAGTTTTATTTTTATCTTTATTAACCATTTAACTGTTTTGCCCGAACTCAGTACGGGCAAGAAGGGTTTCCTGCTTCGTAACTAAAAAGCTTTTGAATACCACTAATTTTCAACTGTAATCTTTGCTTTATTAATTGGCAGACATTTTTCGATTATATAAGGCAAATATTTTAATACGGAAAAAATAGTGTTTCGTCTCTATTTTTAGTTTATGGTGTAAAAAAACAAAACAAACAAACAAACAAAAAAAAAACGAAAAAGATAATGGGTTAAAAGTCAGGTAATAAATGTCGATCAGTTAATCTTTATTATCGATTGCTTTGTTAACTTTTTATTGTCAATTAGGTAATTAAATTAAATTTTAATTAAAATAAAATAAAATTATAATTAAGTTAAATAAAATGTAAATTTAATTTTTACCAAATAAAATGAAATTTAATTTTAATTTAATAGTTCTTTGTACTACCTATTTTCACCGACATTATTTTATTTTCCAACACATAAACAAGCACTGTTCATGTCTATAAGTCTTAAAAAATACTTTTAAAACTACACAAAACCAGTCAATCTATTAAAAATTGTAAAAGAGTAAAAACATTTTCACCTGTCGCTCTCAGGCATCTTCAGTCACGGATAGATGTATTTTAATTTTAATTTTAATTTTTAATAATTTTCAATAATTAAATTAAATTTAAAATTCATATAAGCTATTTTATAATAATTAAAATGAAATTATTGTAAATTTATTATTATATTATATTATATTATATTATTATAATATTTATTGTTACATTTTAATAAATTATTAAATTTATTAAAATGTAACAATAATAACTTACATTAAAAATATTTTTATGTTAGAACTTTATCAAAGATAAATATGTAATTAGCAGAATTAATTTATTAAATTATTAATATTTTAATATTAAGTATTATCTTTCATAAAAATCTTTATTAATTTATTATCAGTTGCCTTGTAATTGTTTATTTTAAATTCAATACTATTAATGAAATTAAATTTTAAAATTCATATCACTTACAAGCTACTTTTTAAACAATTAAAATGAATATTTATTATAAGAACGGAAAATCATGTATTAATAAATAATTAAATTAAATTAAAAATTCATATAAGCTATTTTGTGTTAATTAAAATGGACATTTATTAAAATATAACAATAATAACTTACATTAAAAATATTTTTATGTTAGAACTTTATTAAAGATAAATTAGCAGAATTAATTTATTAAATTATTAATCTTTTAAAATTAAGTATTATCTTTCATCTATAAAAATCTTTATTAATTTATTATCAGCTGCCTTGTAATTGTTTATTTTAAAAAGAATACTATTAATGAAATTAAATTTTAAAATTCATATCACTTATAAGCTACTTTTTAAACAATTAAAATGAATATTTATTACAAGAACGGAAAATCATGCGCGAAGCATAGATTACGAAACACTTTCCAACACATTCCGAAAATTGTAACGAAACTTCACCGTTAAATAAGTTGAAAGAAGATTATATAGTAAACAGTTTAGGAAACATTTAACACATTTAAAAATTCAGTTTTATATTATTTATAACTTCCATAGTCAAAAAAAGTAGTAAAATTATTTTGTGTAGCCTTGTATATGATCTACAGATTTGGATATATACTACTACATAGCATGTTCCTATCGTTTTAAAATCTTCGTTTTAAAATTTCAGCTAATGTTACTCGAAAGCAGCAAGCAAAAATGCAAAGAACTCGATTACAGAAGATTCGTTAATACTGAATTTGAGTAAGGAATTTCCCAAATTAGTCAAATATAGCCAAGTTCGCTTTAAGTATGGAAACTTTGGTCCCTAAATTTGGCCAAATTTTGAATTCGCCAAGTGTTTCCAAGCTTGGCGTAAATTTGACAATTTGTGAGAAATCCCGTTCACTAAAACTCATAAATTAATCCCAAATTTGTTTTAATCTGCTGTCTTGTTTCAAAATGTCAGCCACCCTAGAATTTCAAACTGCTATATCTCAGCCATTTTTTTTTAGATAGAGGCAAAACAAAAGATGCTCTGGAATATTTGTATCAAGGCCTAACATTTAAACAAAAAAAATTAATTTGAATTTCGAATATTTTTGCGTATATATATATATATATATATATATATATATATATATATATATATATATATATATATATATATATATATATATATATATATATTAGTTTTAAATCTTTTAGTGGCCGCCATTTTGATGGCGGACCAAGCTGGCCAACGAACTCGGTTGAGATACTGGTAAGCGTAATACACACGCTTAGTTTCATCAAAATCGGTATATAAATACGAGCGTTAACGTATGACATAGATCACATATATCTGTATATAAATCAACATTTGAACGGAGGGTGGTTTTGAGGTCTGGGGGTCATGATCGGTGAAAATATACCGAAATTTTCCGGAATTGTTTTCCTCCGAACGGCTGCAATATGGAGCTTTTTACTTTTTGTAATCAAAGCTTCCTGAAAATGAAATGAACAAGTAAAGGGATTACATTCTTAATAACTATATTTATTCATAATGAAAATATTTGAAGCAATTCTTAGTTTATTTTATAGCCGTAAATACACATTAAAATTTTCGCAGCGTGTTTCTGAGTGGCTTTTACAGTTTTTATAACGACAATGGAAAGGCCTTGAAATGTCATCACAATGCGGAAAGTGGTTGTACCCAGTGCTTAACACACTGGCAACCAAGCTTTTTTTTTTTTTTTTTTTTTTTTTTGTTTTTTGGGGGGGTGTTCATCTTACAAAGAACGAAAAATCATGCGTCAAGCATAGATTATGTAACACTTTCCAACGCTTCCAAAATAATTTTACAAATCATATCGTTTAATAAGCTGAAAGCTAGCATCTAAGTAAACAATTTGGAAAACGCATAACATATTTAAAAACATAATTTCAGGAATTTCCAACGTATTCAATATTCCTTAAAATATCCGAATACTTTTATTCAGCACTGTATATGATCTATAGATTTGTATATATACTACATAGGATGCTAAATTTTACTTCAGTTAAGAAACGCGTAGCACAGTTTAAAATTCTCCTTCTGGAGTTTCTGTCAATAAACGGAAATGTGTTCGCGAACTTTTGTGCTTCCCTGTATATGATCTACAGAATTTATACACACCACGTAATAAACAAAAAGTGAGTTAAATTTAAAATCGCGTTCAGCAACTTAAAACGCACTTCCAGGAATTATTGTTAAGAGACAGTAGAGAATTCTTTTGTGTGTCCCTGTAAATGAACGATGACTGCTATACACACAATATTCTGTAGTAAGCCTCTTGTAACGCACCTTAGTGATATATATAAATTTCAATGCGTTTAAAATAGTGAAACATTATTTAAATAAACCGCAGACGATTTTTCTCCATAGACGTAATGTAACGGAATTCTTTTGACTGCCCCTGTAAATTAACTATAAGTGCTATGCACACCCTATTCCATATTAAGCTTCTTGTGATACAGCTTAGTGATATATACCAATTACAATGTGTTTGAAATTGTGTAACATCATTAAAATAAACCTCAAATGATTTTTCCCCATAGACCGTAATGTAACTGAATTCTTTTGAGTGTCCCTGCAAAAAAACTATAAGTGCTACACACTTCAGTTGAAATAGGGAACGTGCTATAGATAACGACAATAACATATAAAAATTGCAAGGTAATTCGAGCATATTTACGGGTGTTAGAGCACGGACAGACGGCAGACGGCCATACGGCCATACAAACCGAAGTCATAAACACTTTTCAACTAGGTTGGAAAGTGTTAATAATCCGAGCATATTTACGGGAGTTAGAGCACGGACAGACGGCCATACGGCCAGACGACAGACGGCAGACGGCCATACGGCCAGACAAACCGAAGTCATAAACACTTTTCAACTAGGTTGGAAAGTGTTTAAAAAAATCGTATTATTTTAATATAGAGAGATAAAGAAACAAAAATCTAACAGCTTTTTCCTATTAAATTTAAACATTTTTCGTTATAGCAGTTGACAACAATTAAAAATCCACAATAAAATTATTTCTATAATAATTAATTTTCTATTGAAAGACTTCCACGTGAAAAACGAAAATGAAATAAAAAGTTTCACCAATTGAAAAAAAAGATTAATATGACGTCATATTGGTAATAAAACGGAAAATTTCAAACATTTCTCAATAATACAAGGAGTATGAGTATGTGTGTCAAGTTTCACTGGCAGTTGCAAGATTGAAAAGCTATTTTTAAGGGATTATCTTATTGTATATGTATCTACTGTGTGCTGTTAGAGGCTTGCTTAAGAAAAATCTTCATCCGGAGGGTAGCGACTTGAATACAATGGAAGAAATATGTCCTTTGTAATGTGGTCTTTCATAGATCAGACAGATATTTCAACCATTATTTAGGTAGACAACCCATCAAGAGGGGAGGAAGTGTTGTCAAGGAACCCTTGGGAACAAACCACGAGCCCCGGGGAGAGAAAGGGTGCTCTGGAGAATGACCAGAGAGTAAGTTAGTTCTAACGTAGGAGCGAAGCAAGGAGGGTCGTGCGGAGAATGAAGCGTAGTAGTGAAACGTGTTGGTTGTTCATGCAGGAGAGCTGGACACGTGTGTGAAACGATTTTTCCCGAAGGGAAGAGATAAAGCGTGCGAGATTAATAGAGATCTCGGTTCTGAGTGAATTAACGTAGCCTAACGGTACACAGAGGATAGTCTTCTGTATTTTTTTGTATTTAATATTGAACCGGATAAGTTACATCCGAGTTAAGTGTAAATATTGTTAATAAAGTGTTAATTTAAGTTTAATTGAAAGAGTTAGATTTTTTTAATATACATCACGTAACGTGTCCGATATCACGTATTCATATCGGTAGTGGCAGCATATCAAAATACCGGTTTATACTTCGAAGTTGTGTGGACGGAGAAGGGGAATCCGACAATGTGTAAGTACAGAAAGCAGGTTAATATGAAGTCATTAAAGAATTAAAAAGAAAATTAATCTGACGTAATATTGTAAGTTTAACGGACTTTTGAGAATAATACAAAGAGAGTATCAATATGTAATAGAGAAAGCAAGTAGATCGGACGTCAGCAAGTGATTATAACGTCATATGAATTTGAGGAACGTATTGAATTATTGAATCATGATAAAAACCCGATTATGGAAATATTGGTATATTTTAGCATTTTGAAGGTCTCTAATCAACATGTTTAATTTTGAAATTGATTTTTTTTAATATCGTATTTAGTGCACACGAAAGATATTATTACGACAGAGTATAATAGTGGGCTTCGCCTGATATCGGACCGGTTCAGATTTTAAAAAAAAAAACGAGAAGAATAGACCGGTAAATTTTTACTTTATAAAAAAATGACTTTTTTTTTGGGGGGGGGGGGATGAAATTTATTTGGATGTATTAAAGAAAGGATAAAGTGTTTTGAAAGGAATATTAAACGAAACCCTTTGTGCGATCTTCGATCACACTTATCCACTTGTTTCTTATCTGGCAACCAAGTTATTTAATGTAGTGGCTTTTCTTTTTCTTTCTTTTTTTTTTCCTTGCATAAAAATTGACCTAAGAAATGAACAGAAATGTCATATTCTCTCCCCCCCCCTCCCCCGCAGTGTTAAGAAATAAACTTACAAACTATATTCAAACAAAAAATATTTTAAACTTTTATTTTTAATTTGAAAAAAAAAATAAGTTCATTAATTGCAAATGTTAAAATAATAAAATCAGAATAATTTGACGGACTTCGACAGGAAAAATAAGCAAAAAATAGTTTTCCTGCTTCACTATTTATCGATTTCCACCCTCATCAGATAGATATAGATTTTGTACACTCAAATATCTAAATAATATTTGAAGCATTTGGCAATCAGCATTTTCCGAACACGCCGGTTAATTTAGTCTTAGCTTTTAGCGTATTTCTTTTCTTTTTTTTTCTTTTCTTTTTCTTTTTTTTTTTCAGAAATATATAATTTTGAAAAAGTTTCATCAGAAAATTTAAATATTTTCTTTCTAAATTGTGTAATATTACAATATGTGACTAATAATTTAAAACTACGCTTGTTATTATTTTTTCTCAATTAATTCATAAAAAAACTTTTTGTTTTTTGAAAATCAATGACGGGGGTGGCGGGGGGGGGGGGGGGGGATATTTTTTACTGGCGACTAGAATTTTTTGCTGACTACCAGATTTTATTAAATTTGTAAAGCCCGTGGTTGTACCCATATTTTTTTATCTGCGCATGGTTTCTTTGCTAGTTGATATTATAATATTTTGCCCTCTTAATTGTGGAAGCTTGATCTTCGTCCTCACTTAAGAATTTTCTATTTGCAACTGGAGCTGCAGCAAGAGTAGTTTCAGCTATATGTAGTCAGCTGTCCACTCGTTTGACCCCCCCCCCACCTTTTTTGGGAGGGGGGGGGTAATAAACAAATATACCTAATACCACCCGAATAAAAATACATATTTTTATAAACTTTATTATGTTGCCTACATATTAATGAAGTCACACCCCCTCTCCCTGTTACACTGTGTCACATTTTGTTGATCCCCTATCTCCTTCTTGAAGCGTGATGTAATTAATGTATGACCCCAAAAAAGGGTTCAATTTCATTCATAATTCATCGTTTTTTTTTTTTAATTGTTCATGTTTATTTATGGCAAAACTCCATTGCGAGCTGCATATTCAATGAATACGCGGCTCAAGGAAAATATAGTTTATAACTATTGTGAACTTACAGTCATGATGACTTTGTTTCATTATTTTTTCACACTTGAAAATGCTGTTATAAATCATTGTTTTTTCAGATAAGAACAAAATCTGAATTAATATTATTAAATTAGAAAAACTTTCAAATTCCCCCCATTTAACTAGATCTTCTATAAAATACCAATAACAGAAGTGTCACGTCGCATCTGGCAATGATAAGTTCATATGTTGAATTTGGCAACTGTGTAATTTATCATCCAAAATTTCTTGAGTCATGGCATGAGAAAGCAACATTTCTTTTCTTTTGCGTAAAATTAAAATGGCCTTTAACACACTTGTGGTTATTTTACTTTCAACAATATACTGTGTGAAAAATGTTTTTTGTGATATAGAATCGTCTGCCGTCCTTCTGGAATGTGGAAAAGGATCATTTGATGATTACATTATGCTCAAAAGTCCACCTTATCATACAATTGACAACTGTATTAGAAAAATAAGGATTACCATCAACATCACTAATATTGGAAAGGTAAGTCTTCAAGTAATTTTCTTTATATTCCGCAATCAGCTTCAAAGCGAATTGGCGAATTTTAGCGAACACAATTTAATGTAAAAATTAAAGGCACAGATGTCATATACGCACCACATTGGCGCGATTTTCCCCCCAGCCAATTTGGCGAAAACTTACTTTGTTTTTGAATATTAGTTACAAATAGCATGCAATAATAATAGCAAGTTATTTTTTTATTTCAATATAAAAATTAAAATAACGTAATAAATGAAATAGCTTCTATTATTTTAAAAAAAGGAAATACAAATAAATAAATGATAGTTTATTTAATATAAATAAAAATTGATATACATAATAAAAATAATTTATAGAATTAAAATAAAAAATAAACAACAATTTAGTACAAACAAACAAGTAAATAAACAACAATTTAGTACAAACAAACAAGTAAATAAACAACAATTTATTAACTAATATTTTCGCCAAATTGGCTGGGAAAAAAAATCGCGCCAATGAGGTGCGTGTATGATATTTGTGCCAAATTAAATACACTGTTGTTGATTTTTTTTCCCTCTTTTGCGAGAGAGTGGGAGAGATCTGTAATCGGATTCAGCCAATTTAAATATTTTAGCGAGCCTGGTTTGGCGAAAAATAATATTCATTGATGTGTCCAAGTTTGCTTTTTTTGTGACATTTAGTGGTATCCTACGTAATCATTTCCTCCCTCTTCCTGACATCAACCTTGGCTGTGGACCCGATCACGAAATATTGCCCTTTTTGGTACAGATGTCGCAGTCGCACCGAAAACCTTTCTAGCGCAAAATGGCGATTTTTTGCCTGGCGTGCCAACGTGTTATACCGGATCGTGTGTATTAATCGAAGCCGTCCGGTCTTAATATCTGAGCCAGTTGTATTCTTCGCATTGTGTATACGTTAATATTAAATTAAACATTGTGTGTATTTTATAATAAATTAAAAATTGTATGTGTTTTATAATAAAACTAGCAAGCTACGCCCGCTGCGCTGGTCAGTTTCTACAAATGAACCTTGAAGCAAACAAAATATATCGTTTAATTTGACCTTGTATTTGAAAGCAATCTGTATATTTACCTGGAATATCCTTCCACATTACTGAAAAATGACGTGATTGCGCTATTATATTTTCTAATGTGCAGTCAAAATTTTAGCTGTTAAGGACCAACTCTTTTATTTGGTCATTTACAGTTAAGGTTTGCTAAAGAATGATAAAACTATATGCAATATACTAAAACCATCACTAAAAATTTTCGAACTAACAATGCAAACTAATTAACAAAATCCATTCAGTAGAAGTTTTTATAAAGGCTAATCTTTTATAATCGGGTTCATCTGATTATAGAACTTTTCCACGTAATTCTAAAACAGAACAATATAAAATATACTAAAACCATCCTTACAAATTATCTACTTAACAATGCAAGTCGCAAAAAATACGCCCAGTAAAAACTTTCAAAAAGGCTAATCTTTCGGAATCGGGTTCTCCTGACTATATAACCTTCACACAACTGTTTGACTAAGCAGCGTAGAACAATATGTAGTACATTAAAACCATTCCTGAAATAGCATCTGACTAACAATACAATTCTCATCAAAATCCGTCCAGTAGAACTTTTTCAGAAGGCTAATCTTTCATAATCCGAATCAAATACTGAAAAAGCTAATATTTGATAAAAAAAAATATCACCTGATTTTCGAATTTCCCCCTATAATTTCTTTCTTTTTTTTAAATAAAATTAATAACAGCTTTTTCTTTTATTTTTCCAGCTGTGTAGCCATTTCAATTCTTTCTGCATCAAAAAAAAAAAAAAAAAAAAAAAGACACCTTTTGGCTTAAAATCAAATTGTTTAGGATCAAAAGTAAAATCAAAATCGCCAAAAACAAAAGATAAATCGCGAAATATTGTTTCGATAGCAATTTTGCCCCTTGAATAATTTTTTAAGCATTGCGAACATTCCCAATCATGTTTAAATTAAATATTTTCGTTTTATAATATTCTCTCATCAAAACTCTTTTTTCTTTCTTTTTCTTTTTTTTTTTAATTAATTTAACACAGTTTTTCTTTTATTTTTGGAGATGTATAGCCTTTTCATTTCTTTCTGCAACAATAATGATCGCCAAAAAAATAGCAATGGTAACCTTTTCGGCCAAAATAACAAAACTAAATTAAATATTTTCGTTTTATAATATTCTCTCATCAAAACTCTTTTTTCTTTCTTTTTCTTTTTCTACTTTTTTTTTTAATTAATTTAACACAGTTTTTCTTTTATTTTTGGAGATGTATAGCCTTTTCATTTCTTTCTGCAACAATAATGATCGCCAAAAAAATAGCGATGGTAACCTTTTCGGCCAAAATAACAAAACTTTCTATCATAATTCAATAACTAATCTACGTAGAACGT
Source organism: Maratus michaelseni (assembly GCA_963931845.1). NCBI lineage: Eukaryota > Metazoa > Arthropoda > Arachnida > Araneae > Salticidae > Maratus > Maratus michaelseni. The sequence continues at coordinate 203,289,832 of OZ007594.1, read as the reverse complement.
CGTGTTATACATATAAACCTTCCTCTTGAATCACTCTATCTCTTAAAAAAAAAACCGCATCAAAATCCGTTGCGTAGTTTTAAAGATTTAAGCGTACATAGGGATATAGGGACAGAAAAAGCGACTTTGTTTTATACTATGTAGTGATAAGTTGTGTGTGTGTTTATAATAAAAATTGGATACTTTCGTTTTATAACGGTCCCCACAATTACGATTATGCCAAGTCTGCCGCTATGATTTCGCCAAGATCATCGCCAAGCTTATGTATGCATTATATATATATATATATATATATTCCAAACACTCGTGTATGGGCCATATACGTCATTTTATACATATTATTTAACGTTTTATATGTCATATATACATCATATACGTCACGAAATGTTATATACATCATATATTATTATGTCATATATGCTTTATAATTTGGCGATAAATCTTGGTCGTTTTGCGAATCCTCCCTGGGGGCAGCTATAACACGAAATTACCAAACATTGTGTATACATGTTTTATAATAAAGTAAATGTGTGTGTTTTATAATAAAATTATGTGTATTTTATTATCGAATTGGCCCGGATAATACGTAAGTACCTAAAAGGGCGTGTGTTTTATAATTGTTGAGAATATAATGTAGCTACAATTATTTTACAATTTGTAATAAATCTGTATATATATTTTTTAAATCAGATGAAAATTTTAGAAACGCACAGTATATTTTAATTATGTTTGTAACTGATAAAAATATTATATCAGTTTGTAAAATATAAAACTATTATAAGTTTATATGAATAAAATCCTCATCTTATTCGTATTTATCTTAAAATTGTTTTCGGTACTTCTCTATTATCCCGTCGACCACTTTTCATAACAAAAAACTATCGCCACACTGTAACGCCAAATAAACGGAAGAACGTTGCCATTGGAATATCAAAATAAATAAATAAATAAAATATAAGAATTTAAGGACACAATTGTTATTTTAATTAATGAAATAACTAATAAATCAGTAAAACATAATGAAAAATACACGCAAATGTCGAATTAAAAACCACTTGATGACATAACAAACACGTATAATGCTTCTGACATCAAGTAAATCGGACTGCATTTTTGGCATTTAATCTTACAGTTTGGAGATAGTTTTTTGTTATGAAAAGTGGTCGACAGGATAATAGAGAAGTACCTTGTTTTCTTTAATGTTTTTGATGGAACGATGTTACATACCCATAATTCCATCATTGTGTATCAAAGACTTATTAATGAACAATTTGCATAAAAACATTTGAGCATAGAATTAGGCTATAGCTTTAAAGTTGGGTATCAAATTAAAGGAAAAAACATACTGTGTGTGAATATTCAGTCCATTTTATATATTGTATATTATTTTTGTATTTAGTATTTTCCAACTGTTGTTTATTTAGCTAGAAACACCTGAGGAAATAACAACAAATTTTATTATCTCAAAAGAGATGGAATGTCTGGATTGAGCAATACTCCAGAAGTTGACTTGACAGGGGCAACCAATTTTATTTACAAGGGGAATGACAAGGAATGACCGCCCCGGGAACCCAGCTTTCGCTTTAGAGTACTAGGGGGCTCCGCCCCCTGCTCGCTACGCTCTCCAACCCCCCGCCCAGCAATCCCTATTTTTTAGAAGAAAATAAAAGAAAAAATAGCCGGGAAGATCTACGCAGATTTTCATTGGTCCATTTCCAAATCGTTTGGCACATTTCCAAATCGTTACTTTTTTTAATATAGAAGGATAAGTGCAATCCTGGGGCGAAGACACAAACCCACTCTTTACTTTAAGATACATGCAATGTGTTGGAGGTTAAACAGTTTCTACAAAGTTTAAAGTGCACAATTATTTAACTAAACATGTCTCACCAAGTGTTTACATACTTAACTGTATTAAGGATGCACATCAGTTTAACTTAACAAATTTGGTAAAGATGACAAAGGTAACAGATAATTGCACTGTAAAAAATGGGTACTCAAAATTGAGTAAAAAGTACTCAATTTTGAATACGTCACATACTCAAAATAGCTCCGATCCAAATGTACTCAAAATTGAGAAACACATGTACTCATTTTTGATCCCATGGATGTATACAAATATGAACTGCTATGTACTCATTTTTGATCCCATGGATGTATTCAAATTTAAAAAAATTTATGTCGTTAAAATAAAATTTATAGGATAAAAACGAAACTTCCGAGTACAACCTTATAAGGGACAAATACACTTCGGCATCTTCTTTTTCATTTCTGAGTGAGTTTATAGAATTTTACCAACCCTTCCAGCGAGCGGATTCGAACCCATGATGTCCCGTGTACTAGCCCGATGATCCAGACCTCAGCGCCACGACCGCTCGCGGTTTTTCACTCAAATACTGTAACTTATTTGAATCGCGATGGATTTTTCCAATGTTTTTAATATTTTCTTTTCATAACTTTCAATAATTCGCTATACTATTTGGTGCCTTATAACAGACAAATTTTAATTTATTATGTATGATATGCATTAAAAAATTGTATTAAGAGTAATAATTGCTGCTTTTTGCAACAGTACTAACCAGTGTTGATTTCAGACATTTTTCTCCTGGAGGGATTTCTGTGGCTCCGGGGGGGGGGGGGACATTGCACTTTTTGCTCATTAAAAGTATAAAATATCAAATCTTCCGGGGGATAATGTCCCCTCCGGGCCACTCCCTGAATTCAACAGTGGTACCAACATTTTCTTTTTCGAACATATACTTTTTTAAAATTATTTGCCTGATTATCTATTTATCAATTCTAATAAAAACAACAATTATATTAATCAGACGTGTTTATTACATGCTATTAAAAAATATTTTTTTAATGTCTTATTTAATAGAAATTATGTGAATAAAATTTTTTATAATAAATTAAATTATTATATTTCAGCTATGCTGAGAGCTTTTGCGTACGGTTCGGTTAAACTAAATAGTTAAAAAAAAAAAAAAAATAAAAAAAAATAAAGACAAATTTAAAATTAATGATCTTGGGATAGGTAGGTTTAAATCTGGACTTATTGATTTTATTTAAATTAAATTAGTTTAATTTATAAAAATATAAGCTAAAGAAATAAATTAAAAACGTTCTAAAGTTAAAAAATTTATTTTTATAAAAGTAAAGAAAAAATATTAACTAATTTTATAAATTTAAGGAAAAAAAATTATAAACTTTGTAAAATTATAATTTATAAAATAATAAATTTTAGCGTAATTCATAAATTTGTAAGCCAAATCAGCTTAGTTCAATACCAATTTGCATAGCTATAATTTGCAAAGATATTATGTTATGAAACTTTTAAATAACACAATATTGCCTCACGTTAAAAAATTTAAAATAAATTAAAAAAAAAATAGTGGAAAAAATTCATAATTTTGAAGTACTATCAAGGAAAAAAAAAGTAGATGTGTAAAATGTGAGGGGGGGGGGGGGGAAGAGTAAATATGTTGTAGTGGATCCACTTTGATGAAAATCCAGAACAACCAGATCCACTTTTCATTTCTCTTATTCTTCGTTTTTCCTTCAAATAATAGCTTTTTAGGCTCCGAAATTTCGTCATTACACATTCTGAAATATACAAGTATGTTAGGTTTGATCATATGTTCATTTTTGATCCAAAAATACTCATTTCGAAATGAGTACATGAACTTACTCATTTTTGAGAATACATATGTTCATTTTTGATCCAAAAATACTCATTTCGATATGAGTACATGAACTTACTCATTTTTGAGAATGCACGTGTTCATTTTTGATCCAAAAATACTCATTTCAATATGAGTACATGGACTTACTCATTTTTGAGAATACACATGTTCATTTTTTATCCAAAAATACTCATTTCGAAATTAGTACATGGACTTACTCATTTTTGAGTACTTCATTTTTTACAGTGTGGGAAAGAACATACAATGTTTGTGAAGAAATATAGTGGTATAATAATACTAAACAAGTTGACAAATATTACTTCACAGAGATTAATGAATATAACAAACTAATAATATAAACTGATAAATATGTACAAAATTTACAATGGGAAAAATGCCGGAATTTACCAGTCTGATAAAACAATACAAATTGAAACAGTTAACGAGCTCCTGTTCGGGTGAGTGAGAAGAGGAGTGCTGGTCGGAAGCTAAAAAGGCTAAGGATTTGAGAAAAGGAATTCATTGTTTTCTATAAATTTCATACAATCTATTATTCTACTTAAAAGAACTGGCCGGTCGAGCAGGTAGATCAGCTAATCACGTAAATTCATAGTATTAGGTTTTTTTATTGTGGTAATGTGAAGTTAGTGCACAATTCAGAATGTAGTGTAAAGATGCTGATTGTGATCCACAGATACAAAGTGGTGAGTCACGTTTATTTATTGTATATAAGTGTTCTTGAAATGGTCCATGTAATGTGTTAAAAATAAGTAAAGGTATCTGTTTTGTATTTGGAAGTGTTGTGAGACTTCCGGTAGGAAATCTCTTGTATAGTGACCCACCTGTTCAGTGGACCAGCGCAATTGTGAACTACGATGCAGATGTCGTTTTAATTCCATTTTTAGAGTTGAAAGTGGAAGTGGGATAAATGATTGTGGTAAGTTTTTGTCTTCTGTTGCCGTCCTTGCCAGCTGATCGGCCAGTTCATTACCAGCGATACCTGAGTCTCCTTTAACCCAGTTGAAGTAAAAATCCTTTGATGAATATTGCATTCGTTGAATAATATCTAATACTGCTCATTTACATCAAATTTAGAAAGAGCCATGAGGCTCGAGCTGTTGAAATTAAAAAAATTAAATCCTCCGCCTTTTCAGCCGAACAAATCGCTTCCTTAATCGCATACAATTCGGCCTGGAGGACAGAGTTCCCCGGGTCCAATTTTGCTTGCCAAGAGTGGTTGTGAATGTCATTTTCAAAGACACAGAAGGCTGACGTTGTTCCCGCATCCGTTTTTGATCCGTCTGTAAAAATGTGTGTATTGCTTTGAAAATTTGATGTGGGAATTATTGATAGTGTTTTTGTTAATGATGAAATTTGATATTTTGAACATTTTGTTGAGTAGAGTGAAGCAAAATGATGTTCTGTGGAAATTCCAAGTCGTGTGACCCGAGTGAATTCAGCCTCCGCCTCTAGATGTAGATCCAGTGGAGGAAGACCCGAAAGGACCTGTAGAGCTGTCGTTGGGGTGTTCTTGTATGTCCTTGAGATTAGCAATAGTGCTTTTCTCTGTGCAACCAGGCTATGGCGAGTACCGTGAGACCGCTGCATACGAAAAATCGAGGAATACCAGATCTTGATAAAATCGAAACCAGACATGTTTATGAGGGTCACACGTGCAAATTTTAGCATAGGTCCCTAGGTGCACATGTTTATACAAAAAGGCGTTCCCCGGAGTCGGATAGTCAACGAAGTAGCAGACAGCGTATTATATGTAAGATAGCCACTGAACTTCGACTTACAGACATCGTAAAGTTAAGGGGTGTGTTTTAGGTGTTCCCCCTAAGAAAGAAAAAGAAAGACGTAACTCCAGTAATAAAAGAATAGAAGAGAACTTGAGTTGAAGCCAGTGTGTAAGTCAGAATTCTTTTTAAAAAAGTAAAAATTATCGACAGTATTTTTTTAAGCTGCAGAGGAATGATTTATGTTTACAGAATTTATCTTAAGCTTTAGTGCTTAGTTTAAATATAAAAAATTAAAAAATTAAAAAACATTAAATTTTAGCATTTTTTTAAAATGACTTTAATTAGGCTAATCAATATATAGCTAATCATTAATTTCATTATCTTTTAAAGCTGAGTGCAACAAAAAAATTCAAATCACAACGCATGTTTACCTTAAAGGAGCAATTGTGAAGTTGATTTATTGGTATAATTTCTGTCTCTTATAATTTTTTGCTTATAAAAGATGAAAAAAAAATAATAAATTGTTACTTTCAAATATTTATCTTATGAAATAATGTTTCCCGAATCCAAACAAAGCATGACTTTTGCTAGTTTATATATTATATATGTTGGCATCTACATTTTGAAAAATTTTGTTTACGTATTTTACTTTTCTCGTCTCATTCTAGACGCCTTCTGATGAAATATTTGCATTCGTCAGTCACATAAATGATCCCGACAATGGAGCCAAATTGTATCTACTGAATCCACTTGTTGTGCGTCTGCGCCAGGAGCAAGTATTACTGGCATATCCCTTTCACTATTTAAGTGTAAGTATTTTCTATTTTTTAGAAATAACATTTTATTTAAAAACAAAGGTGTAGCTGGGAAGTGTGTGTGTGTGGGGGGGGGGGGGGATGTTTAGGACGCTGGAGCTCGCCCCACTCCCCTACCCGAGAAATCAGCGTTTTAATCATGGCTATACTCTGTCCATTTCCATAGCCCTACGTCAAATCATGGCTCAAATCATGGCTACAAGGAGGTCCAGCGGCAGAGCTGATATCTTGACTTACAAGGAAGGTCTCCTTAAAGCGCATACTCAGAATATTTTGAAAAAAAAAAAATGCTAATGAAACTACTCATATACGTAATAAAGGTTCAGTCAAATTTAGCAGCGGAATCCCAACAAAAAACTATAAAAAAAAATGAAATATTTTCTAGTATTTGTGGCAAAAAGACGCGATTTGGCGAACAACACTTTTTCCTCACCAAATGCAAGTGTTTTATTGCATTTGAAAATTCCTGGTTAAATAAGTGTTTAACTGCACAGTACTTTATGAATTTAAACTTAAACTATTAAATAGTTTATTATTTTTTCTATAAGCTTATATAATATATACAAGTTACGTGTTGCTGGAGTTATTTAATTTTTCACGGTTTCACTGGCTGAATAAGTTTTAAGTGTATTTTAAAAGTAACTACCCGATTAAGAATGGTCTCATTGTATATTTCGATATTGAATAAGTCATTGTTTCCATGGCAACAGTGCTTTTCTCTTGTTGTCTTCGTCTGTAACAATATCGAAGTCAAATTGACAATGTTCAGGATCAACAAAAATGGTTAGCTTGAAGCATTTTTAACCAATTTAAATTTTGTTGTAAACCGTAGAATACTGTCGTTAATTTTCTTTATATATACATATAAATGTATACGGTAAAACCGTAGTTATAAAAGTGTATTCATTTATGTTAAACTTACTTAAACTAGTTCAGTAAGAAGAGTAGGAAAAGGTTTTACTAAAAGACTGTTTATCATAAAAGTGTATTTTTATTTCATTATGTCGCCAACCAGCGATAAATCGCCAAAAACATGTAAATTTCATAATTTCTTACGGACGTTATATCGAGGTTCCGCAGCAATTATTTTTATAAACATATCTGTCCTCATGAGAAGAATATTCTGTAATTTTTTCAAATGTTTCTGAGTATGCGCCTATGTAGACCTTCATTGTTAGGAGAAGTTGTAACTAAAAACATTAAATAAGGAAAATAAATAATAAGATACCTCAGATTTTGAAATGTTATTCATCACTAGCCGCCACTGGCGACCAGTTTGGTCTCCCTTAAATGTATGTTAAGCATTGTAACACGTTACTTTTATTCATAATTTAATTTTTTCCCCTTAATCCTTTGCCAAATCGGAAGATTCTAATAGACAAATCAAGAACTTTTGCGATCATGGCAGCATTTCGCATATTTTTTGTTGTTATGTATTTCAACTTTCTTGACAAAAACCGTTTAACCCACTTAAGCATTTATGCTTCATGTCCGTTTGCTTATCAGTTGCAATATGTTTGCTAATGCGGAGATTCTTAAACATATTAAGTAATTTTCCGTAATTGGGTCCATTTCGAATTGGCGTATTTTAGTTAATACGATTTGATGCAGTGAAGTCTATTTTGTGAAAGTTTTTAATGATGTCCACGTTTACACTGACCATATCGTTGCTAATATTTTTTTTTGTTTCTCACTAACTTTGGAAGATTAGAAAATCTATCATTATTCTCATCTAAAACGTCTTGAATAATGTGCCATAATCGGGCTGCATATTATTGCACGTAATTTTCGAGTATGGTTTGGTGAAACATTGAACTTTTGGAAGCCAGTTTTGATAATCACATTCCCTTTAAACCATATTTGCTGTCAGCACTTCTGACCCGTGGTGTACAATCTGATTAAAAATCACGAAGTTCCTTCTACATGCCCATCTCTGCTCGACTTCGTTTTTCTCTGCTCCCTTTTCTTGATATAGTTCAGGAGTTTTCATAATTGCGTATTCTCTTACTTCGGCATTTGTGCTTAATGTCTACTGACTATTTTAAGATCCGTAACAGGTCAAATACGCCGCGCCAACATTGGGCGCCTATAATTCTAATTACAGCAACCCATTTTTTCTCTCTATATTGTAACTCTATAATTAATATTATGTAGTAGAAATATAAAAGACATCTGAAGACGCGTTTATTGATATAGTAGATATGTGTATGTATATATTGTATTTATAGGTATATAGTATGTGATTAGAATATATATCTCATATTCATTCCGGTGGATATAACAAACCTCCAATAAAACTGCCATCGTAAATGTCTAAGCTAAAAGCCATGAATATCATTTTATGTGTTTAATAAATGTATACTAAATTATTTTGGCACAGATGTCATATACGCACCACGTTGCCACGATTTTTACCCCGCCAATTTGGCGAAAAAAATAAATTGTTGTTTAGTTACTTTTATTTTTTATTTTAATTCTATAAATTATCTTTATTATGTATATCAATATTTATTTATTTCAAACTATCATTTATTTATTTTTTTTTAAATAATAGAAGCTATTTCATTTATTACGTTACTTTAATTTTTATATTGAAATAAAAAATCACGTGGTATTATTGCATGCTATTTGTTACTAATATTCAAAAACAAAGTTTTCGCCAAATTGGCCGGGGAAAAAATCGTGCCAACGTGGTGCGTAGGACATCTGTGCCATTATTTTGTGTACTAGCCGCCACTGGCGACCAGTTTGGTCTCCCTTAAATGTATGTTAAACATTGCAACACGTTACATTTATTCATAATTTAATTTTCCCTTAATTATTCGCCAAATCGGAAGATTCTAATAGACAAGTCATGAACTTTTGCGATCATGGTAGCATTTCGCATATTTTTTGGGCGTGTCACATACGCACGTTGGCGCGATTTTTTCCCCCGCGAATTTGGCGAAAATTTTTTTATGGAAATTGTTGTTTATTTACTTTTTTTTTTTTTTTTTTAGTTCTATAAATTATTTTTGATATGTATATCAATATTTATTTACATCAAACTATCATTTATTTATTTTTATTTCCTTTTTTAATTATGAATATTTTTGTTAGCCGGGAGCAGATGATAAATCGCCAAATATTATTCCCATCACCATCATTCATACTACATTAATTTAATTTTAAATTATAAACCTGTCACTCATTTCATTTAAAATACTTAACTTTAATCCGAAATGCTTATATTACATAAATTTAAAATATTTCACACTTTTCATTTAAATAGAAAAAGAAAAAAAAAAGAAATAATATCATAAATCAAAACATTTGATTTCAAAGTCGAAGTATTGTTTCTAATTTGTACACGCGATAAATAAAAGCTGTATTAGCGATTGTAAAAATGCTAAAAATTTGATTCATAAAACATGAGTTCAATTTACGTCAAGAAAAGGTCCAGAAGGAAGTTGAGTTGTATAGCACATAATTATGGTAAACTTCGATTGTCTCACTGGTGCGAATTATTTTTTTGACGCGAGACAGCGGTCCAAAAATTCATTCGCGGAGAACTTGCTTTGCGAATGATTACCTCCATGATTTAATATTTTAAATGTTGACGACAAATCAATCTTTTTTTTTTGTTGTTGTTTACTTTCATGAATAGAGAATTTGAACTGTGAACTTAATTTTGACTGAAGTTATTGCAGAATATATACATAATTGAACGTAAGTCACCTCTCAAATATTAATTTATTTTGAACGATCTTTCTTAAAATGTAACTTTTATGCAGTTTTATTCGAAACAATAATTTTGAATAAAAATGGCCGCCTGGCATATGAAAAAGTGAAACGGCCATCCCGGAACTGTTGATGACAGCCACATGACTTACGCTTTTATTTTAGAGGATTATTATTATTTTACTTTGATTCTATATTATTTACCATTTTAAAAATGGGTCCTTTTAGGTACAGCTGTCCAAGGGCGCCCATATGATTAAATTTAGGGGGGCTGAGAAAAATCTCAACTTCCACCAAAGCTATCATACATTTTAGTAAATATTTAAGGTACTTTGCGTTTTTTTACTATCTTTTGGCAAAATTTGAGTTTTTTCCCGCGATCTTTTGACGAAATTTGCATTTTTTCGCGATCCTTTGGCGAAATTTGCGTTTTTTCCACAAATATTTGACTAAATTTTCGTTTTTTCCACAAATATTGGAATAAATTTGCGTTTTTTTTTTCGCGATTCTTTGACGAAATTTCGTTTTATTCCGCGATTCTTAGACAAAATTTGAGTTTCTTTTTCCGCAATCTTTTGACGAAATTTGCGTTTTTCTCTACGAATCTTTAACGGAATTTGTGTTTCTACTGCGATTCTTTCACGAAATTTGCGTTTTTTCCGCTATTGGACAAAATTTGCATTTTTCTCGTGATCCTTAAACGAATTTGCGTTTTTCTGCGATTCCTTTAGAAATTTTGCGTTTTGCCGACGATTCTTTGACGAAATTTCGTTTTTTTCGCGATTTTTTGACGAAATTTGAGTTTTTTCCGCGATTCTTTGAAGAAATTTGCGTTTTTTTCGCGATCCTTTTTGAGGAAATTTGTGTTTTTTCACGATTCTTTGACAAAATTTTCATTTTTTCCACGATTCTTATTTACGTTTTCTCCACGATTCCTTGACGAAATTTGCGTTTTTATCGTGATCTTTTGACGAAATTCGTCTTTTTCCCGTGATCCTTTGACGAAATTAGCGATTTTTTTCTGCGAACGATTGACGAAATTGGTGTTTTCTATGATCATTTGTCAAAATTTGTGATATTCTTCCGTGACATTTTTTATGTTCGAATTTTCGGAACCAAATGCCTTAAATTTTCAGACAATTCGGAACATAATCTCCTTCACCACTGACCTGAGAGTACTGAATAAGGGGCTCACAACCATAGTAGACAAAGTCCATTTTGAAAAGAAATAATATAGTCCATTGAGAAGGTGCATGAAATCTGTTTTATCCACTCCCACATTAAACATAGTCTGTAAACAGATGACATATACAGGGCTGCCACGGGAGACTATTTTTCTATCCTATTTGCACCACTATTAAAAAAAAAAACAGATTTTGCAGTACATTTACTTTCTTCTATCTATAACAGAAGAAAGTATTGTAATCGAAATTTTTTTCGACTTCCGGTTTTTGACGGATTTACACGTTTTAAGGATCAGAGATTTCGAAAAACATGTTTTTACAAAATGTCTGTCTGTCTGTCCGTCCGTCCGTCTGTGTGTCTTCATTGTACCATCTAAAAGTGTATGAAGTTATGCTTCAAATTGAACCACATTTTTTTTCTAGGTTTTTGTCTATGGCAAGCAGGTTCTATCGGAATTTGGGGATATTTCGACGAAAGGGGGCGCTGTGATCGATATTTTTGTTCCATTTTCACTGTTGTATCATCGAAGAGTGTATAAAGTTATACTTCAAATTGAACCAATTTTTTTTTCTATGTTTTTGGCTATGGCAAGCAGGTTCTATTAGAATTTGGGGATATTCCGACGAAAGGGGGCGCTGTGATAGCCATTTAAAGATTTCAAATTCAAAAAGATGTGCAAATTCAAAAAAATTAGAAATCCTAAAACTTTTTTTCGTTAAATGTTCTGCCTTGATCCGAAGCAATTTTTGTTTTGCCTCTATTTTAAAAAATAGCTGAGATATAGCGGTTTGAAATTTTAGGGTGGCTGACATTTTCAAACAAGACAGCAGAATTCATCCATAAGCGGGTTTAATTTATGAGTTTTAGTTAACATGGTTTCGGCAAATTTTCTTTCATTGTTGTAACCATTAATCCTATTACATGCTTATCACTATTTATTTATATTCGCCAACGTCAAATTCTTGCCAAACTTGGCGACAGTTGGCGGAATATCGCCAAATTTGGCGACCAAAATAAGTTGCCATAAATGAAGCCAACTTGGCTGTAGAGAACTAATTTGGCGATATCCTCATTGAAATTCAATGTTGACGAAAACTGGGATTGAATCTTCTTTATTTAGGTTCCACGCATTTTACCTTCGTGTTTTCTAGTAAAATTAGCTAAAATCGTAAAACCAAGGAATAGGGAGGCTATTTGTTCCTGTCGGTTCAGGCCAGAAGGACTTTAGTAGTTTAGTATACACCGGTTGTTCGCATCCCTGTAATCCGACGATTCGCAAGCAACTGACGTGCAACAGAATGACGAAAAATATTGATTTTATTGGCGATGTGATAGCGAATTTTGAAGTATTAACATGACTGAGATAGAAGAAAGTTTTGGGATTGGCACATCCGACTAGTTCTTTTGTATTCTTTTCCACAAATCAAGCCATGTTCTTGCTTCCGACTCCAATTTCTCAATATTATAAAAATGAGATAGCTCCTTGATTTCTTTGACAAAAACATTTTTTTTCATATTTTTCATCATATTGGGATGAAGTAAAATTGCTTTGAATGACGTTTCATTTCGATTCAAAAATCTTGACTCAAGTGATATAATTAAAGAGTCTAAATATGGATTTAGAAATGCTGCTCTGTAATATTCAAGAGGAGTGGCCATAGGAAGGTTCGAACGATAAGATTCTAACGGTAGACGCTCTAAACATTTTGATTTCGATTTCTTACAATAACAATTCTCCATTAGCTCCATGAAAATTTCTGAAAATTCTACTTCTGATTCCATTCTGTGCATAAGAAAAATCTCAAGAAGTTCCATCTTTATGTTCTGATAAACCGAATGCAAATCTTAATCTACAGATTGTAATATGTTTACAACTGGCTCCAGATAGAAAAAATATCGAGAAATTATTTTGAGATGTACAATAAACTTTATATATGACGTTGCAGCATCTAAATGAATGGCTTGTGAGCGTGTTTCTTGGTTCGTACTATTGTCTAGAGAAAGATTACAGAGATTTTCTTTAACAGTGGCAAAACAATTAGAGAAATATAGTGTGGACTTATACTTTTCTGACCACATTGTTTCACATAGACCAGGAAAGTGTGATTTACAAGAAGTCGACGAAAATTATTTTGTCTTGTTCTGTAGACTTAAGATAGAATTTTCGAGTTCGGGCTGCGTACAATCTGACACATTCAGGATTCTAATCTTTATTAGATTCGGGAAAAAGAATTTTTCAATTAAAAATTGCACTGATTCCGTATGTTTTATAATAAATTAAATATTGTGTGTTTTATAATAAATTAACCAGTGTGTGTGTTTTATAATAAATTAACCAGTGTGTGTGTTTTATAATAAATTAATCATTGTGTATGTTTTATAAAAAAAAATTCTGTTTTTTAATATAAAATAATCTATTTCATAATAAAATAAAATTAACATGCTGTTTTAGCAATCTCTAACAGGCACCTGAAAATGGGGTTTTCTCGCCAAAATGACGCAAAACAAAAATCCCGCTAATCCCGGAACGTCTGCGACAGCTGTTCCAATTTAAGATGCATGCCATACCGTTCACACTTTTCATATAAAGTAGAAAATAGTTAAATGAGAAATATCATAAATCAAAACATTTTATTTAAAAATTAAAGTTTCTTTTCTAATTTGCTCACGCGAAAAATAAAAACGATTTTTTTTGGCGATTTTAAAAATGCTATTGGCGGGATTTGCGCCCAAATAACATAAAGGTACTTATTGATGTTATGTATTTTATAAATGTATATTAAATTACTGTTTTGGACGCGATTGGTCAATAACAATGGTAAATATGATTGGTGATTAACAATCATTTTCGATGATTTCTCTTCATGGCACGTATAATACATAAATACCAAATTAACTGACAATTTGTTTCGAAATTTGATTCATTAAATATTATTACATGAGTTGTATTTGTTTACATTCAACTTACGTCAAGAAAAGATTCAGAAGGAAGTTGAGTTGTGTAAGCACTTCATCAAACGGAATTATGGTAAACTTTAATTGTCTCACAGGCCCTGGTGCGAATTTTTTTTTTTTTTTACACCAGGCAGCGCTCCAAAAAATCATTCACGGAAAACTTACTTTACGAATGATTATCTCCATGGTTTAATGGTTTAATATTTTAAACCTTCACGACGAATGAATCTTTTTTTTTGTTTACTTTCATGAATAGAGAATTTGAACTGCGAAGCTAATTTCAACTGAAGTTATTGCAGAATATATACATAATTGAACGTAAGTCATATCTCAAATATTAATTTATTTTGAACGATCTTTCTAAAAATGTAACTTTTATGCAGTTTTATTCAAAAAATAATTTTGAATAAAAATGGCCGCCTGGCATATGAAAAAGTGAAACGGGCATCCCGGAACTGTTGATGACAGTCACATGACTTACGGTTTTATTATAGAGATTTTTGAGAGTCTGATTTCCGCAGGGCAAACTTCCACCAATATTTCTGAATAGTTATCGTGTTCTTATTTATTTAAACGCGGAATTAAGTATGGCGAAAAGTACTATTCTGAAAAACTGGTGAAAGTTTGCCTCTGCAGTAATCATGCTCTAGCCATGGCGAACTGGCAATCTGGATTTTTTAAACTCTGAGATTTCACAACTTGACATTTTAAACTTCAGCTTGTCTAATTGATTGAGTTGAAAATAGCTTGTTTAATTGATCAGCTTGCTGACAGCTTGACATTTTAAACTTCAGCTTGTTTAATTGATTGAGTAGTTGATAGCTTGTTGACAACTTGACATTTTTAACTTCGGCTTGTTTAATTGATTGACTTGTTCATAGCCTGTTGACAACTTGACATTTTTAACTTTAGCTTGTTTAATTCTTTCTTTTACAGTTCTATTTTAGAATATAATACTGTTTCAGCCGTTATTGTTTTTTGTTGTTTGTTAGATTTATTGCTAAAAAAATTAATTCATAGAAGTATGACGTTTTGAAACGAAAAACGTATCTTCTTATTACTGTTATTTCAATAAATTTATTTAGAATATTTCGTAATTCATTCTTGAAAAATAACAAAAAATAATAATTATTTAATTCTTAAAAATTCTCATGGTACACTAGTGTACCGCGGTACATCTGTTGAAATTAACTACTCTAGGGCTTCTTGTTCTGCAAAGTTTGCATGGTGGTATCTGAACACCCTGTATACATGTATGTGTAACGCCCATACATTTATACATAAGGGTTATGTATACATTTGAAAATAAGTATGTATATAAATGCATTATAGTATATACATACATTATATTCATATGTAACGGTCATACATAAGTAGTTTATCTATACATATATAAGGTTTACATTCATCCAGAGTTACATGCATACGTACATAAAGGTTATAATATACATTACATATACTTGCACACATAACATAAACATTAATATATTTACTGAGGGTTCTTGTAATTAATATTATCGGCACCGTGGTAGGATGTGTATCTTCCTGTCCCGGATAATACATAAATACCGAAAATTTGAATTTTTTATTATGTATTAAAACGTTTCGTTTCAGCACACGTTTACTGCATGTGTCACAGTGATTGTTAATTTTTTCTACAGGCCGTTAATGCAAGAGCAAGTGAAATTATTGTAAATTATGAAAACAGAAAAAACTTCACTGGATGTGATGATACAAGTATGCTAAATCCTACATGTGGACTGAAGCATGAAAAAGGCACAGCTGTACCATTTAGTGAGGTAATATAATTTGATTTTTCAATAAACTTTTGACATTGTTTTAAAATCTATATAATATCTATATAATCTATAAAAATCTATAAAATCTATATAATATTTCTCTTACGCAGCGCGAAAATAGGACTGAATTTGTAGCTTTCCGTTCGGCAACAGCCGTAGTTTTCGCAGCGACGATTCTCATTGGTTCCTTTTACGGTGACATGATACATTCAGCGAATCAGCTTTCTGATCAAGACTTTCTTTTAGACACATCAGAAAACATTTTGTTTATATTTTTTTAGCGTCATACATAGAGTCTGTATAGTGTTTTCAAACAGTTTTAAATGAATTTAAGCCGTGTGGTGCACAAGGGCGCCCATATGGGGGGGGGGCAAGGTGGGGTTTTAGCCCCACCTCTCTCTAGATTTTGGTTTTGTCAAAAATTTTTAATATAAATCAGTTGCATGATATGAAAATTTTACCTTTATTTTGTAAAAACAAAGCATAATAAAATCTGCCTCGACATCAGAAGGTACCGGAAGAAATTTCCGTTTCAGACAAGTTTCCGTCTTAGCAGGTATAATTGTTGGGAATTCATTTTGTCATAACCATATTTTTTTCTTTTAAAGCTGAATTCTGTTTCAGACAGGTTCTGTTTTCATACGTTTTTAATTAGTCCTTTTGAATAGTTTGTTTCTTACAAAGAGGAAAAGCACAAGATAAGAAACAAATTCCGTTTTAGACGATTTTTATCTTAGCCGGTGTTAATGTGTGTTTTTTTTTCCTACAAGACGATAACAGTTTTTCTGCATAAGGAAGGATTTTGTTATAGACAGGATCCATTTTCATAGGTAAAACTGATTTTGCATGAACAAAACGCTGAGAAATTAGAGGGAGATTTAATAATAAGATGTGAACGGTACAGTGCAATTTTTAATTGAAAAATTCTTTTTCCCGAATCTAATAAAGATTAGAATCCTGAATGTGTCAGATTGTACGCAGTCCGAACTCGAAAATTCTATCTTAAGTTTACAGAACGAGATAAAATAATTTTCATCGACCTGAAACCTTATAACTCTTGTAATTCACACTTACCTGGTCTATGTGAAACAATGTGGTCAGAAAAATATAAGTCCACACCATATTTTTCTAATCATTTTGCCACTGTTAAAGAAAATCTCTGTAATCTTTCTCTAAGACAATAATACGAACCAAGAAACATGCTCACAAGCCATTCATTTAGATGCTGCAACGTCATCTATGAAGTTTATTGTATATCTCAAAATAATTTCTCGATATTTTTTCTATCTGGAGCCAGTTGTAAACAAATTACAATCTGTAGATTAAAATTTGCATTCGGTTTATCAGAACGTAAAGATGGAACTTCTTGAGATTTTTCTTATTCACAAAATGGAATCAGAAGAAGAATTTTCAGAAATTTTCATGGAGCTAATGGAGAATTGTAATTGTAAGAAATTGATATCAAAATGTATAGAACGTCTACTAGATAATCTTACCGTTCGAACCTTCCTATGGCCACTCCTCTCGAATATTACAGAGCATTTCTAAATCCACATTTAGACTCTTTAATTTATATCCCTTGAGTGAAGGTTTTTGAATCGAAATGAAATGTCATTCAAAACAATTTTACTTCATTCAAATATGATGAAAAATATGGAAAAAAATGTTTGTGTCAGAGAAATCAAGGAGCTATCTCATTTTTATAATATTGAAAATTTGGAGTCGGAAGCAAGAACATGGTTTGATTTGTGGAAAAGCAAAGACTGTGGTGAGAATGTCATAATAAATGATCTCCTCGCAGAAACTACATTTTCCCCTTTACTTAAGACATTAAATTATAGACAATTTTACCAAACATTTGCACTGTATTGGAAGGTCATTTGAGGGGTTCACAACCATAGTAGACCAAGTCCACTTTGAAAAAAAAAGAGATTTAGAAGGTGCATAAAATCTGTTTTATTCATTCCCACACTGAGCCAAATCTGTTTTCACTTTTTCATATATGCGGGGCTGCCACAAGGCGACTATTTTTTAATTCTACCTCACACCACTTTCTCAAAACAAAAATTATTGACATAAAATTCGAGCAAATTTACAAGAGAAATATACTACAAAATCTGTTTTTTTAATAGTGGTGCGAATAGAACAGAAAAATAGTCGCCCGTGTCAGGCCTGTATATGTCATCTGTTTACAGAGTATGTTTACTGTGGGAGTGGATAAAACAGATTTTATGCACCTTCTCAATGGACTATCTCATTTTTTTTCAAAATGGACTTTATCTACCATGGTTGTGATTGTGAGCCCCTTATTCAGTACCCTCAGGCCAGTGGTGAAGGGGATCATGTTCTGAACTGTCTGAAAATTTAAGGCATTCGGTTCCGAAAATTCGAACATAAAAAATATCACGGGCGAATATCACAAATTTTGACAAATGGTCACAGAAAACACCAATTTCGTTAATCGTTCGCAGAAAAAAATCGCCAATTTCGTCAAAGGATCACGGGGAAAAAGACGAATTTCGTCAAAAGATCGCAATAAAAACGCAAATTTCGTCAAGGAATTGTGGAGAAAATGCAAATTTCGTCTAAAAATCTTGGAAAAAATGAAAATTTCGTCAAAGAATCGCGAAAAAACACAAATTTCTTCAAAAGATCGCGAAAAAACGAAAATTTCTTCAAAGGATCACGAAAAAACGCAAATTTCGTCAAAGGATCGCGGGAAAAAAAACTTAAATTTTGTCAAAGAATCGCGAAATAAAAACGAAATTTCGTCAAAGAATCGTGGAAAAAACACAAAATTTGTAAAAGAATCGCAAAAAAACGCAAATTTCGTTCAAGGATCACAAGGAAAGTGCGAATTCCGTCAAATAGCGGAAGAAACGCAAATTTCGTCAAAGATTCGTAAGAGAAAAACGCAAATTTCGTCAAAAGATTGCGAAAAATGCAAATTTCGTCAAAAGATAGCGGGGAAAAAAACTCGAATTTCGTCTAAGAATCGCGAAAAAAAAAAGAAATTTCGTCAAAAAATCATGGGAAAAACTAAAATTTTGTCAAAAAAAATCGCGGAAAAAACGTAAATTTAGTCAAAAATTCGTGAAAAAAGCGCCAATTTCGCCAAAGGATCGCGAAAAAATGCAAATTTCGTCAAAAGATCGTGGGAAAAAACTCAAATCACTTATTCTGGCTAGAGTTGCTGCAAAAATTGGCGAGCGAGCGAATCAAGCTGGTACCGCGTAGCGATCCTAATGTGAATTGCCTCCCAATTTACTGGAGTTGGCGAGCGGTATGGATCAGGGGGCTGAGCCCCCTAGTGCTAAATTATTACCCTTTTGAAGTTGATTGGCAGCAATAAACAAGATTGGCAATTGGCAACCAATTTTGGCGATCTATCTCATGGCTCAGATAATACGTAAGTACCAAATGTTATATTGACATCTGAAATACACATTATTTTTTAAAATTACTATTATATCAGGAAGTAAGTGAAATAACGATAATAAAATTCTATCATTTGATACAAAAATGAAGTTAAGATTGTAAAAATAGCAGAAATTCAAGCTAGCTCACTTAAGTTTTTATATGTTGTGGGATTTCTACTAATTACACACAATATACACGATGAAGACAGTAAGTATTTATTTGTTCTCAATGAGACTTAAAAAACTTCCACATTAATGAGTATGAGTATGTGTAAGTGCAGAAAGCAGGTTAATATGACATCATTAAAGAATTAAAAAGAAGATTAATCTGACGTCATATTGGAAGTTTAACGGACTTTTTCAAATGTTTGAGAATCATACAAATAGAGTAATAGAGAAAGCAAGTAGATATGACGTCAGCTAGTGAATATAACGTCATATGAGTTTGAGGAACGTATTGAATCGTGACCTACGTTATACATGGGCCGATCACTGTTTGACGTCAGGGTAATGACGTCATGATTATTGGATCAACTCTGAGAGAATACAGATCAAATTTTAAATAGGGTTATGCGTAATGAAATGTGTGTTTACATTTAGAAATACGCCTTATCGATGGAATAAAGGTTTGAAAAGTGTATTGCTTCCTGTAAAGCAAGGTAAATTTCTAAAGCTTTTATTTATTATCATATTTGTATTATATATTACTATTAAATTAAGGAATTGTTTGTTGCAAAGTTGTCGTCTACGTTGCTTTTTCTGAAACGAAAGCTTTGCAGCTAATCCGATTACAGAAATCGGCACTTTTCCGTTAAATGGACTAAATTGCCGTTAAATTGTACGTTAAATTGCCAAAATGTATGCTAATGCATAATGTATGTATCTAAATGTATGTAAATGTATATCAAATTTATTTAAATGTATGCTTGGCGACAATGGTTTTCGTATAACGGAAAAGTATCCAGAAATCTTGTCATCATCATCTACTATATTTATAAAGCGCAAATTCGTATTTCATTCTGATCGGTTAAAACTCAAGTTCTAACGAACAGATTTTTTATAGGATTTCAGTGTTAGTTTGGTAATTTGTAAAAGTTCTATCATCAGAGAAAGCTGATTATGAAAGATACATTTATCTATCTATTGTATACTATATGTATAATGCAAAGGGGAATTTCGATCTGGCCACTTATAACTTGAATTCAGCTGAATAGATTTTAGATGTGACTTACCCTGTTAACTAAATTTTGAGGGAAGATTTTAGTGTATAACATATCGTTTTATGTTGCTTAGTTTTAGAATTAGGGGGGAATTTCTACAATCAATTGATCCCGATTATGAAACATTAGCCTTATTAAAAGATTCTGCTGAATGAATTTCAATGAAACTTGCATCGCTAATTTTTCAGGGATAGCTTTAGTACATTGCATATCGTTCTTTGGGAAATCCTACTGTAAATGATTAAATAAACGAGTTGTCTTTAACAGCATAAATTTTGTTTTAAAAAAAATATGGGTAATAAAAATACATATGATAATAATATAAAAATACAATATAAAAATATAACCCGGGACATTGGCGATATTTTGTTTTGTATGGTAACCCGTTAGAGCAATTTGCGTGTGTTTTATATTAAATTAAACATTGTGTATTTTACAATAAATTAAGTATTGTGTATGTTTTATAATAAAATAATTTGTGTGTCTTTATAATAAAAATTTGTGTGTGTTTTATAATAAAATACACTGTTTCAAAATAAAATAAACTGTTTCATAATAAAATAAAACTGACAGGTACCCGAAAGCTGGGTTTTTCTCTCCAAAATGGCACAAAACAAAAATCGCGCCAACAACGGTGCGTATGAGATAGCAGTTCCTTTTAAAGTATTAACAGATGCTTGTAAATTGATATAAAAAAATTAAACAAATATATATAAATTGTGTAAATTGCTATCTAGCAACCAACACATGGGATTGCTTGTAGATCGCCATTAGTAAATTTAAGAGATTTAAAAAAAAAAACCTGTTGTATATTTGTAAACTTTTTACTTGTGTCCATCCAAAAACTATGTATTTCGTTATTCGTGCTTCATCTCGCCGTTTAAAGATGATCCAGTCCCTGTGACGTCATAAGAGTCATGATGCGGCCATGTATAACGTAGGTCACGATTGAATCATGATAAAACCCGATTATGGAAATATTGGGATATTTTAACATTTTGAAGTTATACAGCATGTTTAATTTTGAAATTTGTTTTTCTACACATACATTCTTAAAATTCCGGACAACTACTTCAGCTAGTATATATAAACAAAGAGGAAAAATTTTAAATTCAAATGTAAATATTTGTCACAAAGAAAATGTTCCAACAATGAAATTAAATTTGCGTTAAGCCACGCTTACTAAAATACGCTATTGGCTGCAAATCCGATCACATAACTTTAAAAAGCTTGGTGTTTTAATAGATCCGTCGTTTTTTCTTTTTTAAGTTTTGCGCAATTCCGGCTTAAGAAAATGAGATTCTTTGCCAAATGTTATAAAAAAAAATATATGAAAACAAACCTGATGAACAGTACTTCTTTTCTATTTTTTTCACAGTATATGAATTTATATATGATATTTTGTAATTCTATCATTTAATTTGCTCTTTTTCATAATATCGTAATTGTTAACCCTATGTTCTCAGCAATATCACTCAGTCTAATCCCTTTGAGGGAAGTCCTAGTTAAAATAGCTTTTTACTTACCCATTATACGTAGTATAGGGTAAGTCTTATAATCGTTTTAAAAATCGATTTTTTTTGACGGATTTACACGTTTCAGGCACTAGAGATTCCGAAAAACATATTTTTAGTAAACTAGTCATTGGGGGGGGGGGGGGGGGCGTGACACCGTAATACTTACCCATCATGGATATGCTAATATAAAATAGGAAAATAATACATCTGTAAACTATTTATAAAATACATTGCTATTCGAATAAAATCGTGGCTTGATGACGTCATAAACTTTAAATGCTCTATAACTGAATTGCGTACAAGAAACATCCTTATAACTCCAAAAATGATAATCATAATCACATTAACTAACAGTTTACTGCGTGGGATTAAGCGTCTCATTTCCAATTAAAATATATCTTTGAATTGAAATTTGAATGAAATACCAGGTCATGAAAAATCGGAGAGTGTGGAAAATATGATTACAAATATCTCGGCAACTAATTATCCGATCGACTTCATTCTTTATGCAAAATTTATGTTTTTTTATTGTCTTTTATATTCACTCCTTAAAATAAACAATTTCGAAAAATTTTATCGACTTTTTATCAGAACGAATATTTCAAGAGTCCGAAAAAAATAGTTCCGGATAATCGAGGTTACTGAAATTCAATAAGCTTCATCCCATTATTACATACTAAGTACATACCAAATTTCAAATCTCTATCTCAATTTTTTCGGGAAATAGAGCGTTTACAGACACACACATGTGTGTCCACACGATTTTATTCGAATTGCAATGTACTTTATAAATAGTTTACACATGTTTTATTTTCATGTTTTATATTATGCATATCCATGATGGGTAAGTATTACGGTGGCCCCCAACAATTAGTTTTTTGTTTGTTTGGCTGACATCTATGTTCTTATTGAGATAGTGTATTGATAATTATAATTAAAAAAAATTCATTTGGATTTATTAAAGAAAGGATAAAGTGTTTTGAAAAGAATATTAAACGAAACCCTTTGTGCGATGTTCGATCACACTTACCAACTTGTTTATTTACTGTTGCCAGATTTTAAAAAGTACAAATAATAAAATTTATAAACACTTTGCAACTTAAAATATATTTACACGTAAATATTAAAAAAGAAAAAAGTTGGTATATCTGGCACGCAGAGTAAGAAAAGTTTAGCTTAACAGAACATTTTAATGAAACGAAAACAAATAAAGAATATTTACATAGCTGGAATATGACTAAGCGCTGACATCTTTCCTAACTGAACAACATACTTTCGTTTACAGAGTGGTCTTGTAATGTCGTCTCTGTACGGATGTGTTATATGTGCGAAAAGGAGAAATGAAAGTTGTATTCTACCAATTCACCCCGACCCCTTACACCGTGCACTCCCTTAACAAAACATTATTCTCCTATTAAGTAAATGTTATATATGCAAATTATTGAGAAGCAGCATTAATATAAAAATATAAACACAAATACATACTTTAAACTTACATGAAAAAAAAAAAGAAACTTATACAAAATAATACTGAATGTTTTTAAATACTGACTCCAGGCAATTCACAACATTTCTTATGTTTATAAGTGTTTAGAGCTTTAATTAAAATGTCTACTCAGTGCTGTAGTTGGGTGGGAACGCGTGGGAACGCCGTTCCCAGAAATATTTGGTTTGTTACTGTAAAAAAAAAAAAAAAAAAAATCGCGTACGAGCACAAGCCTTTTTTTTTTCTTCTCCAGACAGTGAAAACTATACTCATTTCAATGTCTGAATGCGAAAGAGCATTCAATTGTATGAATAACCACTGCCTCCTTAACACTAGTATTAAGGAGGCAGTGGTTCAATATGACATAAAGTAAGGCAGAGAGACAAAGAAAGCGGAACAGCAGCTTCATAATCGGAACCTATAAAAACATAACAAGTTTTCTTAAATTATTTTGTATTAATTCAATAACCCCTAAAGGATACACCAGGAAGATAGTTGCATAACACTGTTTGGAGTAATTAGCAAATATTCTTTTGTCAATTTGTTTTCTCAAGTGATACTTATTTAAACTTAAAAAAAATAACGCTCTGGCAGTCGTGATACAACAAACGCTCAAACTTTTAATAAACATTGGCAAGTCTTCTGAACAATTAACATCATTACATAAAAGAAATTCATCAATTTTATAGGAATTTTAAATAGTGAAAATAAATAAATTTTAAATGATTAAAGTATTTCAAGTGCAATTTTAAACAACATTTTTTTAAGCCATAGTTTAAAAAAAAATCATGTAGAAATTCAGATAAAACACATATATCGAATAAATTAATTTTCTTCTTTATTACAGGGATTTTGTTGTGATTGTCCCCCAAAGCCTGTCAACGAAAAGCAAGTCAGGGGAGGTCAAGATTGTTCTTTAAATGTAGGAAGTGATCCTTTAGATACAGAAAAATTAAAATATAAATCAAGTGCTCATTGCCTGCACTTCAGTGATGTTTGGTAAAGCTTTTTTTTCTGTTATTACTTAGTATTTTTAGACTGATATTTTGTGATTTTTTTAACACTTTCCAACATAGTTGATTAGTGTTTATGTCTTCAGTGTGTCTGGCTGTCTATTTATGGCCGTGCTCTAACTCGCACAAATACTCGATTGTCATGTATAATTAATATATGTTACTGAAGTTTACTATGGCATGTTCGGTATTAAAAATACATCGTGTAACATTTATAGCTCGTTTACAAGGACACTCAAAAGAATTCCATTATAGTGTATGGGGAAAAATCATTTGCAGCGTATTTTAATGATGTTACACTATTTAAAACATATTGAAACTGATATACATAACTGAGGTGCACTAGAATATGCTTATTGTCGAATAGGGTGTGCATAGCATTTATCGTTCATTTACAGGGACACAGAAAAGAATTTGATTAATGTACTGTCTATGAGCGATAATTGCTACAAGTGCGTTTTCAGTTGTGGTATGCGTTCTTAAATTTAACTTTTTGCATGTTACTTAACGTGTATAAATTCTTTATATCATACACAGAGCTACACAAAAGAAGACAAGTACATTTCCTTTCATTGACGGGAATTGCTGAAGGAGAATTTTTAACTGTTTTATGAGATTCCTAACTGAACAAAATTTTAGCATGTTATGTAGTATATATAGAAATCTGTAGATCATACGCAATGCAGGTCTTCAGAGAAGAATTCGAATATATTTCCGACTATGTATGGTAATTGATTGCTGAAATTGGGTTTTAAAATGTGTTATGCGTTTTACAAATTGTTTACTTAGATATCCCCTTATTAAACGGTTAAGTTTTGTTATACTGTTCAGAGTGTGTTGGAAAGTGTTTCATAATCTATGCTTCATGCATGATTTTTCTTTCTTGTGTTTTTGATCTGTATATAATGTCTTACTTATATTTCTACTTATATTTTTATATTTTTAACACTTTTCCAACATAATTGATTTTTTTTTACACTTTTCCAACATAGCTGAAAAGTTATGACCTCGATTTGTTTGGCTGTCTGTACGTCTGGCCGTACTCTAACTCACATAAATATACTTAGATTACCACGAGTTTGGTACTATATGTTATTGTGATTTATACCATAAGGAAATTCCCTATTGAAAATGAAATATGTAGCATTTACAGTTCGTTTACAGGGACACACAAAATAATTCTGTTACATTTATGGTCTATAGGGAAAATTCATTTTATAACTGATTTATAGGAAATCTCATTTTATTACAGGTATTCAGTCAGCGCTGTGAATGAACCCTTTATTCTCCATGAGACATTCCTTCAAGTTTACATCGAAAAGCACTTCAAGAATGGTTCATCTGTTTGCATCTTATCAAACACTATGATGTGTTCAATATATTTTAATAAGCAATCCTTTTAATTATCACAAAATTTATTTACACACTTATAAAATACAGATAGGGACATTCGACGAGATGATGATATAGACAATTATTTACATATGTACAAATTCTAAATTAATTTTACCTTGGTCCTGATCATCGTACTATATCCAATAAAAGATGATCCTAAATTATTTTCTTCTAGTTACACTTTATTCCATGGCGTCATTCGTTTTCTGAAAATTAGACGGTATTCTTTTTAATCATATTTGTAGCTACTACTAACAAAAACATTCTTTTTAACTACACAACAAAAAAAAAAAACTGATGCCAATTTATTTTTTCTAAATTTATAACCTCTTCTCGAGATAATAAAATGTAAAGAGAAGGGAAAAGAAAAAAAACAACTACGTTGCTATAGCAACGAGCCGTATTGAACAAATAAAATAAAATATAAAAGAAACAATTTTATCAGCGTTAGCTAATATCGTCTGCATAAATAAAAATATTAATTCACCGATTCCTAACATACTCCTACCTTTAATTTAGGTGGAAACCAAATTAAATCTACGATCACTTATTATCAAAGAACATACTAACTCAAAATAAAAAAGCATAAATATAAATAAAATAATAACTAAACGCAAATAAATAATAAAACATTTAGAGTTCTAGAAAAATGTCAGTTCAGAGTTCTAGAAAAATGTCAGTTCAGAGTTCTAGAAAAAGGTCAGTTCAGAGTTCTAAAAAAATGTCAATTCAGAGTTCTAGAAAAAAGTCAGTTCAGAGTTCTAAAAAAAATCAGCTCAGTTTATTCATACAAAATCATTTTACAGGTCCTTTTACTTCTCTACCACTTCTAGTTGTACTATGTTTCACAACCTGGATTATAGGATCCTCGGGACTTGATATCTCTAAAATAGGGTAGAGTTTGCGAAGTGGACGCACTAATGTTCCTGAACTTGTTTTAACTTTAGCCACTCTAGCCGCTCCATCTCGACTTGGGAAAATTTTAATTATTTTTCCTATAGGCCAATGAAGTCTCTTCTGGTTTAATTCGATTAAGACGACTTCACCTGGTCTGACAACTTGTCCTTTCTCTTTTGATTTCTGGACCAATTCTGCTAAATATTCGTTTCTGAATCTATTTCTGAGTTGTTGCCTAATATTTTGACGATGTTTGTATCTGGATTGAAGTTTACTTGAATCTATTTTATCTAAATCAGGAACACCTATTTCCTCAATATCTTGTAAAAATGATGATGGAGTCAAAGGTACAAATTTATCTGTTTCTTCGAAAATATAGGTTAGAGGCCTTTTATTTACTATTGCTTCGACATCACATATAACAGTCATAAGTTCTTTAAAAGTTAAAGTTGCAGTACCGAGTGTTCTGATCAAGGGAATTTTAACACATCTGACTAGGCGCTCCCACCATCCACCCCACCAAGCTGCTGTTGGAGGGATGAACTTCCATTTAATAGGAGACAGTTCTTCAGAAGAAACTATTTCCTTCCAATCCAGTGATTTTAAGAGGTTATTTGTGCCTCTAAAGTTTATGCCATTATCACAGTATATAGTGGTCGGCATTTCCTCTTCTGCATATAAATCTTCGGAGTGACTGAATGAAACCTTCTGTTGAAAGACTTGATACAAGTTCCAAATGTATTGCTCTGTATACTGCACATGTAAAAAGTACAACCCAAACTTTAGACCTTGGCTTTACGAAAAGAGGACCGAATAGATCAGTTCCAACAACTTCAAATACTTTAGAATCTCTGACTCGATCTAGAGGTAGATGAATTGGGGGTGTAGTGTACGGTTTTACGGAGTATCTTTTACATTTGTGACACTTAGCCAGTTGACTTCTAATGTTGCGCCTAGAAGAAATTATCCAATATTTTTCTATTAAAATGGATCCAACTGTTTGAGGTCCAGCATGACAGTTCTTTAAATGACATTCTTGAATCAGACAATTGACTACATGATATTTTGATGGTAATAAAATTGGATATTTGAATGAAAACTCGTCATCTCTCTCTAATATCTTTGTTTTCACTCTTAAGAATCCTTCTTGGTCTTTCATAACCTTCAATCCTTTTATTGCATCAGTGGTATCTCCAAAGCTTTCAGATTGTATTCTAGACCAGAGTAAATTTTCCGCATCTTCTTTCTCTTCGGGGGACAATTCTGATGGAAAAGATCTATTTCTATTTCTGCACTTCAATATGAATCTCTTAACCCAACATATGATATTTATAAATCTACCTAATTTTGAAATTCTACTATATATCATAAATTCATGTGAATTAGAACATAGAAGAGTAGATATTGAAGTTTTCTTCTTTTCCGTCATCACTAATTCTTCGTTGGTGTTTATTTCTGATTGTGGTCAATTTTCTTCCGAAAACTTCAACCATTCTGGTCCCTCCCACCACCTCATCTTCAGCAGCTGTTTAGGATTACATCCTCTAGAAGGTAGATCAGCAGGGTTCAGATGACCAGGTACAAAATTCCATAGTTGAGAATCAGAAAGTTTACAAATTTCTCGAACTCTGTTGCCCACAAACGTTCCCCATTGATCATTTCTTCCAATCCAAGCGAGAACAGTCGAACAGTCGGTCCAGTACTTTACTGGTATGGAAATATCATTAAGGGCTTTCAAAACAAAGTTAGTCAATCTCACTCCTAAAACACAAGCAAGTAGCTCTAAACGCGGTATGGTTATACTTTTCTTTGGTGAAAGACGAGACTTAGCTCCTAAAAGTTGTACAAAAATTTTGTCTTTATCTTCACAACGCAAGAAAACTGCTGTTGCATAAGCTCGGTTACTCGCATCACAAAATGTATGAATAGACCAGTTTTCTTTACAACCATAGCCTACAACCTCTATCTACCTTCACGTTATTTAAATATTTGAGCTCACTATACCATTTTTGAAAATTATTTCGGATTTCATCTGGAAGTGGAGCGTCCCAATCTAATTTCGTTGACCAGGCCTCTTGAATTATCAGTTTGGCTGGCAACAATGCTGGGGCTAAAAAACCAATTGGATCGAAGATCCCCTGAGTTATTGCTAATATCTTTCTTTTAGACAGATTTTCTATTTCATCACTAAATTTATGAGCAATCTTCAAACTATCCTCCATTATATCCCACTTTAGCCCTAAAACCGGAACCGTTGCAGTTACATTTTTGTTGAGCAATTCTTTCTTGCTAAAGAAACTTCTATCTTCTATTTTAACTGGGCCGAATTCCCACATTCTTAATTCCATTTTCGCGTCAGCCATGATTTTTGTAGATTTTGAAATAAAATTTTCTAGTTCAGGCACACTGTTGACTGAAGTAACACAATTATCTACATAGTATGATTTCATAAGTTTCTCTGCTATCTGTTTATTTTCTTCATCAACATTACTCAAATGATATCTTATAACTGCACCAAGTAAAAATGGACTACAAGTGGCTCCAAAAACTACTCTACTGTGTTGATAAACCTGAAACTCGTCAGGATTCTTCCACCACAAAAATCTCAAGAAATGACGATCTGATTCTTTGACTTCAATTTGAAGAAAAGCTCTTCTTATATCGGCTACTACCCCAATAGCTTTCTCACGAAATCTTATTAACACTGCAGGAATTTGTTCAATGAGGTTTGGTCCTTTAAAGAGACAATCATTTAAAGAAGGTGACCTCCCTACTTTACACGAGGCATCAAAAACTGGTCTAACACTGGTAGTAAGACTATCTGGTTTGATGACGGGATGATGCGGTAAAAAATGTCCTGGAATCTTTAGTGTTTTATTTGAAACTTTACTGATGACACCTTTTTCTTCCCATTCACAGAAAACCTTAGCATATTCTTCAAATTTTTTCATATATTTTAATTTCTTCGTTGAACTTATCAATATTCGTTCAGCTATATGTCTATTTGAAGGAATCTCACGTTTGCCGTTTATCCAAGGAAGACCAACAATATAGCGACCTTCTCTATTTCTATCAACTTCTTTTATGAAATTATCATGAGCTAATTCTTCTTCATCTACATTAGACAAAGTATGACTGGGATTTGTTATGCCGATTGTCTCTAATTTCCATAAATCGGGAATCTTCATCTCTTTCAACGCTAGGTTCGTAATCAGCATATTTCCATAATTTAAACAAGACTGTGATGTACTTTCTAAACGACCACAAAGTGTACATCCAAGCTTCGTCTGTATTGCTGTAAGACCGCTCTTTAGCTGTTTCACTCGACCTGTCAGAAGTTGTCCATAGTAATCGCTTCCTATCAAAATTTCAATTTTGGGACTCCCGGTTCCTATATCTGTAATCCATAGCTTATTTTCTTTAAGCTCCTTAAGTATGGACTCTTTCGGTATGCGAGGAATATTACTGCAAATTATATCTTGATCCAAAAATTCTAAGACTTCTTCAGTTTGGTTCCGATCACCGGAAGCACTTAACTCAACTTGGAATTTATTGTGAGATTTGGCTTCTGTTTGTGTACCACCAAATAATGTGTGTACAATCTCTTCAGAAGAAATGGGATGTAAACCTAGTTCTTTGGCTGTACTTTTTAAAATATAGCTCTTTTGTGACCCACAATCTAATAATAGTGCTCTTACTTTCTTTGCTATTTGACCTTTAATAACGATTTCTAAAGTCATAAGAGCTACTTCACCAGAACACTTATTATTAGCTACGGTGCTTTGGATTACTTCTGTGGCCTTAGCTATATTTTCTGGTTCTTTACGCATTGAAATTTCAGGGCATAATAACTCGGTATGGGGTTTAGATCATACATGGCAACGAATAAAAACTTTGCAAACTTTAGCTTTGTGACTAAAACGAAGACACTTTAGACAGCATTTTTATCCCTAATTTTAGCTTTCCGTTCTTCAAACGAAAGAGATCTAGCCCTAATACAGCCCTTGCTTTCATGTGATTTATCGCAAAATAAACATAGGCGTTCCTTTGCGCTAAATAGCACTGCCGCTGTAGGTAATTTTTTTTCACCTTTTCGGAACTTTTCTTTAGGTTTGTCTTTAGAGACTAACTCTGCAAAACCCGATTTAGCTAATTTTAATCTTCCTTCTCCTGCGACTTCTTGTTTCAGGAATTCCATCAGTGTTACTATATTTGATTTTGTTGACAATGGATTACTAGCCCTATCAACGCTTGATCTGTTCGAAATATTATACCGTTGCCATGCTTTCATTACATCTTCTGACAAGCTAGATTCTATCATAGGATAGAGCCAAACGGAATTACTTTCTAAACTTAAACCCATGGATTCTAAAGATCGTAAATATGCCTCGACTTTTGTGAATAGATCCGATAACGGAAGTTTATCTTTTCCGTGTGCCTGTACATTAGCGACTACCAATTTTAAAAATTCTCTGACATATACTTCTATCAATAAATCTTTATTCCCAAAACGTTCTTGAAATGCCTTTACAGCTTTTGGGTAATTTACCGAAGTCATTGGATAACTTTCTAAAAGACGCCTGGCACTCGTTCCAGGTTCTACCGACTGTATAAGATACTGAAACTTATCACTATTATCCAAATTTATGTCTTCAGGAATTTTTTCAAACTGGGACCAAAACGAAAGATAATTTATTAACTGCGAATCGAATGGCTTGATATCAAGCTTAGGCAATTTATAAGTCCTAGGTTTAGAATAACCGTAATCATTTTTCCTAGCATTACCATCTTCTTGATTATGTTTATTTAAGCTCAATATCTCACTAACTTTACGCTTAATGGTAATAAATTCATCTGAGTAACCTTCATTTTCTGCTACTTCCTTTTCAATTTCTTGTTCGTTGCATTTATCATCATTTACCAGAGCCTCTATCACAGCTTCATAAATAGCTTTAATCTCATTCATCAAATTTTCTAATTTCGCAAAATTGTCTAGAACACTACCCTTATCTATCGGGTCTCCGGTAATTTTTTCTTTTAATATAGTTAAGGTCCTGGTAAATGATGAACGTAGCGGTGTACGCTTTTTCTTTAACTGATTCATATTATAGAAGGTTGTATTAGAAATGAACTCAATGAAAACGATATATATTATGAAAATAATTTAATTACTCATCATCATTATTCAATAGTCCCACGTTCGGGCGCCAGATGTTTTCATCTTATCAAACACTATGTTGGGTTCAATATATTTTAATATTCAATCCTTTTAATTATCACAAAATTTATTTACACACTAATAAAATATAGATAGAGACATTCGACGAGATGATGATATAGACAATTATTTGCATATGTACAAATTCTAAATTAATTTTACCTTGGTCCTGATCATCGTACTATATCCAATAAAAGATGATCCTCATTTTATTACAGGTATTCAGTCAGCGCTGTGAATGAACCCTTTATTCTCCATGAGACATTCCTTCAAGTTTACATCGAAAAGCACTTCAAGAATGGTTCATCAGCCTGGTTTGCTTTGACGCACGATGAAGATTTTGCTCTGGGTCCTCAAAATACCTATCAGTACGATGATAACAAAACGGTATTGAACATTTTCCTTTGCATATTCTAATTCATATTTTTACTTTCTTCTATCTTTTCAAGAAGAAAGTATTGGATCCTTGAAAAAATTCGAATTCTGGTTTTCGACGGATTTAAGGTAAAGCCAGGAGAGATGGCGCGGTCGGAGAGATTACGCACATAGATGTTTGGGGGGAAGGAGTAGAGTGAGCGCGCAACGACTCCAGGTAATTGTACAACAGCAGTAATGGAGTGTCTACTTGAAAGTGCACGTTGATTGTTTTGAGCGTCTAAGATAAAACATTGCTATTTTGTTTTGTTTTCCCAAAGTAATTGCTTGAATTTTCATAGCTATTCATCAGAATTCCTATACAATGTCAGTAGTACAAAATATTTTAAACTTAAACGATTTCTCATAAGCTACTAATCTAGACTAACAATGTGAACATCAACGGTCCGTTTTAGTAGTGCCCATGTTTAAATAAAAGGCCGCACAATCTCCCCTACCGAAATTGGAGAGTTGGCGCATCTGCTACTTAGGAGAGATGGCGCATTGTTCCCATTAGTTTCCATGCTAGGAGAGATTACGCAGCTTATTTAAATGTGCATAAAAAATGAAAAATAAAAATGGACTAATTTTAAGTTAAACGTGTTATCAAGTAACTTAATGTTATTTTGTAATCTTATCTGGACTTGCTTTTTCTGATTCTTTAATTTTTTTTCTTTTAATTAAAAAAGTTTTAATCGTTTTTAAAATTATTTCCTTTTTCTGATTTTTTAATCATTAGGTTGAAATATTTACTCCTAAAACAATAATATTTGTTCACGAAAACCGTACAACAATGTCATTTAAATGTAATTATTATTGTTAACAATTTAATTGTAGTTATTATTAGTAACAATCTCTCCTACCCATGTGCGCAATCACACCAATCCTGTAAGGACAGATTGCGCAAAATAACTTTCTTGGTTTTATTACAACTGTTCTATTAAATTGCAACCTAGCAATGGAAATGCATAAAAAACAAATGAAGTAAAAATTATTCATGGACAGCTTAGCAAAAAATTAATATTTAGATTTTTTATTGTTATTCTTTTGAATTGTGCGCAGACTCTCCTAGCTTTACCTTATACGTTTTAGAAGGTCCTGAACACGATTTGACTGTTTTTAGAAAACGTCTGTCTGTCTATGTGTGACAAAAATTTTGTAGGTGCGCATCTCAAGAACTAATGCACGGAATTTATAAAACTTTAGATTCGGTTAGACTTTGATATAAATTGGTACTGATTAAGTTTTGGTGTAAATCTCACTACAGGCGGCGCTGCCATGATGCATTTTTTACCGCCCAACAGATGTCGTTTTTATGCTCTTTGGGCTGGGAACTTTGGTTGGTGACATCTAAGTGGGTGGGTGCCGAAATTCAATGATTTGTTTGAAAAATGCGATGCTTGTATCTCCTTTTTACATGCACACAATTCAACGAACCTGTACTTTTAGAATCCTCATGAAGGGCGTAGATTGCCATTTAATTTTGGCTCTGTGATAGCGAATTTTGAATTATTAACATGCATGAGGTAGAAGAAAATTTTGGGATGGGCACATCCAACTAGTATTATTTTGACTTGATTATTGGTGGATGCCGGTGTAAGCCGTCAAAAAGACAATATATTTATTTAATCTTAAATATTGAAAGACTCTTTCCATTTTCAAAGCCACCTTGTTCAGCGCTCAATTAAAGAAAACCTCGCTAACGTTCTGAAAAATACTTCTTCCACAATATTTAGATTCATCCCCACCCCCCATCCCACCACACACACACACTCTCTCTCTTTAGATAGATTTCGTAAGAAATACTACCTATTACATTCTCCCCTAAGTTGGAATTTTTGAAAAATTTTTGCAGATCTACGCCGATGATGACTCCCAGAACCCAAAACCACCTCCAGTTCAAAACTTTATCTGTCTATCTATGTCACTTTTTTATGGACACGATAACTTCAATAATTCTGCACAAATCCCTTCCAAACTGATACATAAAATCAAAGGGCATAAAATCTCGCTCAAGTTCGTTAATGGAAAAAATCGGACAAAGGGGGGGGGGGGGCTTTTTGTGAAAACAGAAAAAAACCCACAACTTCTTAATTATGATACGAAATATTTAATCCGTTTAAAGTTATTATTACTTCTAGGAAAAGGGCCGAAAATTTATATATGACAGATTTTTTATATCATTAACAATGGCCCCAAGGGGGGGGGGGAAGGGAGGTTTTAGAAGACGAAAATTCATAACTTCGCCAATTCACAAGATATCAAATCCGCTTAAGTTTATTATAAATCCTCTTAATATTATCTAAAACTTTATATGGCATTTCCTCCCCCTATTTATCAATTAGCTCACTGTATTGCCTCTATCTTTCTGAATTTTCGCGATATTTGACTGATCTTTTTATATAAGTTGCGCTATAAAATTGACTACCAAATCATGAAAAAAATCTTTGGTATACTTCGCGCATTCGCAGTTAAAATTTATTTCATACAAATACCCATATGTCATCGAATATCCAATATATTAATATTTTAATTGCAGTATATACTATTTCTACTGTTCTTTGTCAAGTTTTCGAAAAGTGGTGTTAAATTCGGTTGAAAACTCTGTATGCTATTTATTAACAAAAAACTTATGAATTTTTACAGAAACGTTAACATCTTCACGAATATACGTGCTATGCTTACACAAATGCACAAAAACGTTGAACAATACTTACATAGTCATTTGCTACAGTGACAGATCATTTTGAGCATTTTCTGTTTCTTGGGAAAGTAAAATTATTATTTTATTATTAAATTTATTATTATCCCCCTAATTGTCCTCTGGACTAAATCTTCACTGAAAAACATGAAGTCAAACATGTTCTTTACATCCTCAAAGTTCAAGGGCATTTCGGGCATTTCCTCACGAATTTCAGTTGATATTCGACAAAACGTCTGAAATCGAAAATGTCCGGTCTCTGCCCCTTAATTTCTGGACCTCAGTGTAAATAAAACTAAAAATGGGTTAAAGTTTGTCTAATTGAATGCCGATTTCTATTTGAAAATAATTTCTCATTTTTTTTTCTTTTTCCAAAAATCAATGAAAATTATCTTAGTTTGGCGGGCTTTCCGATATCCACCCTTAATAACATGTGATTTGTTTATTTATCTATTTTACTACTACTTTGAAGTTTTCATTATTGAGTATTCAACTATTTTCTATAAATTATTTTTGTCTTTTTTTTCCTTTCTTAAGGTAGCTGTATAATTATTGATTATTCAAATATTCCCGAAAGAATACGTAAGTTATGCAAGAATAATATGAGTAATTGCAATGAAAAAATCCCCTCTTATTTTTGTTAATTTTAGAATTTATCTTTTCTGTAACTATTATTAAGCTCTCTGTTTAACGTTTTTGAAACTATTAACAAATAGAATGGATCATATGACTCCAAAAGATTTTAAACTGTTCTTAAAAAATATTATGATGAGTGATTTCTTCATTATTTAGTTGAGGCTAATTGCATTTATTAGTAGCAGAACTACTTTTTTCTAAGTTTTTGATTATTGGATTTTTTCTCGTAAGTTGCTGATTTAGCAAATACGTTAAATTACTTTAACCTATACATGAAATTACTTTTTATACGTTAAATTACTTAGTAACTGAAGTATAAGTTAGTTCAGTTTAATTATTCTATTATATTCTGTTATCAGTCTTGAAAAGAACTGAAAAAGTTAATTTTATTGTAGTTATACTTACACTTATGACTCATAGATAGATAAATAGAGAGATAGGTATACATGTACATTTACATATACGATGGACAGTTTCTGGGGAGACGTGAGGGTATGCATACTCGTAAACAAATTTCTAAATCTAAAAAAAAAAATTTTTTTAAATGAAATTCCCGCTAAATCAAATTAAAAATTATCGTAGATTTTTAAGCAATTTGTTATGTGTAAATTGTTGATGGCAAAAAAGTTTACATTTACTCTAGGCAGAATTACTCAACAGTCAAAACAGACCACCAAAAGTGGTGATTTTCTTGAGTCAAAAGCAGAATGAAGTGCCGGTTTTAGAGAGAAAGGAGGCGAGATCGGGCAACTCCTGGGGCTTTTTTTTTTTTTTTTATACCGCTAACCAGGCCCCTACCTGCCCGGCATGAATGCCTAGCTTAACGGGTTAGTACCTGGGTGCGGGGCGGAAATCGCCTGATCACAGCATGGCTGTGATCCACCTGACTATTGATTTGTTCACATCGCTGCTGTGCTTGCTCTCTTGTGATTTGCTACCGCTATCTTTGTTTGCCGGTTCAAGGTTTCTGTTTAACTTTGTTGAATTGACAGATTTAATAGGTCTCGTAATTTAGAACCTTGATCAGGTGACGAGACCCTCACCTGACTAGGCACCCCCAGAGGTATTATTCACAGGTAACTTGGAGGGCTTTGCACCCACGACGGATTTTACATGCACCAGGTGCCATTAGCGTACATAGATTTACATATTTACCATGTCTGTTGGCTTGTCACGTTCATGGTGGGTTGTCGCTGTAGTGTTTATCGCCTCTTTTATGGGCTGATTTCCCTTCTTGTTGTATTTGTCTCTGTCAAGGCTTTTTGGCGTTTTTATAGGCTCGCCCCTGTTGTGGGTTGTTTTTTGTCTATCATTCATTGGTTTTTTGTCTCTTTCTTGATATATTTTTACCTCTAGCTTGTGCTAGAGCTGGTTTTCACATTTTGAATCTTGGTCTTCTTTCGAGAGTTTCACTGGTTATTATGTCACTATCGTGGGTTTTGTCACGTTGTAACATTTGTTACTGGTGGTTGTCACATTGTAACTTTTGTTACTGGTGGTTGTCACATTGTAACTTTTGTTACTGGTGGTTGTCACATTGTAACTTTTGTTACTGGTGGTTGTCACATTGTAACTTTTGTTACTGGTGGTTGTCACATTGTAACTTTTGTTACTGGTGGTTGTCACATTGTAACTTTTGTTACTGGTGGTTGTCACATTGTAACTTTTGTTACTGGTAGTTGTCACATTGTAACTTCTGTTACTGGTGGTTGTCACATTTCTGGATGTTGCACACTCATTTTTGTTGTCTTTGTCACTTTATCTCACCCAAGCATTGGGGATTTTGATTTTTTTTCCCCTTCGTGAATACGCTTTTTGCGATCAGTCCATTGAATCCTAATGGCTGTTATCACTGCTTTTGAATTTTGTGCAACTTGTTGATTTGTTGTTTGAGAAACTTGTCGCACTAATGGAGTGGGGCTTGTTCCGTGGCCGTTAGTCCGTCATGTATCTATGAGGCTGTATTCACTTGATTTGACACTGTTTTTTTCCCCATTAACTTTCTTTGGCAGGTGTGCTTTGTGCATTCACCATTTAATTATTTTGTTCACTTTTTGTTGGCTATTTGCCTTCATCAGTTGGTGAAATTCAGTCCGTCACAGATGACTTCCACTTCTCACTAGTGCTGAAAAAAATCGATTTTTTTTTTTGGCGTAGCAAAGAGGTTCCATTGCTACTTTTTTTTTTTTTTTTTTTTTAATTTTTAATTTTTAAAGATATATTAGAAAATATACTTACCAAATGGAGTTTTGCTTTTGAGAGTGGGATATGCTTTTGAGGAATCTCGCTGCTGGGAAGGTGTATTTATTGGGCAACTCCTGGGGCTTTAAAGATTAACGGGACGGTAAATACGAAAAATACGTGGTTAAAATGTAATAGTTTCTTTAATAGATATTATTCATAGAGGGGGGCGGGGGTATACTAAAGCCGACGCTGACTAAAAGATTTTTTTTAGAAAAAAAGTCCTTCATATAAAATATGCAGGACGAACATTGTTATTTTGGTGTCATGTCCAGGGCCCGATTACCTTTGAAGTTAGCGTGAGCACAGTATCATTTTGGGGCTCCGTTTTATCCATGATGTTTTGAAAATAAACGTACATAACAAATTATTAATACTACAAATTTTACTTCCGGGAGCCGCTTAACAGAATTCACATTTCATTAAACAACTATTTTCATATTCTCTCTGTATAAAATACTATAGAATATGTTTATTATTTATATAGTTGTAGTATCTTTTTTTAGGCAGTTTCTAACCATGAAACTGGGATGCCTTTTGATTAGTCAAGAGATTATAGATAAATTAATAACATTCAGTTTTCCCAGTTAAATAACAAAAGTTTTCTGACCTAGTGTGGAGATTTTCTTTTGTTTTAACCAAACTTTCACAATAAATAAATAAATAAATAACACTTTAAAAATTATATGTAAACAAATAAAAATGGGGATGGGGAGGGGACTCTTGAATTTTAGAGGGGAAGCTCGTTATTCATGTGCCTATTCGGTAATCAGGCCTTGTTCGTGTCTTCGGCATATTCGGGATGTTTTTGCTTCAATGCTTCGTTAAAATTGATTAACTGTTGTTTGTAGCATTTACCATTGATTGTCTGACGTAGTTGCAACAGTTTATAGACTACGCCCTTTCTGTTCCAACCAGACGCTTACGTAAGACCAGCAAATTGCAAGACCAATCGAGGAAACTCTAGAAGAACTTCGATGAGATATGTTGGTTCACCCGCTGTACTCATCAGATGTTTCTCCAGACTGCTATATGTTTCGTTAAATGCAATATATCCTTTTTCAAGAGTGGTTCATTTTTTATGCAGAAATAAAAAATTGCCTTTATGACTGCATTGTTTCAAAACAACCTGATATTCTAGGCCCATTCTTTCGTATAGACTTCGTCTATTGCCTGACAGATGGGCGAATGATGTAGTTTCTGGTCAAAAATACTTTGAATAAATCTTTTTTTCATTTTGACAAGAAACAAACTTTTTCTTTGTTCAATGAAAGACAGTCACATTTATGCACGCAAATATGTACAAGTCTTTCATAGGATATTATCTGAATTATTTCTGCACCAGAATTCCGTCATTATAATGCTGTAATGTTTAGTAATAATTTTGTTATGCATCATTTTTATGTGTATTAATTGTATTGTAGAACATTTAATAATATTTTTGTTTTTAGATAGTGATATCTTACCTTACTGACAGTCCATCAGAGAAAGCGATCACCCTTCCATTAGAGAGAAGATTACTGACTCCTATGCCTATGCCAGCTGTAGAATTATCAAAAGTTCCCACTCCAATTAAAGTGAGCCCTTTAAAAACAATATATTTACTCGTGTATGTCGCGCCCTCGTGTAACACGCGCACTCCAATTTTTAATACCTTATTTGAAGAAAGATATATTATAAATAAATAAATAAATAAATAAATAAATAAAAATAAAAAAGAAAGAAAGAAAAAACAGTCAGGTGCGAGTACACTACAAAAAATAATTGTTGATTTTACAGTATAAAACTGGCACCCTAGCTGCCAGTATTATACCGTAAAATTAACAGTATTAAACAGTAAAATAAGCAGTAATACGCTACCGCGCAGCTGGGGTGCCAGTTTTATACTGTAAAATCAACAATTATTTTTTGCAGTGTAGGACTCGCATTCTGAGCGTTGAGTGCCATTATATCACATTACCATAAAGCTTAAGCTAGTTTTTTTACAAATAAACAAAAATAATAACTACTGGCTTATTCCTAAATGCTTCTTGTAATTGTTGTATCGCCTAATTTCATGACTGCAATTAACGTTGTGCCACGAAAATTCCGTTACAATAAGTTAATTTGCCATGGGCCCCGATTATGGAAAATACACCGTTTTGATTTACGCTTGGTAGAAAGCGCGATATTTATTTTGTATATTTAAATTTGTAACTTTTTATTTCATTGAGTTAGAAGCTGGAAATTTTTACAAAACAATGGTGACGTGGACCTTATTATTTGATAGTAATTTCAAGTTAATACCTTCAGACGTTCTTTAAAAAAAAAAAAAAAAAAAAAAAAAGATCAGGTGAGTTTGTCACGTGATAAATCGACATAGAATTATAAATTGATGATTTTCGGATTTTTTTTTAAATTTACATTTATTACATTATCGTCTTCCTGCACGGCAAATTTCAAGATTCTAGGTCAACAGGAAGCACCCTATAGTTTTTGAGAGCGAGTTTGTATGAAAAAAACTTTATTTTAAGGCCGTAACTTTTTATTGCATTGAGTTAGAAGTTCGAACTTTTTACAAAACAATGAGTGGACCTTATTATTTGATATTAATGTCAACTTGATAGTTTCAGCCGTTCCTGATTTAAAAAAAAAAAAAAAAAAAAAAAAAAAAAAAAAAAAAAAAACTTTGTCACACAGATGGACAGTGAAATGACCTTATAAAAGTTCCTTTTTTTTTTTTTTTTTTTTTTTTTTTTTTTCTTTTGAGGCATGGAATTCTAAAAACATTTTAAACATATTTTATTCTATTAAAATTTAACAATAATTGTTAATATTTACAAAATATTTTTTCATGATTTCGTATATTGAAATAGAAAATAACAGTGATGAATTCCAAGTGGCCCGGGCTGGAGACATCGAAACATCAAAATGATTTGAGATTTCATGCACGGATTTGAGATTTCATGCTTATTAATGCTCTAGAACTCCATAATGTCCCTTCGGAGCTGAAAAATTCTCCCCGGGTGAAAAATGACTGAATTCAACATTTTAAAATACCAGCCGTCCAGTGATTATACACTATATTGCCAAAGGTGACAGGTCACTTGCGATTTTAGACGTTTTGTTAACTATCTAGAAAAATATATGAGAAATTAACCTGAAACTGCAGGTGTGTAAACAGTATAGTATAGGTTATATATTTCCGCGAAGATTTGTTCCCGAAACCCCATAGGGGACTGTCAACACATTGAAAAAGAACGAATATCTTTTGGGTTACCCTGTAAAAACTAATGTAGCAAAAGCGTTCAAACTCGAGATTATTAATAAGTGGCTTATTGTAATATACTGTGTTCATTTTTATGAGGATAGCATGTGTACTCGAAGAGAAATTAAGGTTTTTATAAAAACAGTCCAAATTTCACCAACGTTTTTGCTTATAATTTGCAGAGTTCTTAATTTAAAAAAAAAGATATTTTGAGAAAATATGTCAAACAACATTGTACATAATACTCTGCAATCGGAATTAAACAATAATAAAAATTGGATGAAAAATGAGCAAGTTTACTAAAAAATGTTTCACTGCGCACGCGCGAATGCAATCAAAATATAATATGCATAATGTGTTAGCTAAGTATATAGATCAACTTTTGTGAAAGTCTCACAATCATAGCTTGAAAATTCTGAAAATTATCGTCGATAGAATAAGCTCGAAATCCGTTGTTCTCAAAAAGAAGCATAAAGATGAGGGGTTGTATCAAATATCTGTTGATTAGTGCCAAGATAGCGTACACAATATTACACGTACTACTATATTTGGATACAACCCCTCATCTTTTTGCTTCCTTTTGGGAACAACGGATTTCGATCTTATTCTATCGACGATAATTTTCAGAATTTTCAAGCTATGATTTTGAGACTTTCACAAAAGTCTCTCTATATATTTAGCTAATACATTATGCACATTATATTTTGATTGCATTCGCGCATGCGCAGTGAAACATTTTTTAGCAAACCTGCTCATTTTGCATCCAATTTTTATTATTTTTTAATTCAGATTGCAGAGTATTATGTACAATATTGTTTGGCATATTTTCTCAAAATAACTTTTTTTTATATTAAGAACTCTGCAAATTATAAGCAAAAAACTTGGCAAAATTTGGGACTTTTTTTATAAAAACCTTAATTTCTCTTCGAGTTTACATGCTATCCTCATAAAAATGAACACAGTATATTACAATAAGCTACTTATTAATAATCTCGAGTTTGAACGCTTTTGCTACATTAGTTTTTACAGGGTAATCCAAAAGATATTCGTTCTTTTTCAATTTGTTGACAGTCCCCTATGGGGTTTCGCGAAAAAATCTTCGCGGAAATATATAACCTATACTATACTGTTTACACACCTGCAGTTACAGGTTAATTCCTAATGTATTTTTCTAAATAGTTAACAAAACGTCTAAAATCGCAAGTGACCGGTCACCTTTGGCAATATAGTGTATATACAGAGGTCAATGATGATGTAATAGGATGTGAAGCTCCACAGCGTCTATCTTCAAATATCAAGTCCTGGCGTATCACGCGCAATCCTAATATTTAAATAATTTTTTGGTATAAAAACCGCGAGGCATACTCGAGTAAATATAGTATTTATCCTTGCCTATTTTTTAAAAAAAATTGAATTTGCCAT
The DNA here is from genome assembly GCA_963931845.1 of Maratus michaelseni. Classification (NCBI taxonomy): domain Eukaryota; kingdom Metazoa; phylum Arthropoda; class Arachnida; order Araneae; family Salticidae; genus Maratus; species Maratus michaelseni. The sequence goes on along the minus strand of OZ007594.1, from coordinate 203,247,104 downwards.
TTCTGATTTTTTTTTCATTTATTTCTTCGTCTCTCATTAATAGGCTTTGATCACAATGTTTGATAATTGAAAAGCTTAGTGGGAAAACCTGTTATGTTACCTGTTCTCAAAAATTGTTTTATCTTATACTAGCGGCCCTCCCTCGCTTTGCTTCGGGTTAACCTTGAAAACCTTCATCTCTTTGTGTTTTCTGTAGACCTTTTTAATGTGTACAATAATTAGTACATTATTTTGATAAATCTTGTAGGGTTCAGCCTGCGTTTGCAATGTATAAGCGGAAAAAATGAAATTATTTATGACATCACATTAAAAATCTCAAAAATAACAGTATTTCTCCACTATTTAATGGATATACATATAAACCTTCCTCTTGAATCACTCTATCTATTAAAAAAAACCGCATCAAAATCCGTTCCGTAGTTTTAAAGATTTAAGCGTACATAGGGATATAGGGACAGAAAAAGCGACTTTGTTTTATACTATGTAGTGATTTATCTGAAATTACAAAGCAAAACATATGGTTATTATACATATAAACCTTCCTCTTGAATCACTCTATCTATTAAAAAAAACCCGCATCAAAATCCGTAGCGTAGTTTTAAAGATTTAAGCGTACATAGGGATATAGGGACAGAAAAAGCGACTTTGTTTTATACTATGTAGTGATTTATCTGAAATTACAAAGCAAAACATATGGTCATTATACATATAAACCTTCCTCTTGAATCACTCTATCTATTAAAAAAAACCGCATCAAAATCCGTTGCGTAGTTTTAAAGATTTAAGCGTACATAGGGATATAGGGACAGAAAAAGCGACTTTGTTTTATACTATGTAGTGATTTATCTGAAATTACAAAGCAAAACATATGGTTATTATACATATAAACCTTCCTCTTGAATCACTCTATCTATTAAAAAAAACCGCATCAAAATCCGTTGCGTAGTTTTAAAGATTTAAGCGTACATAGGGATATAGGGACAGAAAAAGCGACTTTGTTTTATACTATGTAGTGATTTATCTGAAGTTACAAAGCAAAACATATGGTTATTATACATATAAACCTTCCTCTTGAATCACTCTATCTATTAAAAAAAACCGCATCAAAATCCGTTGCGTAGTTTTAAAGATTTAAGCGTACATAGGGATATAGGGACAGAAAAAGCGACTTTGTTTTATACTATGTAGTGATGAATGAAGGTGTTATGAGGTATTCTATAAAATGGTAAAGCTAAAATACCCAGATTCTAATCAGTCTTGAAGATCTGAGACATTATTCATTAATAGTTAATATTTTGATCACAATGTTTGATAATTGAAAAGCTTAGTGGGAAAACCTGTTATGTTACCTGTTCTCAAAAATTGTTTTATCTTATATGAATGAAGGTGTTATGAGGTATTCTATAAAATGGTAAAACTATCCTGCGCCGTCAGACGCCCACGCGGGTCGCCGACGCGCGTAAACGACCATCGCACCCAAGCCTCTGAAGGGCTTTTAACGCACCAGGGCTTTGTCTCGCCCGGCGCTGCGATCGGCCTGAGGCCGCTCCCCACTGCGGACCCCCAGGTCATTTTACCAAGGTTGGTGACATTGGTCATCACGGTAGTAACCCCACATCTCGGAGGAAACTTCCGCAGAGACGGAACCTTGATGAACCGCCATGGAACCCCCGACGACTTCGTTCGCGAGACCCCATAGGGGGAGACGGTCGCTAGGTCATATGTCGAGCTACCACGACGGCTCTTGCTTTACCACAGCTCGAGGGGTGTGAGCAACCTACAGAGGTTGTCACGTCTATAAAATGGTAAAGCTAAAATACCCAGATTCTAATCAGTCTTGAAGATCTGAGACATTATTCATTAATAGTTAATATTTTAATATTTAATATTTAATAATTTCAATTATGATTATTTTTAATAATTTAAAATTAACTTTTAATAAGTTTTTCTGAGTGAGTTTAGTCCCACTTGTAAACATTTTAAACGGATACTGTCAAAAAGAAAATAAATTTATAAAATTTATAATAGTAAGCTTTCACCTCAATTTTATCGAATTTTAATTTTTGTAACATAAGTCATCTCTTTAAGCTCTTCAGTATCGTATTTAGATTTCAGTATTTTGCAGGAGATATTTGTATCTGTTAATATTGTTATGAATCCTAATCCTAATCCTAATCATATTATAAATCTGATTGTGTGCAAATGTTAGGCTGAAGCCAGCGTCAAAATGAAGCATTTAATTATCCTGTATCTTTGCATATAAGTTGATTATAACCCTCAAATGAATATAGGCTGGTTTTCGTTTATTTTATTTCAATATTTTTCTTAAAATTTTCATTATTTTCATACAGAATAAATGGACATTTTTTCGTATATTTTACAATGGTTGGTTGGTTTGGTTGGTTTGGCCCAAAGGGCCCGGTTTTGCAGCTTTTTTTAAAAGGGTTAAATTTATTTTACCGTTGCTAATACTTTATGGTTGCCAATATAAAATAAAACCCCTGAGTAATAATTTTTAATCAACAATTTATTTCAAGTGAAAATTTTACACGTGAAAAATGAAAAGGAAATGAATTATTTAAGAATTAAACAGAATATGAAATGATGTCATATTAGAAATAAAACGTCCGTTTTCAAATATTTGATAATAATACAAAGTGCATAAATACGAGTAAGTATGGAAAGCAAGCGAATATGATGTCATATATAGAAAAATAAAACAGATTTCTTTTGATGTTGAAATAAAATGATCTTGGGTTATCAAATTATTTGTGATTAATTTCTTTTTTTTTCTTTTTCTTTTTCACATGAAAGGAATTATTTTAAATGTACGTAATATATGTATTTTAAATGTATGTGTTGTAAATTAAAGGTCTGTGTTTTAAATGAAATGAGTGAAAGATTTATATTTTTAATGAATTCAATACGAATGATGGGATAGGTTGGCGATTTATCGTCTGCACTCGGCTAACATAAAGATACCATATTTTTAATTTAAATTATAAAAAGTAAAAAAACAAAATGGATGGCAAATGTCAATGATATGCATCGCAAAATTATCCGTATCGAAAATCAGAAAATCTTAATAAAAATAACTATATTTTTTAAAAGAAAGTTGCTTTTCTCATAAAAGCTAAAGATTTAATATGATTGTGTCGAAGTAACAGCATTTTTCCTCTATCATTTACCCACAATCGAAAACACATTTGTAAATCTTCGTTTCGAACCGGAATTTAATTTTACATAGGAAAAACTTTTTTTTTTTTTTTTTTTTTTTTTTTTTTTAATATAGCTTTTTTTAAAGTTGTTTCATAATAGATTTTTGTAAAGTCTTGCAGGATAAGAAAAATTGCATAGATTTTAAAGCAATGTTTAAGTAAAATTACAATATTTTTTAAACTTAAAAAACAACAATGTTATCGAAAAGAAAATCGATTTTACCAACAAATTCGCGTAATGCAAAAGCAAAGAATAAATAAAAAAGTAATGAATCTTTTCTTCCAGCCGAATTGTGTAAACTTGAACAAGCCGATAGTGCCAATTCATAACATTATAAACGTGAAAGCGCGTTCTATACAGTAGAATATTTTTTACATATAGGTAGAACATTTGTGAGAATAGGAAGGTTAGGGTTATTTTTTTTTTTTATCAAGTGAAATTTGGCGCAAAATTAAATACATTGTTGTAACCAGATTTGTTTTTTGCTTGGTAAACACTTAATGATATTTTAGATGATCATTTCCCCGCTCACCTTTGATGCCAACTATGACTGTAAAATATATTAAAAAATATTAGCCGATAATTTTCTAATTTTCTTATTGCTTCATGATGTAAATCGACTTCCTGGTTCATACTTTAAACCTGAATCGGTCATGCCATTGTCGTTCAATTTTTATTCCTACTCCTAACCCTAATCGAATCCTATCCTAATCCTGATAATAACTTTAAAGAATATTCTTTGACACGAATATGTAAATGAAATCAATATCCATAAATGGAATGAATGGAAAATAGAATAAATAGAAATGGCAAAATAAAATAACAAGAAAGTACATTTATTCGACACCTAACCCTAGAGAAAGCGTAAAAAATTTCAAGCGCATGAAATAAATCAAAATAATCCTATATATACTAACAAAAATATGTAAATTTAGATTATCAGATTTGTGTCGTCGGTATTTATTTGCTTATAGTGTTCTTGACGCGATAGAGAAAATATCGAGGTTAAATTGGGCAGAATTTAAAGTACTTTCTAGCAACCTTTATTTACATTTTAGAATCGCATCAGATTGTTATATCTTTGTGAAATATCTATCAATTTATAAAATCCACAAGCAGTTTGTTCACTATTTACACCACTTAGCGTGAAGCACTTAATTTAATATATACATAAACAAGATAATGTAGTAAGAAATATATAACATATGTCTATGCAAATAAACAATATAATAATGCCCATTTAGCAATGCACCCATATACAAATTGTACACCAAATACCACCTAAAATGCACTGTTGTATAGAAGAATTCTGCCAGTGTTGTTTTTAGGTGCGTTCGTAATTATATAAATACGTAGCACCTATAGTCGTCGTTTGGTCCGTCCGTCTGTCCGTCCGTCTGTCTGTCTGTCCGTCCGTCTGTCTGTCCGTCCGCATATAACAACGCAAAAACTACCCAACCAAATGGTTTGCAATTTAAAATATATTATCTTTGCAGAATTTTGTCGAGACATTTCAAATTTTATTAAAATCGAATCAAAACTTTAGGAGATATTAATAAAAATATTTATTAAGAAATTTGATTTTTTTTTTTAAATCGGTGCTTTTTTGTTAGAGGAGCTTCCGATGGATGTTAAATCGTCAAGCGACCGAGATACTTATTTTATTACAGAAATTAATCTGCAGACGATATAATTCATTTCACAGAATTAAAAATCATCAAGATCTGAATATTTATATAACTAGCTGATACATATATATCTGAATATTTATATAACTAGTTAAGATATTTGTATGAACAGTGTCATAAAATATATACTTAACTAGCTGTTTAGCCCGTTCTACGCACGGGATATCATGAATTTAATTCTAAAACGTGCGTACGAACGCACCTCGTTTGTAACGTTTGACGTACAATTTCCAACTTGTTCGTTTTACGAAGAGGAATTCCTCGATTTTCACGATTTTACTTGGTCCTCCTTTTTACTTTCTTCTATCTATAATAGAAGAAAGTATTGTAATCGAAATTTTTTTCGACTTCCAGTTTTCGACGGATTTACACGTTTTAGGGGTCAGAGATTCCGAAAAACATGTTTTTACAAAATGTCTGTCTGTCTGTCCGTCTGTCCGTCTTCATTTTACCATCTAAAAGTGTATGAAGTTATGCTTCAAATTGAACCAAATTTTTTTTCTAAGTTTTTGGCTATGGTAAGCAGTTTCTATCAGAATTTGGAGATATTTCGACGAAAGGGGGCGCTGTGATCGATATTTTTGTTCCATTTTCACTATTGTACCATCTAAAAGTGTATGAAGTTATGCTTCAAACTAAACCACATTTTTTTTCTAAGTTTGTGGCTATGGCAAGCTGGTTCTATCAGAATTTGGGGATATTTCGACGAAAGGGGGCGCTGTGATCGATATTTTTGTTCCATTTTCACTATTGTACCATCTAAAAGTGTATGAAGTTATGCTTCAAACTAAACCACATTTTTTTTCTAAGTTTGTGGCTATGGCAAGCTGGTTCTATCAGAATTTGGGGATATTTCAAAGAAAGGGGGCGCTGTGATCGATATTTTTGTTCCATTTTCACTATTGTATCAGCGAAAAGTGTATGAAGTTATGCTTCAAATTGAACAACATTTTTTTTGTAAGTTTTTGGCTATGGCAAGCAGGTTCTATTAGAATTTGGGGATATTTCGACGAAAGGGGGCGCTGTGATAGCCATTTAAAGATTTCAAATTCAAAAAGATGTGCAAATTCAAAAAAATTAGAAATCCTAAAACTTTTTTTCGTTAAATGTTCGGCCTTGATCGGGAGATTCCGGAGCAATTTTTTTTTGCCTCTATCTTAAAAAATGGCTGAGATATAGCGGTTTGAAATTTTAGGGTGGCTGACATTTTCAAACAAGACAGCAGAATTCATCCATAAACGGGTTTAATTTATGAGTTTTAGTTAACATGGTTTCGGCAAATTTTCTTTCATTGTTGGAACCATTGTTCCTGTTCTTATATGCTTAACACTATATATTTATATTCGCCAACGTCAATTTCTCGCCAAACTTAGCGACAGTTAGCGGAATATCGCCAAATTTGGCGACAAAAATAAGTTGCCACAAATGAAGCCAATTTGGCTGTAGGGGACTAATTTGGCGATATTCTCATTCAAATTCAATGTTGACGAGAATTGGGATTGTATCTTCTTTATTTAGGTTCCACGCATTTTACCTTCGTGTTTTCCAGTAAAATTAGCTAAAATCGTAAAACCAAGGAATAGGGAGGCTATCTGTTCCTGTTGGTACAGGCCAGAAGGACTTTTCGTAGTTTAGTATACATCGGTTGTTCGCATCCCTGTAACTCGACGATTCGTAAGCAGCTGACGTACAACATGACGAAACAGAATGACGAAATATATTGATTTTATTGGCGATGTGATAGCGAATTTTGAAGTATTAACATGACTGAGATAGAAGAAAGTTTTGGGATTGGCACATCCGACTAGTTTCATTAGTTGCAGTTTCATTTTCGCGATTGTATATATTATTGGGCATGAAATTTCACTTTTTTAAGACTGGGTTATGTCAAGGCCCCTATAGCAAAGAAATACCGTATGGTCTCCTGTAAAATGTGATAAAGCTTTGGTTAATTATATATGTTGTTAATTATCAAGTGAAATGTTTTACTAAATTAATGCATTTATTCTTTTTTTAATGTTACGTGAAAAAAGTCACGGGTAACAGCTATCCTAATAATATTATAAATCTCATTGTGTGCAAATGTTAGGCTGAAGCCAGCGTCAAAATGGAGCATTTAATGATCCTGTATTTTTGCATATAGGTTGATTATAAACCTCAAATTAACATAGGCTGGTTTTTGTTTATTTTATTCAAATATTTTCTTTAATAATTAAAAATTTCATTATTTTCATAGAGAATAAATGGACATTTTTCCATACAATTTAACAATTTTACTTTATCGTTGCTAGGGCTTTGATCGTTGCCACAAAAATAAAAACACAGAAAAATAATTTTTCCCCAACAACTAATTTTCAATTGAAAGATTTTCACTTGAAAACTGAAAATTAAAAAAATTCAAAAGAAGGTGAATTTTTGTGATATTTGAAACAAAAATATGGAGCATTTGTTATTATACATGAAGTATGAATATCGGTTAAAATAAAAAGATATTTTTCTGTCAAAAACTGCGTTATAATTAGAAGGAAAAGTGCAACAATAATTATAATTATTAAAAAATAGATTTCGCTTGGACCATGGAACTATGAAAAGGATCCTCCTCGGCTCTGACAAATATGACGTCATAAATAAAACATGTATTTTCAAATATTCGTAATAATGCAAGGAGCATGAATATCAATGTATAATGAAAGTAGATAGATAATGGACGTAATATTTAAGATGTAAAACTGAAATATTTTTTATCGATACTGATTAATAATTAGCTTGAATACCAGTTACACACAACTGTGAGTTTTCCGCTAAAATTTACGTCCTGATTGCCAGAAAAAGAAAATTTACCAGAATTGTGCCATTTAAAAGAGATTTCTCTGAGGAAAAAGTGACGTTATATTTGAAATAAAATGGGAATTTTCAAATGTGTTTTAGAAGGAGCGTGAATCAATTCATTACATTAATAATACAAGAATCGGTAAGTTTAGAAAGTAGATGAGTTTCACGTCATATTTAAAACGAAAAATTTAAATATTTTTTTTTTTAGCTAGCGATTATTATGCATGAATATTAGTTACATACAGATGAGAGTTTTTTGACAAAAACCACACCATGATTATTAGGAAAATAAAAATAATTACGAATCTATTATATTAAAATCTGACCGCCTGTTTGTATTTCGCAGAGGATGTCATAAACTCTCAGAATTTAAAAAAATGATTTAAATTCCGAGATATGATTATTATTTTTTTTTATATAAATTTAACGAAGTTGCTCTAAAAATGGCAGATAAAAAAGAAGAAATGAAACGGAATAATATATTTTTTCTCATTAAAACTGAAAAAAAGAATTTATTTTCAATTTGAATAGATGGTGAAAGAAAAAAAAATCTTGATTACAGTAAAATTTTTTAAAAATAAAAACGTATTTTCACATATTCAAACTTCATGAGTCAATTTATTCTGGAGAACAAATATCGTCTGTCAACATATTTTCATTTAGAAATAAAGATTTTTTTTTTCAGTTGTAGTACAGCGCCTAGAATATAGGCGTTGTAGTTATAGATAAAATCAAGGAGGCAAATTTAAGCTCCATGCATTTAGATCTACAATTATTGCTCCCTATTCACAAGAATTGAATTTAATGAAAAAGAATATACTATTTCCATTATCTTTGAAGGATGGCTATTAAAACGTTTCACAAAGGCGTTAAAAGTAAAATGGTTTACCAGGTAAACTTGACATATGTTTTTACACAATTCGCCGATTTCCACGATTTTATTTGGCCCGCCTTTTTTATTGGTTGCAGTTTCCTTTTCGTGATTATTTGGCACAAAATTTCACTTTTTTAAAACTTAGTTATGTCAAGGCCTCTATAACATAGAAATACTGTATTGTCTCCTATGGAATGTGATCAAGAGTTAGTTAATTATTTACGTTTCTAATTATCGGGAATGAAATATTTTGCTTAATTAATGAATGTATTTTTATTTTAATGATACGTGAACGAAGTCACGGGTAACAGCTAGTAATATTATAAATCCGATTGTGTGCAAATGTTAGGCTGAAGCCAGCGTCAAAATAAAGAATTTAATTACCCTGTATCTTTGCATATAGGTTGATTAAAACCCGGAAATGAACATAGGCTGGTTTTTGTTTATTTTATTCAAATATTTTTCTTAATAATTCAAAATTTCGTTATTTTCATAGAGAATAAATGGACATTTTTTCCTTTAAAATTTAATTAATCATTTTACGTTGCTAAGCATTACCGTTGCCAATAAATACAAAAGCTGGAATAATAATTTTTCCTCAACAATTATATTTCAATTGGACGATTTTCACGTAAAAAATGGAAATTAAAAAGAATTCAAAAGATGATGAATTGCCATGATATTTGAAAGCAAATATGGAGTATTTGTTGTTATACATGAAGTATGAATATCAGTAACGTTGAGAAGACATTTTCTGTCAAAGACAGCGATATAATTAGATAGAAAAATGAATAATAATTATATTTTTAAGAAAAGATTTCGCTTGGACCATGGAACTATGAAAAGGATCCTCCTTGGCTTGGACAATGTGACGTCATAAATAAAACCATGCATTTTCAAATATTCCTAATAATAAAAGGAGCATGAATATCAGTATATACTTGGTACAAATTTTCACTTTTTTAAGAATGAGTTATGTCAAGGTCCCTATAACAAAGAAATACCTTATTGTTTCCTATGAAATGTGATAAAGAGTTAGTTAATTATTTACGTTTTTAATTATCGGGAGTGAAATATGTTGCCTAATTAATGCATTTATTCTTCTTTTAATGTTGCGTGAACGAAGTCACGGGTAACAGTTAGTTAATGTAATAAGCAATTACACAATGTTTTACTCTTGTCGATAAGTTTTGTTCTGTGCAAGATATTTGAAAAAAATATTGACATTTCTATAATCTCATCTTTCTTAATATTTTCAGCCATTTAAATTTTTTTACTCAGGCAAATTAATGTTAAGCATAAATGTATATATTTTTTTTTCCTTTCAAAAAATAAAATTTGACAAAAACACAAAGGCCCGTCCATTTTGTAACTTTCAAAGTAGCTTTTATCTATTTTCTAGCTTTAAAACAAGAGGTTATACAATAGCCCCTCGTTAAAGCGCACCCATCGGCAGATAAGAAAATATGCATTACATCCGAATGTGGGAAATACCGAGGGTATTATAGATTAAGGAAGATTTTAACACTAGTCTACAAATTGAAAAATAATTTTCGAAACAGAAACCACAGTAATTGAATTTTATCCTTTTGTCGACGCCGAGGGTGAAAATGAAATTAGTTTACTTCCACCATGATCACATTTTTGTTTACAACTTTGAGCTTTGGAGGCTGTCTCTATTTTAAAACTGTAACAAAATTTGAAATTTTCAATACGAACACCCAGTTTTGACAACCCTATTTGGATAGTTCGTTTAAATTTATTCTTCAGAAACCAAACGAGAAGTAATTCGAGTAGTAAATTATAGGAATTATGGGGATGTAAAGTTCGCAACTCTTAATGTTAAATTTCTTTCAAATAATTGCAAAACAAACTGCAATGTGGTTAATTTGCTAAGCATAACTCAAAAACTACTTGGGGAAATGAGTTGTAATTTTGGATTCGTATATTTAAGGGGTCTCAGGAGGTCTTACTTTTCCTCCGAAGATGCAAGTTTGCATCATGTCACATTTTATTTTATTTCTGATTTGATATGACACATAGTAAAATACATTTTTTATCACTAATAGGTCAATATCTGTTTGATTTAACATAATTATTTCAATGTTGTACAATTCATATTTAATTATGTAAAAAAAGTTTAATTTTTTTTTAAAAAAGTAAAATTTTTTTTTGCCTGGTATCCACTGAGCGCAAGGTTGTAGAAAAAATATTGCTTCAAAAATAACAAACAAAACTGATAATGATGTAAAATTGATGTATCTATATATACATTGAAAATGTATTTTTTTTTAAATTTAAATTTGAATTGTAAAATGTATAAAAAAATCATTTTTTTGTTAAAAAATGGCCAATTAATTTTTTTTTTAATTTTAATTGCTTGAAATTGAAGTATAAGTTCAAGATACATCAATTTTACATCATTATCAGTTTTGTTTGTTATTTTTGAAGCAATATTTTTTCTACAACCTTGCGCGCAGTGGATACCAGGTGAAAAAGCTTTTCTACTTTTTTTTTAATTTAAACTTTTTTTTACATTATTAAATATAAATTGTATATCATTGAAATAATTATGTTAAATCAAGCAGATATTGACCTATTAGTGAAAAAAATGTATTTTACTGTGTGTCATATCAAATCAGAAATAAAATAAAATGTGACATGATGCAAACTTGCATCTTCGGAGGAAAAGTAAGACTCCTGAGACCCCTTAAAGCGTCTAGAAATCGATTTCTGTTAAATAATTTTATTGGCTAAGTAAGGCTTTATTCACGACCTTTGCTCCTTTATGAACTAAAATGCACTGCTATTATTAATAATTGCTGGATTTAATGAATATAATTATTTCACGATTAAGAAAAGCTTGTTCGCGACCTGTGATTCTTTAGAACTAAACCACACTGCTCTTAAGAAAAATGCTGGATTGACGAAAATTATTTATTTACATTTACAACACACACACGAACACCTACAATAATTTGTATTTGACTGGATAGTTGACTGTTTTTTTATATGAGTTGCCCTATAGTTTTGACTATCAAATCATGACAAAAAAATCTTTGTTGTAGTTCGCGCATGCGCAGTTAAAATTTATTTCATACAAATACCTGTATCTCATCGAATATTCAACATATTAATATTTTAATTGCAGTATACTATTTCTATAATTTTTTGTCAAGTTTTTTGAAAGCGGTGCTAAATTTGGTTGAAAACTCTGCATGTTATAAAAAAAACCTTTTTGAATTTTTCATAAAAACGTTAACATTTTCACGAATATACGTGCTATGCTTACACAAATGCACACAAATGTTAAACAGGGCCTACATACTCATTTGCTACAGTGAAAGACCATTTTTTGCATTTTCTGTTACTTGGGTGATCAAAAATATTATTTTATTATTAAAACTATTATTGTCCTCCTAATTGTTCTCGCGACAAAATCTTCACTGAAAAACATGAAGTCAAACATGTTCTTTACATTCTCAAAGTTCAAGGGCATTTCGGTCATTTCCTCACGAATTTCAGTAGATATTCGACGAAATGTCTGAAATCGGTCGCTGCCCCTTAATTTCTGGACATCACTGTACTAAGGATGGTAAAAAGTCAGTGAAAACTTTGGCTACAGTTATATAGCCTATGTTTCCTGCAGTAACTGAATATTTCCAAAATACTTATAAATGGTTGTTCTATTAAAAGGCATAATACAGCGTCTCCACAAAATCTCTTTACAATTTCAAGCTTTTATTACAAGCACAAATGAACAGATACATGTATGGAAAGTAGAACAATATTAGGATTATATAGGAGTATTAGTAATAGTTTTCCTCTGATACTCTTTTTCATCCACATCCTTGCTTTATCTAATGCTGAATCGGTCTCCATGAATTTCTTGTGTTATTTACGAATTGATGGACGTGGACACAAGAAATTCATGGATACTGCTGAGCCAAGCTTTAAAGACTGGTCACGTGAGTAACAGGTCTGGGTAAGACGAGTCTATTCTTGATAAAAGGGAAGTAGGTAATGAAAGGGAAGTCTTCCCTAGTTTTGCTTTTGTGGGGAGATGAACAGAAGAATTTTGCTAGTTTCGTATTTACTAATACAAGAACAGCCAGTGAAGAAATGACACATGCTCAAACGGGTTAAGCGAAACCTAAACTTTGTCTCCTCCTAATCCAATGCTTCCTACCCTTCAGAATGGTCGATTTTTTGGCAGAATGCCAAAGAGCCGTCTTTTAAGACTGGTCAAGCACCTGCTCAGTATTGGATAAAGCAAGGAGTGGACGAAAAAGAGTATCAGAGGAAAACGTTGACGATTATCAACTTGGCGTGCCCCGTGGAACCAATAGTGCACATTTAGAGGTTTAAAAATTAATGCAAAAATCCCTTCAATATATATTCCTAACATTGTTCTACTTGCTATATATGTATTTGATCATTTGTGTTTGAAATAAAAGCTTGAAATTGTGAAGATACTTTGTGGATAACCCTATTGAAGTTATGGGAATTTAACAATTATTCATCGCCAATCATAATAAAATGTTTATACGTAAATAACAAACAAATTAAAGACAATATTAGGAATGAAACATGAAATCGTATATATCTGAGTATTGAAATATAATAAGATGGAATTTTTATGCCTTTCTTTAGTTTTGTTTAATTTTGTTTTGTTTTGTTTTAATTTAAATTAATTGATGCAATCTCATGTGTCATTTTTTCGCAGTTGAGTTTTTTTATTACTAATAACTTCTTACTTGTTTTCACATAGAATGGCGCTACTGACTACCTTTTACTACCCAAGGATGTTATTGATCCCGAAGGCAATGTTTGTGATGCCGCTGGTGTTTCATATAAAGCATTTGCATTTCAGCCCGACCGATGTAAAGTGCCGAAAAATACGTTAGTGAAATTTCATTTACTCACTCGTACTATTTTTGTTGAACAATTAACTTTCAACTTTTTAAAGAACGTATCAATATACCATTACTAGGAATTATGTCAAATGTTAAAGTTTACTCTAATCTAACGAATAACGTTATTTTGAGTATTTTTAATATGACAATAAGTTAAGAAGAATTTTTGAAGATGTTTGGAAAAATATTGTATAAAATAAAGACATAATAACCTTTTTTTTTTTTGTCATAAATTATTGGTTTGGACAAGTCCTATCTTTAAAATTAAAGAATGTTTGAAATGAAAGGATCACATACTTTGTGTAAAGAGATTTAAACGAATTTTTTGTTTTGTTTTGTTTCGTTACTAAATGCTGAAACATAAATGAAATGATAATAGTAAATGTATAGACATATTCAGGTGATTCAGCATCAGTGCGACAAACTTTAAGAGGTGACAGAGCATAGTGTAACAAGCATTTTTGGATATTTTTCCAATATAGGGGTCTTGGCGAGAAAAGAAAATTTTGTAACATATTTTCTGGCAACCTATTCACTTTTTCATATACACCATCAATTTTTTCCATATTTTTTCAATTTATTTAATATAAAGAAGCCATTTATCTATGTTTATATACAAATAGAAGATAACTGTATATAAAAAAACAATAATAATATATACGTATATGATTAAAATTTTTATGTCTATTCTAAAAAAATAATAATAATAACTTCCGCTGCCACCGCTATCAATGTTTTTTTTTGTGCTTTTAGGTCTTTCTCTGCTAATATTAAAAAAACTATTGCATATAAAAGTATGAAAATTGGTAGTTTTATAGAGAAATGTTCGATAGACATGCTGAAACAAACGATTTTTAAATGGAACAATTATTTTAAGAGGTAAAGTCGGTCAAAAAAGTTCCGTTCAAAATGTTTTATAGGAACAAAAACCATGCATAGGTATTTAATCATATTTTGAAGTGATATTGTTGATAAGCTTGTGTGTAATTATTTTTTTAATTTGATTAATCTTTTGAGGGTTTTTTTTTTCAATATTTTATTTAAAATTTCATTATTTTAATTGAGATTTATTTCATATTTCGAAAAGCCCATCTTTTATACTGTTATGTCTTTACACGTGACTATTAGAAATAGAAATAAAACTTTTACATAATAAATAAATGATCACGTGAGCAGCAAATGGGGGAAAATTACGTCGTAAAAAAATATACTTGCACGTAAATATTAAAAAGAGAGATAAAACTTTAAACTAAATTATTATGCGTTAAAAGCAGTAAATGTGGAAAATTACGCCATTTTTTAAATGCTCAAATAATAATATTTCCAAACAGTTTCAATTTAAAAATATATTTACACGAGATATTTATTTATTTCCTAAAACTCTTTTTACCTATTGTTGCAAATTTTGTAACAGTGCAAATAATATTTCCTTTCAATCAAAAACTGTATTTTCACGTTATTATTAAAAGGAGGAAGAAAAGTTTGGTAAAAATTACGTCATATTGAAAACGATACATTTAAAACGTCTTACTTAAAACAGTTAATTTAAATAAATGTAAACTCGATTACAGAAGATCGCCACTGGTCGCATAGTTATAATTGATTCTTCGGTAATTCTTTTTTAAATAGAGCAAATTAGAGCCGCAGAGACCCTAGTATATATATATATATATGTAAATACATATATAAACAAGCATAAAAATTCCTCAGATTTATTTTCATAGCTATTCATATCATTTAGCAACAATCTCACTCACTGTGAAGCCCTAATCACGTCAAGCTTAAAAAGAAAAAAAAAATACTCCAAAAATTTCCAGAAAAGAAAACGATCAAAATTAACAACAATAGCAAAAACATAAAAAAATATATTCAAAGATATTCAGTGTTTCAGAAAATAGTACGTAACTATTGACTGTTTTTCGTCGATTTTGCATCTGTAGCTATGCCCCCTTAAATAAATAATAATAAAAGAAGAAAACTGGCATGTATCCTTCACTTTTCATTTTGAAATTTGATTACATGCGTTAGTGAACCGATTCAAATCAACGAAGTATAAGGCTTGTGAGCTTGGAACAGTTCGCGATAATAAGAGGAAAGAAAATAACTAACAGATTACAATTTGTGAACAAAGTACCTCTTGACTTGTCTCAACTACTAGACAAATCAACATTCAGATTACATATATACGCCATAAAACATTATACTGATGTCCAAAAATTAAGGGGCAGTGACCGGAATCTTTCGATTTCAGACGTTTTGTCGGATATCTCCTGATATTCTAGACGAAATGCCCCTGAACTTGTAAATAACATGTTTGACTTCGTATTTTTCAGTGAAGATTTAGCCGCGAGAACAATTAAGGGGAGAGAAATAATAAATTTAATAATAAAATAATTTCCGCGTTCTCCCTAGAAACAGAAAATGCTTAAAATGGTCCGTCACTGTAACAAGTCACTATGCAGGTCCTGTACAACGTTTATGTGCATTTGTGTAAGAATAGCACGCATATTCTTGAAGATGTTAACGTTTCTGTGAAAAATTCGAACTTTTTTGTTTATAGCATGCAGAGTTTTCAACCGAATTTAACACCGCTTTCCGAAATCTTCATAAAGAACAGTAGAAATAGTATACTGAAATTAAAAGATGAATATATTGAATATTTGATGAGATATGGGTATTTGTATGAAATAAATTTTAACTGCGCATGCGCGAACTACACCAAAGATTTCTTTTCCTGATTTGATAATCAATTCTATAGAGCAATTTATATAAAAATTCCATTCAAATATCGCGAAAATTCAGAAAGACAGTAGCGATATCGTCAGTTGCTGTCTAAAAGTAGCTGAATTATAAAGGATTTTCCCATAATTTGTCAATTAGCTCACTGTATCACCGATAGACCGGGAGCCGGCAGCACAGATAATCACCTCATCGAGTTCACGGATGAAATTCCAGAATTAGTTAAAACTCGATTCGCATATTAAAACGCAATCGGTCTGCCAAGTCATATCTTGGTGGAAAATACCTGAAAACCCGATTTTAGCAACTGACTCGTAGGTTTACCATTGTGTTTTCCTGCACCCAAAGGTATGAAAACATGGAGGACTGGGAGCAGGAACACACAAAGGTAAACCTACGAGTCAGCCGCTAAAATCGGGTTTTCAGGTGTTTTCCACCAAGATATGACTTGGCAGACCGATTGCGTTTTAATATGCGAATCAAGATTTAACTAATCCTAGAATTTCATCCGTGAACTCGATGAGGTGATTATCTGTGCTGCCGGCTCCCGGTCTACGATATATTTCTGAGTTTTCACGATATTTCACTGGTCTTTTTATATGAGTTGCTTTATAAAATTGACTACCAAATCATGACAAGAAATCTTTGGTATAGTTTGCGCATGCGCAGTTAAAATGTATTTCATACAAATACCCATATCAATATTTTCATCTTTTAATTGCAGTATACTATTTCTACTGTTCTTTGTCACGATTTCGGAAAGCGGTGTTAAATTAGGTTGAAGATATAAACAACAACATGGTATAAACAAATATTTCAGAATTGTTTATGCATATTTATGAAATAATTTCCCTTGAAGTCGATAGCATGTAAAATGTAGTAATAACTTTATACATAGTGGTACCAGGGTTCTTGAACACACAGGAGCAGGGGATGGCTCTTGGGCAGGGCGAACCGTAAAATATCACGGGGCACCGAAATTGAGCGCTAAATTGGTTATGTGATAATATGTTTTAGATTTTAGATTTTGCTCAGTATAAGACAAGAAAAGTAGTTTCTTTTTTTTAACACAAGTTATACTGTTTTCTTTTTTTGAGAAATTTCTAAAAAAATGCTGGCAAAAAAATTGTCTGTCTAATTCAATTTTCGTGGTTCAATAGCCCGGAGAAAGAGTCAAAAAAAAAAAAAAAAAAAAAAAAAAAAAAAAAGGAGAGAGAGAGAGAGACAAAGAAATAGTGTTGAATTCAGACATTTTTTTTCCGGAAAAGATTCTGCAGCTTCCAGGAGGGGAGGGGGGGAGGCACTATGGAGTTCCGAGTTTCGGGGAGACGGGGGTCCAGGGAAAATGTCCCCTCGTTTGGACCACCTCGGTCAGAAATCAAGTGTAACCAAAGATGTAAAGCATGCATTTAAAAATAAATAATAACAATAATAAAAAAAAAAAAAAAAAAAAAAAAAAAAAAACGTTATTCGATTCTAAATCCCATCAATAATCATGTCATGCCAGTAAATTCCGTGGTTTTAAGTTGCAATCGCATGTTAGAGAAAAATAAAACAATAGATTCAGCAACCTCACTTTGCAAGAGAATCAACATTCATGAATTTTGTTAATGTTGCTATCGCATATATCGCATATATCGCATATATGTATCCGATCACTATATACGTACTAGTATATAACCCCGTCAAAAATGACGGATTGTTGATGTGTGCCTCATTTTCATAAGACTTCATACAAACAAACAGCATGAAGATTTATTATTGAAAGGTTTGTATTGTAGAAAAATATATTTTAAAAATGACAAATGATTTCTACAAATAAAAATAATGAGGATATATATATATATATATATATATATTACTCAGTATTAAATTCCTGAAATAGTTCAACGATTGGACAAAACATTCAAATTAAATATTAACAAATAATCCATGTGCGAAAGTTTTTGTAAAAAAGTGTTTTCAATGAGTTTCTAAACAGCTTGACTCACCACATAACTCATTGTTTGATTACATAAGCAAAATCAAATGCAAATTACGCTGTACTATGTATTTCTTATATTTCAATTACGCTTGATAAGAAAGAATCATTTTACAGTATATGACCCATTATCCGTAAATCCAAAATCCGGAAAGACCCGAAGTCCGCAAAAAAAATTTCGAAAATTTTCTAAATTTGTAAATTTTTACTAAAATTTTAGATTTTCTGAATTTTTTCGAAAATGTTACCTATTTCTTTTTTTTTTCTTTTGAGTCCATTGTGTTTCAATGGTTAATCACTAAAATATTGTTACTTCGGTGGAGGATGAACACCCCCCCCCCTCTTCCCGAAATTAAAAGCAAATCATTTTTCTCTGAAATTTTAGTTTAAAATTAATTTATATTACGATTCGTTAGAAACAAAAAATAGTTATCTATTTATTTCATCAGGGGTGATTCTGTTCAAGTTTTCCTAAAAATTTAAGGCATTCGGTTTCGAAAATTTTAGTCTTCAGTCCAAAAATTCGAACATAAAAAATATCTCGAATTTTGAACGATCGTCGCCGAAATAAATCAGTTTGTCTATCGTTCGCATAAAAAATAGACAATTTCTTTAAAGGATTGCGGAAACAACGTAAATTTCTTCAAAGGATCGAAAAAAAAACCCGCAAATTTCGTCGCAGATTGCAAAAAAGAGGCTAATTTTGTTAACAAATCGCAGAAAAACGCGATTTCCGTCAAAGGCTTGCGAAGAACACGCAAATTTCTCCCAAGGACACCGAAAAAATTTAAAATTTCATCAAGGGATCACAAAAAAAACCACTAATTTGGTTAAAGGATCGCAAAAAAAAGCCACGAATTTCGTCAAATAATCGCGGAAAAACATTAATTTCTTCAAAGGATCGCGAAAAAAACACAAATTTCTTCAAAGTACTGCGAAAAAAATTCTAATTTCGTTAAGGGATCGCGAAAAAAGTGAAATTTCGTCAAAGGATCGGGAAAAAAACACTTATTTCGTCAAAGAATCTCAGAAAAAACTCGAATTTTGTCAAAGGATCGTAAATAAAAGGCAAATTTCGTCAAAGAATCACAGAAAAATGCAAATTTCTTCAAAGGATCGCAAAAAGAAAACGCAAATTTCTTCAAAGGACTACGAAAAAATGAAATTTCGTCAAAGGATCGTAGAAGAAAAACGCAAATTTTGTCAAAGAATAGCTGAAAAAATTGCAAATTTTGTCAAAGAATAGCAGAAAAATTGCAAATTTTGTCAAAGAATCTCGAAAAAAACATGAATTATGTCAAATAATCGTGAACTTCGGGAGGACCCGAAATCCGGAAAATTCCAATACTCGGAAAGCCTTTGGTCCCGAGGATTCCGGATAATGAGTCGTGTACTGTATTTACGATGGAAGCGAATTTCAAAATCCGCCAGCAGATGGCGCCAATATACTGAATAAACTTCAAATCCTCCCTACGAAATAAATCACCCCTATTTCTGAAAAAAAAGTGCTTACAGAAATGTTGATACACATGTTTTATATGAAATAGTTTTTGAAGATTTTAAACAAAATTAAAACATTTAAAAGCTTTAATATGCTTTTACAAATATTTTAACAGCAGAATCGGATGTAGCATAGATTTTTCGGGTAAGCCTAACATGGCGTTTAACTACTGTCAACTCGCAGGCCAGAGTGGTCCAGCCCGGATTGGTTACAGACAGTTTCTTGCCTTCGGATTTTATTATAAGTAAGATGTATCGCGCCCTTGAAAACAAAAAAAACACATCAATTTAGCTCGCTTTTGCTACTTTTTTTCCATTTGATCGATTTCTTGTTCGAGAACCGAATTGTTCGACAAGTCGGGCCTTCAACGACCGAGGATGTATGTATGTTTACTTAAATTTTAGAATGTCGTATGCTCGTTTATAATACTGTTTTACACTTAACCTTCCGATGGTAACTGTGCCACCCCTCTCCCAGATACCTAAAGGTTCCATAATCATGTTGCCAGCGGAAGAGTAATAGTAAACAAATTGGTTCAGGTTTTCATTTTTGAGTAGAATTATTTTTAACAGCATGTCAGTTCATATTTTAGTTTATTTTTAAGCGACTTCAAAAAAAGAAGCTTCTGTTTTTTGTCGTTATGTATGTGTGTATGTATGCATGTACTACGTATGAATGTCCTCAATTTTCTTATATGATTTGCTACTGCGTTGCGTTTCAAACATGTGCTGGAAGAATTCACACCCTTAATTCATGAATACACGAAGTGAAGAAAGCGCTGTTTAATATTTAATTAGAAGTATGATATTCGCGGTTTTCACCAGAATTATGATAATCGCGATATACCGATTTATAGAATTTTTCGATATCGTTACCACGATTTGCATTTTATATCGATATATCGCCCAGCCCTAGTGTAAGGTGAGGAATTGTTTGCCTTTATAAATAAGAAAGTAGTGACTTACGAACAATAAAATTTCATTGCTCTGGAGAGAGTTTTGGACAAAAACTTTTAGAACTTGTCATTATCTCCAAGCTTATGTTTGTTGACTTGCCTTACTGCTTTAATAGAACTTGTCTAAGCGAGTATTTCCAAGTTCTGGAATGTGGGTTGCAACAGTTTGGACAAAAGACTTGCGGTTATCCCAAAAAGAAAAATAAAATAAAATAAAATAAAACAAAATAAACCTCTTATGTGCTAAACGATTTTCCCTAAAATACTCCAACTGATGCTTAATAAATAAATAAATAAATAAATAAACAATATTGATATTAAGAGTTTTTTGCACAATTAGAAGGAAGTCGTTTATTAAGGAGCAGTCACTTGAAGTGGCATTGATTTTTTGTTTGAAAATTATTTGCGTAATAGGTAGAAATTTGCAAAAATATTAAAGTTTAATTTATTTTCTTCAACAGATGTCTGAAAAATCAACCACTGGATTTCTGGCACGAGGATGATGTAAGAATTTTTTAAACTAACATTTTCAAAATATAGTTCAATGAAATTTTCCGTAAATTCGAAGTTGTTCCAAGTAACTCATTACTACATGTATTACATCTTAGTGAAGTTTTTGAGTAACAACAGTATTTTTTAATTAAATGCAGTTTTCTTTTTAAATCTTATTTTTATTTTCTCTCTTCAATAAACTATTAAATGATTGCCAAGCATTATAAATTTTTCACGTAATTGAAACCTCTAATTATATTATATATACTGAAAAGAAAAGCATAAAACATATTTTTATTTTTATTGATTAATGTAATTAATAACTATAAAAAAATATAGAAAACTGAAAATAAAATAAAATAGCAGCATAACAAATAAATCAAACAACAAAATATCTTAAAAGTGTTTTGGCATCAATAATTCGTAAAGTTTGTTTAATCATATAAATGTAAATTTACACGCATACGTATTATAACTAAAAGTAATAATCACAAGATTGGTTATAGATTTTGTTATACACAAATAAATATATTCATAAGAATGATAGCTATGTTCATTATCTGTACATTTAGTTTCTCAACATAATAAATATGAGCATTATTACAATTGGCATTCTATGTTGTGATTTCGCAAAGTTTTTGCTGCTTTTTCAATCTCTAAGTGATATTTTAATTTACTGGCTATAAGTTTAAAATAAAAAAAGATTTTTTAACTTCTGTTTATTAAACTCTTGTTGTGCTTAGCATTTTGATGATTACCCAGTTATTTTGCTTGTATGCATTACAATAGTTGTTGTATATATTGTATACAATAGTTATTGATATTGCTCTGTTATTCCGAATTTGTTGTTATAATTATTTGTTGTTATAATTATTTGTTATAATTATTTGTTATAATTATTTGTTATTGTTCATAAAAGAAGAATGAGAAAATTAAAAAAAAACACTATTAATTTCTTTATCTACAGAAATTAATTCTTAAAAGGAATTTCAATGAAAAAAAAAGCACAATTTCTTTACCTACAAAGAATTAATTATGCTTTTTTATTTTATTTTATTTCATTTAATGGTGGAGTGAATTGTGTGATTTATCAAAATAAATTAAGATGTGTATGCAAATTATTTCTGACCTAATTAAAAAGCAAGTTTAAATCGAATTCATTATTTTATACCTGACAAAAACTTTTCTAAATTTTAAGGTTTTGCTAAATTACACTTATAAACAATTTCAATTTTTACATGTTTCTTTTATTTATATAATAGTTAAAATATCTTTTGTGTCTTGTAAATTGCAGGTTTTGCTAAATTACACTTTAAGGAATTTCAATTTTTACATGTTTCTTTTATTTATTTAATAGTTAAAATATCTTTTATGCCTTGTAAATTACAATAATCTGCGATTGTTTCTTCAGATATTAATAATTTAGAAAATACATGATTTGAATCATTAAAAAAAAATCAACTTATTAAAATTATAATTTAAAACAATTAAAATCATAATTTAAAACACCTAATTAAAATCATTCACATACTTTCAGAATATGTATGTCTAAGTCAGGCCGCACACAGAGCAGCTTTGCCAATCGGCTACTTAAAAAAGAAAAAAAAAAAAACAATCAGATTTTTTTCATTTCTACCACTGTTTTAAATAGCATTATTCACCTAATTCAATGACAGATTACTTAAGACGTAAATAAGGCGAATTATACCATTTCAAAAAAGTAGTGGCAATCAAGCAATCTGAATTTTTTTAAAGCAGCCCACTGGCAATGCTGACACCGAGCTTGGAAAACTGACGAGTCACTTCAATTTTTGTAAAAGTACATTTAATACTTGTTAATACTAATGAGTTCCTATTTTAGATAAAATATTTATGAATTACTTTTCTAAAGCTAAAATTATGATATTATAATTTAGATAGGAAAAGTGGTTTTATTATTAGCATCAAGATGTTTGAAATACTACAAGAAATATATCAAGGTATTACAAATTTTAAGCACATAAATAATAAAACATAAATTTGTGTTTAATTCTTTTTAAATTTAAAAAAAAAAAAAAAAATACATATAGAATCAAAGGCCTTTTTTCTTTTTTCCTTTTTTTCCCTCCTCTTTCTTTCTTTTCTTTTCTTTTCTTTTTTCTTTTTTTGGTATTTAGCCTAAAATTCGGCCCAATATTCGGTATTGGGTTATTTGGCCAAATCACTATTTGTCACATCCCTAGTTTGAAAGAAGTTAAAAAAAAAAAAAAAACACCAGTTTTAAATTTTCCGAATTTGTCTCTGACTTGCGCGTTTTGTCACTTGTCGCCTCGGTGTGCGGCCTGTAATAACTAACTCCCACACGGTAAGTTTTAGAGATTTAGTTCTAACTGCAAAAAATTTTCAAATATTGTTCTCCATCATGTGAAAATCCATTTACGTCAAAAGAATAATATAATAAATAAAAATTGTACGACCCAAATTTACCTTATTATGATACTAAATTTTTCAGCGTTTTCTGGCTAAACGCATCTTTATGTTTTTGCTAACGCATCTTTCCATTTAAGTTAATTATGGCCCACCCTGTATGTGGTATAAATATTCATCGTAATTTAAAATGTTTGACAGGAAAAAAGAACAAATGGTATGAAAGGCAATTATTTGCTGGAAAATTTTGGAATTCCATACAAAGATCCCATTATTGTTGATCCAGAAACGAAAGATCATTGGCTGGCACTAGAGTATCATGATCAACATCATACGGTCCTTTTTGTGGAAGTAAACGCAGACGAAATTACCATTATGACAGTTGGGTAAGTATTTATAACTATGTGACGTATTTTAATCAAACGGTTGCAGTCAAAATTTAAATTTACTACTGTAAAACTCCAATTACCCGAACTCGAGTCCTTCCGATCGCTAAATATCCAAATCGATATCATTGATATCAATAAAAACATCATCAATATACACTATGTGGCCAAAAGTCACTGGACACTTTCGATTTTAGACGTTTTGATGAATATATAGAGAAATAGTTGACTTTTTTTTTTGGGGGGGGGGGGATTTCAGGAATATAAAGAACATGTTTAATCTCATAATTTTCAGTGAAGGTTTCATCACTAAGACACATAGAGGACCAAGAATAATTTGAATAAAAATATCTGAAATCACCTTGCAAAATAAAATGGTCGAAGTGATCTGTAGCTGTAGCACATGATTATATGGATATTGTTCAAAATTTGTATTCATTTGTGTGAGATTGGAACGGATATGCAAGAAGATTTTTAAGTTTCTTTTTAAAATATTCAAGAAATTTCGCATGTTTTTTTTTTACTTATTTATAGCATGCAAGGTTCTTAACCAAATTTAACTCGATTTTCAAGAAATTTGACAAAGTACAGTAGAAGTAATATACTATAAATATAAATACGAATATAAATATATTAAATATTTGATGAAATATGAGAATTTGCATGAAATATTTTTTAACTCTTCATGTGCTAATGCTAATAAAGATTTAGGTAGCTTAGTACAAACGTACTTCGTTTGTGGCGTTTGACGTACAATTTGCAACTTGTATAATCCTCCCGTTAGTGTTATTTCATAAACTGTTTTAACCAGTTATTTCATAACTAGTTTGCCACTATTTTGAAGTCCGGGTTCCATATTTTTGAATCATATGTTTTTTCTTTACACTGCTTATTATGTTGTCTCTCAAAACAAAACAACCTGAAACGAATAATAATAATAATAATAATTGATTAAAATTATAAATTTAAAATCCATAAAAATTCCTCCATATTTTTTATTATACCTTCAAAAACAAAATGTTCGTTTTCTAGCTATAATCGTGAGACAACATAATAAGTAGTATAAAAAAGATATATAAATAAAAATAGGAAACCTGCACTTCAAAATCGTAGCAAAACTAGTTTTGAAAGATTAATTGTGTCGTACAATATTAATTTTTTTTAATTGTTTTTTACCAATATTTTTCGTTTCTATAAAACATAAATAAATAAACGCAAAAGAAAGTGACAGTCTAAATTAATTACAAGCTTCCTAATCCACAATCAAACTTCAGTCAATTTTTATCAATTCAAAACTTTCTGGTTCCCTTAATGCTCACATCTAGCCATTTGCATTTTGCAGTATTAAATTTGCAATAAAGTGGTAGGCATCGAAATCCGAAATTCATGTGCATCATGCGCACATCGACTTTTAACTACGTACCAGTCTCTATCCTAACACATGCGACCAGGTTTTTTTCAGAATCGGCTTTATCCACGGCTTTTTATTGTGCATGCACAAGCTTTTAGTTAGGAAAAAAAAAACATTTATTCTTCTAAACTATACAAAATATTGTTATACAAATGGCACTTCCAAGTTCAAAAATAATCAAAACATTACAATTTTTTTAAAAAATGATTTTTTACTAGCTAAAATATTCTTAAAATGAGACTGCTGACAAAGAAAGAAATCAGACTTGTCGAGAAGAATCCTCGCGAATTATTTAGAGATGAATAAGCATGTGAAAAAATCCACAGGAACAACATGCGATATTGCGAAATCGTCTGCAAGCCCCAGAATATAGCATGTAAAGTGGGCGCACACCGGGGCCATCGTGAAAACAACTTTCCTCTTTCAACGGGCCTGATTCAAGTCGTGGATGACGCCACAGAAGAGATCTGAGTAGCAGACAAGTAAGATTGAAAACACGTATGTGTGCATCAAAAACAGTGCTATAAAATCCAGTTTTGTAATATTTTTGGGGGTAATTTCTGGCTTATTTTAGATGCGTTTGAATTATACATACAATAAATGAACAATAAAGGTTCAGCAAGACTTAATTTTATGATTGTTAATAAAAGGATTGTTATTACATAAACAGATTCATAAATAGAAATTTGAAATTTTTCTAAACAATTGAAACAAAAATTCAATTTAGATTTTATAATGTACTAGCAAGCTACGCCCGCTACGCTGGTCAATTTCTCTTAACGAACCTTTAATCAAACAAAATATTGACATTTCATAATTCACTTTTATATTTTAACAGAATAATAAGGATACTATAATTTGTGACTCGTGCTATAGTCAATATACACGTCAGGACACGTCGCCCTTATCATTATATTTTTACGCGTGAAGGTTTCGCTATGGTACTCTATTGTGAAATTTGGTAATTTTAGAAATTCAATAGTTGAAAAATCGCAGAAATCATTAGATCATTTTTCTTTAGAAATTGTTCTTAGAGCGCATTTAGATCTTATAAATAACAATCATGCCGAACTTGAAGTTTCTAGCTCCTTCAGCATCGCAAAAATCGCAATTTTAGAACGTTTTTCGCTTCTGCACCCCCCTCGGGGTAGTGGCACCGACATAAAATATAGCCTATGTTGGAGAAGGGATTGTCACCATCCATTTGCCACCATCACTTTTGAAATCGCTTTAGTAGTTCCAGACATTCCATACAAATTGTAATTTAGAATGTTTTTAGAAAATTTTTTGCTTATTTCAGCCTTTTAAATTTCGAATTTTTTTAGATTTTGTTCTTATAGAGCATTTAAATCTTGTAAGTAACGACCATACAAAATGTCAAGTTCCTAACTCCTTCATTATTGAAAATATCATAATTTTGGAACGTTTTTCGCTCCTGCACCCTCTGCGGGCAGTGGCACCGACAAAAAAATTAGCATATGTTGGAGCAGGGACTGTCACCATCCATTTGCCACCATCACTTTTGAAATCGGTTCTGTAGTTTCAGAGATTCCATAGAAATTGTAATTTAGAATGTTTTTAGAACGCTTCTTCCTCATCTCACCCTTTTAAATTGCGAATGTTTTTATAATTTGTTCTTAGAGAGCATTTACATCTTATAAGTAACTACCATACCAAATTTGATACTTCTATCTCCTTCAGTACACAAAAAATCGAAATTTTAGAACGTTTTTCGCTCCTGCACCCCCCTGGGGGTGGTGGCACCGACATAAAATATAGCCTAGTTGGAGCAGGGATTGTCACCATTAATTTGCCACCATCACTTTTAAAATAGCTTCAGTGGTTCCAGAGATTACCCCCTACAAACAAACAAACAAACAAACAAACAATCTTTACTACTTTATATATTAGTATAGATAAGGGGGAATTAGCCCATTGTTCCCCCCCCTTTATACTTAACCAATCAATCCCGAAAACTAATCAGAGATGCGCCTTAACACAGTGAACCTATAAATAAAATTTGAAGGAAATGGGATAATTCTGCATGAAAAACCCATTTACATAAATTAAGGGGGGTATTAGCCCCCCGTTCCCCCCCTTTATACTTAATCAATCAATCCCGAAAACTAATCAGGGAAGCGTCTTAACCCAATGAATCTATAAACAAATTTTGAAGCAAATAGAATAATTCTGCATGAAAAACCCATTTATATAAATTAAGGGGGGGATTATCCCCCCGTTCCCCCCCTTTATACTTAACCAATCAATCCCGAAAACTAATCAGGGAAGCGCCTTAACACAGTGAACCTATAAACAAAATTTGAAGGAAAACGGAATAATTCTGCATGAAAAACCCATTTATATAAATTAAGGGGGGATTAGCCCCCCGATCCCCCCCTCTCTTTATACTTAACTAATCAATCCCGAAAACTAATCAGGGAAGAGCCTTAACTCAGTGAACCTATAAAAAAAATTTGAAGGAAAACGGAATAATTCTGCATGAAAAACCCATTTATATAAGTTAAGGGGGGGATTATCCCCCCCCCCGTTCTCCCCTTTATACTCAGCCAATCAATCCCGAAAATTATCATGCAAGCGCCTTAACACAGTGAACCTATAAACAAAATTTGAAGGAAAACGGAATAATTCTGCATGAAAAACCCATTTATATAAATTAAGGGGGGGATTAGCCCCCCGTTCCCCCCTTTATACTTAACCAATCAATCCCGAAAAGTAATCAGGGAAGCGTCTTAACCCAATGAACCTATAAACAAAATTTGAAGGAAAACGGAATAATTCTGCATGAAAAACCCGTTTATACAAATTAAAGGGGGGAATTAGCCCCCCGATCCCCCCCCTTTATATTAACCAATCAATCACTAAATGTAATCAGTGTAGCGTCTTAACCCAATGAACCTATAAACAAAATTTGAAGGAAAACGGAATAATTCTGCATGAAAAACCCATTTATATAAATTAAGGGGGGGATTAGCCCCCCCCCCCCCGATCCCCCCCCCTTTATACTTAACTAATCAAACCCGTAAACTAATCAGGAAAGCGCCTTAACTCAGTGAACCTATAAACAAAATTTGAAGGGAAATGGAATAATTCTGCATGAAAAACCCATTTATATAAATTAAGGGGGGGGGGGGAATTAGACCCTTGTTCCCCCCCTTTATACTTGACCAATCAATCCCGAAAACTAATCAGGGAAGCGCCTTAACTCAGTGAACCTATAAACAAAATTTGAAGGAAACCGGAATAATTCTGCATGAAAAACCCATTTATATAAATTAAGGGGGGGGGGGAGGAATTAGCCCCTTGTTCCCCCCCTTTTATACTTAACCAATCAATCTCGAAAACTAATCAGGGAAGCGCCTTAACACAGTGAACCTATAAACAAAATTTGAAGGAAAACGGATATTTCTATGAAGAGTTATCGCATTACGTACGTACATACATACATACAGAACCGGCTGCCAAGCTCTCAGGGCTTGACAGCCTGTCAGATAACTGAAAAATCGCAATTTTAGAACGTTTTTTGCTCCTGCACCCCCTGGGATTAGTGGCACCGACATAAAATATAGCCTATGTTGGAGCAGGGGTTGTCACCATCAATTTGCCACCATCACTTTTGAAATCGGTTCGGTAGTTCCAGAGATTACCCCCTACAAACAAACAAACAAGATTTACTCCTTTATAATATTATAGTATAGATGAATAATTTAAAATAGATATTCTGTTACTAGGTATTACAACTAAGAAATCACTATCTTTCAAACATCTGACAAAACATGGTATTTTAATTGCTAATTATAATGTGCATTTTATATTTTTATGAATATTTCTTTTAAAGGATAAGAGAAAATGTCACCATTTCCAAATTCCACACACATTTTTACTCCGATTATAAATTTAATATTTACTTAAAAGGGAAAATTCATTTAAACAGAAAAATCCTCATCCATCTAGTAAATATACAGATTCTCAAGTTGTTATTTCAGTTAAAGGAGGAAATTCCATTAAAAAACAAAACATACTATAGTGTGCTCTATTTCCATATTAATTTTCATATAAGCAGCAATTTTCACCCATCTTATTAAATAGGAGGAATGAGACAAGTTCCATTCTTCCACACTACTTTATTTTATCTTAAACTACTTGTATAAAAAACTATACTGCTTTTAGGCTTATTTTAAAACCTGGATAATAACACATAAACAATTATCAACACATAAACAAAAATATAATAAGTTATTTAAAAAAAAAAATTACTTTTCACTTAATAACCCACAAGGGAAAAAAAATCCTGCATCGACCTCAGATACATACAGTGTCTCACATAAGTGATGGGACACTTGTGCTTTACAAAAGGAAACTAATCAAATAAATTAAAAAAACATGTACACATTTTTTTTGTGGGTGTGTTTCATACTTAAATTTAGTAAAGATTATTACATAACATACATTTTGTCAAAATATTAAAATATTAATTTAATAAAAATACAAATGTTTAGAACGGAGCAAAAAATAGCTCACATAAGTGATGGGACACCATTATATATGCAACAAAAATCGCCTGAAATAAGCAATAAAAATATTTTTTGGGGTTTTATTTTTACTTAAAAGCAATTGGCAATAATTTATAAAATCGTCTGCAGTATTTCTCTCCAGTTTGTTTTGGAATTTTTGTGTTTTTTAGCTCTGTGTAGCCATGAATGCTAAACGAAAAGAAACTTCGCCTGAAATTCGAAAATTAGTTATTAATTTGCATATTGAACGTGGAAAATCTATTAGAAAAACTGCTGAAACAGTTAACTTGAGTCGTTCAACAGTTTTCAATATCATTAAACGATATAAAAAGAATCATATGATTCAGGATAAAAGAAGACCTGGCTGACCATCAAAGCTATCCAATGGAATAAAGCGAATTATCGTTCGAAATATTAAAAAAAATCCAAGAATTAGTGCTTCAAAAGTTGCTGCTGATTTACAAGCATTATATGGAATAATTGTTAATCCTGAAACTATTAGAAGGGTAATTCGATCTGCTGGATATCACGGTAGAGTAGCCAGGAAAAAATTCTTCGTAAGTGAAAAGAATAGAAAACTCCGACTAGCTTTCGCAAAATCCAACATAAATAAGAATTCTGATTACTGGAATAAAGTTATATTTGCTGATGAGAGTAAATTTAATATATTTGGTTCTGACGGTAGAATCTTGGTGTGGAGAAAACCCAGGGAAGAACTTCGCAAACAGAACTTGGTACCAACAGTAAAACATGGTGGAGGAGGAGTTATGGTATGGGGGTGTATGTCGTCCGCTGGAGTTGGTAATTTTGTTTTTATTGACAGTATAATGGATCAGTACAAGTATATTGATATTTTAAAGCAAAATTTGAAATCTTCAGCACGAAAATTGAACCTTCATAACGATTTTAAATTCTACCAGGACAATGACCCCAAGCACACTGCTCTGAACGTTAGACTCTGGCTGCTATATAACTGTCCTGAAATAATAAAAACACCACCACAATCTCCAGACTTAAATCCCATAGAGAATATTTGGCAAGAATTGGAATCAAGAATTCGCAAACACACCATTTCTTCAAAACAACAACTAAAATCGGTGCTTCAAGAAGAATGGGGTAAAATCACTCCAGAAATCACAAAAAAAATAGTCAAATCCATCCCAAAAAGATTAAATCATGTTTTAAAAGTAAAAGGAAATCCAACAAAATATTAAAACCTTTTAAAAAGTAAAATTTGTGGATAAATATTTGATGGAAAAGTAAGTGTCCCATCACTTATGTGAGCCATTTTTTGCTCCGTTCTGAACAATTGTATTTTTACTAAATTAATATTTTAATATTTTGACAAAATGTATGTTATGTAATAATTGTTACTAACTTTAAATATGAAACACACCCAAAAAATTTTTGCACATGTTTGTTTATTTATTTTATTGCAGTTTCTTTTTATAAAGCACAAGTGTCCCATCACTTTTGTGAGACACTGTATACAGTGTCTCACAAAAGTGATGGGACACTTGTGCTTTATAAAAAGAAACTGCAATAAAATAAATAAACAAACATGTGCAAAAATTTTTTGGGTGTGTTTCATATTTAAAGTTAGTAACAATTATTACATAACATACATTTTGTCAAAATATTAAAATATTAATTTAGTAAAAATACAATTGTTCAGAACGGAGCAAAAAATGGCTCACATAAGTGATGGGACACTTACTTTTCCATCAAATATTTATCCACAAATTTTACTTTTTAAAAGGTTTTAATATTTTGTTGGATTTCCTTTTACTTTTAAAACATGATTTAATCTTTTTGGGATGGATTCGACTATTTTTTTTGTGATTTCTGGAGTGATTTTACCCCATTCTTCTTGAAGCACCGATTTTAGTTGTTGTTTTGAAGAAATGGTGTGTTTGCGAATTCTTGATTCCAATTCTTGCCAAATATTCTCTATGGGATTTAAGTCTGGAGATTGTGGTGGTGTTTTTATTATTTCAGGACAGTTATATAGCAGCCAGAGTCTAACGTTCAGAGCAGTGTGCTTGGGGTCATTGTCCTGGTAGAATTTAAAATCGTTATGAAGGTTCAATTTTCGTGCTGAAGATTTCAAATTTTGCTTTAAAATATCAATATACTTGTACTGATCCATTATACTGTCAATAAAAACAAAATTACCAACTCCAGCGGACGACATACACCCCCATACCATAACTCCTCCTCCACCATGTTTTACTGTTGGTACCAAGTTCTGTTTGCGAAGTTCTTCCCTGGGTTTTCTCCACACCAAGATTCTACCGTCAGAACCAAATATATTAAATTTACTCTCATCAGCAAATATAACTTTATTCCAGTAATCAGAATTCTTATTTATGTTGGATTTTGCGAAAGCTAGTCTGAGTTTTCTATTCTTTTCACTTACGAAGAATTTTTTCCTGGCTACTCTACCGTGATATCCAGCAGATCGAATTACCCTTCTAATAGTTTCAGGATTAACAATTATTCCATATAATGCTTGTAAATCAGCAGCAACTTTTGAAGCACTAATTCTTGGATTTTTTTTAATATTTCGAACGATAATTCGCTTTATTCCATTGGATAGCTTTGATGGTCAGCCAGGTCTTCTTTTATCCTGAATCATATGATTCTTTTTATATCGTTTAATGATATTGAAAACTGTTGAACGACTCAAGTTAACTGTTTCAGCAGTTTTTCTAATAGATTTTCCACGTTCAATATGCAAATTAATAACTAATTTTCGAATTTCAGGCGAAGTTTCTTTTCGTTTAGCATTCATGACTACACAGAGCTAAAAAACACAAAAATTCCAAAACAAACTGGAGAGAAATACTGCAGACGATTTTATAAATTATTGCCAATTGCTTTTAAGTAAAAATAAAACCCCAAAAAATATTTTTATTGCTTATTTCAGGCGATTTTTGTTGCATATATAATGGTGTCCCATCACTTATGTGAGCTATTTTTTGCTCCGTTCTACACATTTGTATTTTTATTAAATTAATATTTTAATATTTTGACAAAATGTATGTTATGTAATAATCTTTACTAAATTTAAGTATGAAACACACCCACAAAAAAAATGTGTACATGTTTTTTTAATTTATTTGATTAGTTTCCTTTTGTAAAGCACAAGTGTCCCATCACTTATGTGAGACACTGTAAATATTTATTTAAATAAAAATTGTATTTTAATAATTGAAAGCACATCCTTTACGAAAAACATTTGATTTTTTAAAAAAGATATGCAAAAGAACTCAATATTATTAATTAATGTATTAAGTGTTCTCAATTTACGTAAATTATATTTAAAAGATAAATTCTTAGTAAAATCAGGACAAAAAAGGCTTTCGTATTACTGTTTTATCTATTTGATGATTCTAAATTATATTTATTACGCTAGGTGAAAATAAAAGCATAATGAAGTCAGAAAAAAAACAAGTTGGAAATTGTACGTCAAACGTTACAAACGAGGTGCGTTCGTACGCACGTTTTAGAATTAAATTCATGATATCCCGTGCGTAGAACGGGTTAAACAGCTAGTTAAGTATATATTTTATGACACTGTTCATACAAATATCTTAACTAGTTATATAAATATTCAGATATATATGTATCAGCTAGTTATAGAAATATTCAGATCTTGATGATTTTTAATTCTGTGAAATGAATTATATCGTCTGCAGATTAATTTCTGTATTAAAATAAGTATCTCGCTCGCTTGACGATTAAACTTCGAAAGCTCCTATAACAAAAAAGCACCGATTAAAAAAAAAATCAAATTTCTTAATAAATATTTTTATTAATATCTCCTAAAGTTTTGATTCGATTTTAATAAAATTTGAAATGTCTCGACAAAATTCTGCAAAGATAATATATTTTAAATTGCAAACCATTTGGTTGGGTAGTTTTTGCGTTGTTATATGCGGACAGACAGACAGACAGACGGACGGACAGACAGACAGACAGACAGACAGACGGACGGACCAAGCGACGACTATAGGTGCTACGTATTTATATAATTACGAACGCACCTAATAATGGTTAATTATCGTCTGTTGACATTCTGTGTTTATTTTTATGTGCGTATTCGCCATTGCGATTGTTTTAATAAAGTGATATTAAATGTTTAAAATAGTAGTAATAGTATTAATAGTATTATAATAATTAACAACATTCGAATTTTGGAATTGAAAAACGGTATAGATATATATTTTGCTTTTTAAATAATCAGATAAAAAAAAAGGGTACTTACTTAAATTCTTTATCCAAATAATTGAGATAATATACTTTTAAAAAATTCGCATTTTAGAAACCATTTTTATATAAAATTTATCTGAAATTACAAAGAAAACATATGGCGAAAATTCAACTAGACGAGAATCAGATCTTATCTGTGACGTCAGGTCACGTGTTTGAAAGCTCAAATCAGGCCCGTAGAAAGATGAAAGTTTTTTTCACGATGGCCCCGCGCACACCCTCAATATTTACAACCACAAACTGGTAAATATAATGGATCTGTGGAGGTATTTTGATATTAGCACAAACCACATACCTCATCATAAAGATGCATGTGTCGTACATAAGTTGAATCATAGATTACCACGTCATTTTTACACTGCAAAAAAAAAATTGTTTTACGGTATAATACTGGCATCCCAGCTGCCAGTATTATACCGTAAAATCAACAGTAATAAACAGTAAAATAAGCAGTAATACACTGCCGCGCTTGCGCGGTAGTGTATAAATAAAAATGTTCCAATAATAAATTTAAAAAAGATTTATTTGACGTAAAGCACGATTGCAATGCATTACAGTTCAACGTCAGAAAGGGGACGACAAGACATTTTTATAGGAATATGTTTCAACGCTTCCTGCAATCCTTCGTCCGTCGGTGTCGGCTGTGCCGACCTTTGTGGTCGCAACTTCGAACAATTTCTATAAAAATGTGTCGTCGTCTTCTTTCTGACGTTGAACTGCAATACATTGTAATCGTGTTTGACGTCATATAAATGTTTTTTTCTACTTATTATTGGCGCTTTTTGTTCCACTCGACGTCACACCCTTCCTAACTATTTTTGCGATTTTCTCCCACTAAACGTGGTTTGCGACCTCATGTTCTATAGTAAGTTTTCTTCCGCTTGATGCCTTCTTTCGTCCCTCTTAATTTGTCGGTCGAATTTTGGAACACTGTATATATTAACGCAAGCTTAAAAGAAATCTATGCAGATTATCTGTATACGTACGGTGGTTCTTAAGAACTCTTACTCTTTAGAAAAAAAATCGAAAAAATCTTTTTTGCATATTTTCACTCCTTAAATCCTCAAAAACTTTGTGGTAAAGCAGGTTTTGAGAAATTCATATTGGTTTAAAAATTATCCGCCTTTTAGTGTTGCAGTGAACAGGCTCATTTTTAGCGTAATGTGTGCAGGTAGAAACAAAAGAATTGAGAATGAGGAAGTCTAGGAAGCTTCATTATATTCGCCTTGTATAGATAATTTTATATAGACTAAAATTTGTCACTGTTATCTATGTTTGTTTAAAAACGTTGTAAAACTTTAAACCTGTTTTTCTCGAAACTCTGTTTTACAAATTGGTACCAGGTAGAACTCGAGATTGGATCGACCGATTTGGATGAAATTTTTATACTTTTCCATAGTATATTACTATACTTTAGTCCCTCACGGACGCGTTTTTCAATATTCGAATTGTAAATATTTTATTTATTTATTTATTTTGCACGATTTATTCCAAATATTTTTGTAACTGAAATTTGAACAGCCGCCATTACACTTCACTTTTTGCACTCCTCTGAATCAAAGGCCGCCAGAGCACCATTTTTTCAACCAATTTCCAAATAAAAAGTTGTTTTCAAAACTTCAAGACATGCTTTTTCATTTGAAAAAAACAAAAAACAAAAAAAAACTTTATTATTACTGTATAATTGCGGTAAAAAAAAAAAAAAAAAAAAAAAAAACTGTAGAAATTTTTGATATATATATATATATATATATATATATATATATATATATTTTTTTTTTTTTTTTTTTTTTTTTTTGGAGTTATAACATGTCTTAATCCATGCATCGCCAATAGCATTTCATTCTCATTTTCTCTGCATTAATTTGGATGTTGTACCAAATCAGACTCAAATTCTATGTTTGCAAATATCATGGACGGTTGCCTACTTTACATGCCTTATTCCGGGTAAGGGATGGGGGTTGCGACTGGCTGCGAAATGCTATTGCATCTACAGTTCTGGTC
This sequence comes from Maratus michaelseni, assembly GCA_963931845.1. Lineage (NCBI taxonomy): Eukaryota > Metazoa > Arthropoda > Arachnida > Araneae > Salticidae > Maratus > Maratus michaelseni. The sequence goes on along the minus strand of OZ007594.1, from coordinate 203,210,893 downwards.
ACATTCTTGTTTACCTCACAAAGTTTCGTGACAATTCTTGTCGGTAGGTCCAATAGCTTCTCTTGTAAGTAGTTAAAGTAATTATTTAAATTTAAAAAAAAAAAAAACGCGTGGTATACATGTAAATATACGGGAACACACTCTTTCGATACCAGTAATACAAACTATTAAATTTTTAGTTGCGACTTTCTTATGTTAGCGTGGCATGTCATTTTTCAACACTTAATTAAGTGCATTTTTAAATATCAATCAAAACAGCATTCTTAATGATTTTTATGTAGTATTTTTTAATGTACTATTTTTTTTTAACGTATATTTTTTCAGGAAACATGCTCAGATATCTAAAATAACATCTTCAACAGTCAGCAAAACTATTTATATTCTTGTAAGTGTTTTGAATGCTGATTTGATGTCTGCTAAGTTTACTATTCAAGCTGTAAATTGTGCTTATGGAGTTCCTGATTCGAACAAAGAATCTGTTGCGATACCTTCACAAATGACGGAAGATGTTGTGCTTGTGACCAAATCAGGCAGCACTTCACTAGAGGAAAAATTTGCATGCACTGGTACGCAACTTTTGTGTATCTTTATTGAACTGTATTAAATTTAAGGATGTATAATAAATCAAAATAGCGGAAGTTGTGCTTATGGAGTTCTTGATTGTAAAAAAGAATCTGTTGCAATATCTCTACAAATGATGAAAGATGATTTGATTGCGGCAAAATCAGGTAGTGTTTTATTTAGATGAAAAATTGCATGTACTGGTACGCAACTTTTATATCTGTTTATTTAACTGTATTAATTTAAGATCGTAAATAAAGTAAATTAGGGTAAGTTGTGCTTATAGAATTACTGATTTTAACAAAGAATCTGTTACAATCAGTTGCATGCACTGGTGCGCAACTTTTATGTCTGTTTATTTAAATCTATTGATTTAAGGTTCTAAACAAATTAAAATAGCTTAAATTGTGATTGATGGAGCTTCTGATCTGAACAATGAATCTGTTACAATACCCCCACAAATGACAGAAGATGATTTAACTACGTTTAAATCAGGCAATGCCTGATTAGATGAAAAGTTTTCATGCACTGGTATGCAGATTTTAGATCTATTTAACTTCAATCATATACGGCTGTAAATAAATTTAATGATGATAAGTAAGATGAAATTTTTAAGCAAAATTTCTCTTGAGAAATATTATTTTTGTCAAATTTCAATGCTTCGTTCCTAAGTTTGATTAACATTCCCTTAATAAAGTGTCTTTCTACCAATGTGTCGCAAAAGCATATTTTTAATTGTTTAACATTTTTCTTTATTAGCATTTCCGTAAACTTTTATGTTAGCCAGGAGCAAATCTCGCCAGTAGCAACTATTAATTTTCGCGTGCGTAAATTAGAGACAATGCTTTGATGTTGAAATAAAATGTTTTGGTTTATTTGATTATTCATATACATTATTTCTCCTGTCAACATCCCTTTTTCTCAGAAAATACGAAACGCAGAACGGCGAATGAGATACCATATGAAAGGATTTTGCACAGGCTTCTGACATAGCACACTTAACATTTCGTTAAAACATGTTTTTGATTAAAATTTGCTGAAAATTAAAAATTAAATCGGCATTGTTTTCATGAAAGAAATGAAAGATTTTCTTCAAATTATTGTTGCCACAAAAATAAAATATCACATTATATGATGCTCAGCAATTATTATAAAAAACACCGCACGAGTTTATTTTATATTTATGATTAAAAAGCGAAATTGAAATTGAAATGTTTAGATTTATATTTCTATGTTCCATGTTTTTCCCGAAGCGTATGACGTCATCCTCTAATGCAGTTGAAATACGATTGTTAATTTTTTTTCTCGCGCGCGCATTTTGCAATCTTGGATCAATTTTTACTATAACATTGATGGAATAAATTAGATGATATTCTGGCTTAACTAAAAACTAAATGTTGTTTGCAGATATTTTTATCCTTACTTTTTCCTTAGAAGTTTAAACCTGCATCTAAGAAATATTACATATTGATAAAAAATGGTACTTCTCTATTATCCCGTCGACCACTTTTCATAACAAAATACTATCGCCAAATAAACGGGAGAACGTTGCCATTGGAATATCAAAATAAATAAATAAATAAAATATAAGAATTTAAGGACACAATTGTTATTTTAATTAATGTATTTAATTAATTTATTTAATTAATAAATCAGTAAAACATAATGAAAAATACACGCAAATGTCGAGTTTTAAAAAAAACCACTTGATGACGTAACAAACATGTATAATGTGTTAGAGGTAATTTAATCTAAATTTTTATATTTATATTTTCATTAATATCTTAAAACATTTCTTTTTTATAAACTCATTCTATTTTGATATTTAATCAAACCCCCCTCCTCCTTTTTCTTATTTTTCTTAAACATTATTAATTAAAACTCTTATTTTCAAAATCCAAACATTTGTATTTTTCTATAAGTCAAGACCACCCAGGTTCTTCTTTTTTCACTATGAGATAGTTTCCACGCAAACAACTTTTACTTGAAATTCTCACGTAATTTAAGGGATCGTAAATTCGAAACACACACAGGCAGATTGGATAAAGTACAAAAGGCCTTTATAAGAAGTCATGGGAACAACTGAAGCATGATTGTCAGTTGTATTGTGTGCAACTTTTATTACCCTCAGAAAAGAGAGTCATAAAACTATTTCGAAGGCTTGTTAGGAAGATGCATCAGTATATTGCTTTCGAGTCGTTGTTTACGAAATAGCAGGGGCAAGCGTGCACGTGGTTTCCTTTTTTTTTCATGGGACTCAACTGACGGCTAATTTCCAGGAATTGTAGCTAGGATTTTTCACCTAGCAACAACTAACCCAATAGGCGTGTTATTTTCTCCCCCCACTCAACCAATCAGCGTTGACCTTTTTTATCCCCTGGTCCAGCGTTACCAAGGAAACGGAGAGCTAGTTAGTAGAGAGTGATGTTTTAAACGACGAACAGTGAGGTTGTGTGTGCGTGTTAGGTGTCATTTTTCTCCCCACCGCCGCCTGCTCGAGCGGTAGATTGTTTTTTTAGTGAGTAGGAAGACGGACGATTACTAGGGAGTTGATAGAAAATGGTTGGATGCTACGCGGCCTGAAATGACGAGGATGATATGTTGTTGTTGGAGTAAAAAGAGGTTAAGATTTCGAGAAAGTTTTTAGATGTCGAAATGTTAGGACGTGCAGATTTAGTGGTATATCGAGAGATGTGTTTGCCCTGGTAACAGACTCTGCTAGCGTTCTGCAAGATAAAACGAATAAAAGAAAACATTCTTTTGCAGCCTTTAAAGACTGATGTTTAAGAATAATCTTTGCTAGAGATTAGCACCACTGCTCGTACTTGGAGCCGGTATGTAACTGGAGAATCACACGGAGTGGCAGGAGCGTGTTATAAATAGTTACAGAATAATTATTGGATTCGACTCCCGGTGTGGGAACAACAACTTCTTGTGAATAGTTGATTCTCGACTAACTTTATTTACATATATTTTCCTCGTGCATATTGTCCTCTACCGTCTCGGATTCTGTTTAGACATTTTTGACTACTTAGTGTAGTAGCCAAGCATTGTAGTCGTTACTAACAAGCCATTATGACTAGAACTTTCGTGCCTAAAATTCTCGAACTCGTGTTTATGAGATAATGGAGTGAAACCGAACCTATCAAAGAATGACCAAAGCACCTCTAACATCACTATGTACTTTCTGTGGTAAATATAACATCAGTATTTTTAGTTAAATTTATCTGATTATAGTATATGATACTTCTGATTTTTGGATTAACCAATTTGTTAATGTTTTTATCTATTATCATGACCTCAATACATTAGATTGGTATTATAATTCGTGAAAGCTATGAATAATGTGTTTCTGTCAATAAACAAAATAACTAAGTAAATTCCTTCTTTGTTTTCTTTATCTTATTAATTTATTTTAAATCATTTCAATAAGATTCATGTTCAGTAATCTTACTTTTTGTTAATCATTAAAATTTAATTGGGAATACGATGTATAGTTTGAATTATCAGTTTAAAATGCATAGTAATTTTTAACTTAATTTATTCTATTGATTTAAATATTAATTCTGGTAAAATAAATAAATAAATAAATTAAATAAATTAAAGTAAATTATTGTATTCTCTGGTTATGGAATTTCTGAATATTATTTTAAGCATTAAATCTAATAAAAAAAATAAACTGCTAATTTACTAGATGTTGTAATTTTTAATATTCAAACTTATTTTATTTAATTAACTGAGACCTTTTACTATTCTTTAATTAATTGCAGGACATACTTATCTGAATTTTTTATATAAAGTAATTTTAACATTTTGATCTAAAGTCTTATGAGAAGAATTTTATTATAATGAATTACTTATTCAAAATTTAATTATTTACTCATGGTCTCTTAAACAAGGATTAATCTATACGATCACAGCTTCAGTGTTGTGAATTCTTGGAATTAATTTTGCATTTTTTTTTAATATTGGTCAAATATTATTTTGTTTAACCTATATCATCAATTTTATACCTCCCCTTTTTGTACTTTCTTTAAAAGAAAGATTTTGTCCCCTTTATTCCAAAATTTTCACTTAGTCTAAATTATTATGTCTATGAAAATTTCTTGTTGTTACCCTTCATATTAATTCTTGAATTCACAATGCTGATTGTTGGGGAATTGGATGTAGTGCAAATTGAGAATCTTGTCAGTGCTTTTAAATGATTAATTCTTATACTATTTTGAATTCAAAACTTAGAATTCAAGTAAATTTAAATTCTTTAAATTTTAATTGTTTCTGTTTAATTTAATCCATTTTCTTTTTTTCTAAATTTATTTTAGTTTGAGAATAATTTTGTAAGTATGCATATTGACAGGATTCATTTCAATTTTTAGTCATAGGTAATTTGCACTCATTCATAATTTTTACAAAAGGTAATAGTACCTAGGCAAGAAAACAAACCCCCAACAAAGAATTGATGCCGTGACACTTACCTGTGTGGCACAATTCAAATTTCTAATGTTTATTTGTGTATACTTAAAGTTCAGAGTATAAGGCAACTATTTTTTTTTCAAAATGTATTGTGTATTATGTCTTTGAGTATATGTTATGAAGTGTTAACCCTCATATCTGTGCTGTTCAAAATTTCTTTTTTCATAATACCCCACCCGCACTGAATTTTTAGAAATTTTAACATACCTTTCCCATTTGTTTATATTTATTTGCAATTGATTATATATATTGACAAAGGCGACTAGTGTATACATGGGTGTAGCTCTCAGTAATTTTATTTAGATTTTGCATTTGTGTAAAATTTTTTTTTTCTTTGCTTAAGGTTTAGGTAGGGTTAATTATAAATTTTTTTTTATCGCTGAATTTTTTGTTGTCAAAACATTTCATAAATATGGCGGAGACCCTTACCAAGGAGATGGCTGAGTTGCAGAAGAAATCGTCTTTGATGGATAATTTATCCAACATCCCACCTTTTAGCGGGGACTCTACTATATCCTTTTCCGACTTTATTGAAAAGTTCACAGATATTTCCACCTTCTTTAACTGGGATGAAAAAGAAAAAATTTTCGCCCTGTTTAACAGACTGTCAGGGAAAGCAGCCAAATTAATTAAGGCTAATAAAGGCAAAAATTATAAGGAATTAGTGGAAATTATACACGACAGATTCACGGAACAGGAGTCGCCAGATGTGGCATTATCGAAGTTTCTTAACTTCAAACAGACACCTTCAATGTCTGTCCAAGATTTTTTCGACAGAGCCTCTGATCTGTCACGCAGAGCTCTTGTCATTGATGGAATTGCTGAGGGCATTGTAAATAAAAGTAGAGATGCTATACTGCACTCTATGCTTCTAGGTAACCTATCTCCAGAAATTCGGAAGGGTGTCATTTCAAAAGATCCAAAGACCCCTCAGGAAATACTAACGTTTGCCTTACTTGAAGAAAAGGCTTGTAGGAGTGTTAACCCCTTCTACAGCTATGAACCAGCAAACATTGCCCCCCAGGTCCCCTCAGGTGTAGCATGTGCTGCTGTTTACCCCCCCTACACCCCATGTTAGCCATCCCAACCGTGAAATTGTAGAACTCCAAAACAAAATGGTAATCTTAACGGCTAAACTTGATAGTCTTGTTATGCAACAACCAGCTGCAGCGAGATCACCAGCCCCGGAAAATGTCCAGTACAACCCTTTTTTCTGTTTTGGATGTGGCGACCCCAACCATTTTTTTCAGGACTGCCCCCAAAACCCCAGAAATCAAGGCTGGCAAAATTATAATGAAAATCCCTATGGTCGTAGAGGTATGACCAGACCTAACAATAACTACAGAGGCAGTTATAGTAACAGGGGATATCAGAATCAAAGAAACTATAGGGGAAATGGCAATAACTATAGAAACAGAGGTACCAACAATGGCCAGAGAGGTAATTATAGGAATAGGGGTAATCAAAATAATGCAACCCAGCAGAATAACAACACTGCCAATGAACACAATGTTCAACAAAATTTAAACGGGTAATGGCTGAGTCTGGAGTAGTCGGACTGACTCATGAGAAGCCGAACGACAAAACCCCCTCTGTATATAATGTTTTCTCACCATCAGCATGCAATCTCCCTACCGCAAGGATTGCTGTCGGTGATATTTTTATTACTGCACTGTGTGATACGGGATCAGGTATCAATTTAATTTCTCGACAGGGGTTGTGTTTATTCCCAGGTGTAAAAACTGAGGCATGCAATATACCCATTCTAACTGTGACAGGTGAATGTGTCCCTCTCACTGAGAAAGTTAAGTTATTTTTCAATTTCAGTAATGTCAGCTGCCAAGCTGAATTTTTTGTAGTAGCAGGTAAACTCGCTGATGAATTTACTGCTATTTTAGGTATGCCCTTTTTGAGTGAGTACAAGGCTATCATAAAGTGTAGTGACAAATCTATTAGTCTTGGTATTAATGAGCAAACTTTTTGTAAATATGTTCCAAAAATTTCAGAATGTCATGTAAATATTAAACCGCCAATTATTGTAAATAACAAAATTTCTTGCCTTAAAAATGTGTCATGTCAAACTGAGGGTAATGTAGAATGTTTTTCTAATGTTAGTAATATTTCTGAGAAGAATAAGAACAGTGAGAACAATTGTATGGTAGTAAAAGCCAATGTAAGGGATAGTAGAGAACAAATAGAGATTCGAGATAGTGAAAAATGTAGTAGCGAAGATAAAAATAAGGTGATTTTAGATAAATGTGAAAGTAATGATAACAATTCCTCTGTTCAAAAATCTTCTGAGAGTGTTTCAAAGTTAGGAAATGTTAATAGTACAAATAATCATGAAAATTGTAGTAATATGGATAGTGATAAATTAAATGAAAATAAGGCAATTGGTCGGGATAATATATGTGAAACAAATGGTTGTGATCTTAGTGTAAATACTATCAGGGATGTGAAAAATAGTGAAAATGAAATCAATGTCCCTGTATGCCAAGTGATTTGTAATGATAGCGAAAAGTCACAATCTAATGATATCAAAACTGAAGTAAATAATACATGTGAAAAGTCGAAGATTATTAAAATTAGTTTTGCTGTTCTAAAAAATTTAGTAACCATCCCCCCCCCCCCCAATCTAAAATTTTAGCTCAAGTAAACTGCTCGAGAAGCAATTTTATTGATAATAATGATGTTGTTATTTTGGAACCCCTAGTAAAAAAATTTGGTAATGGTGTTTTAACATCTAGAACAATCTGTTCTCAGGAGCACGGGTTATTTATTTCATTTGCTAACTTTTCGGATGATGAGGTTACTTTGAATAAGGGAATGAGGGTTGCTAAAATTCAAAAGTGCATCGATGATTCTGAGTGTAATTCTAATAATTGTAATTATGCCCTTAATGTTAATGTGCCCACTCCACTAGCTGATTTTGATCATGCTGATCTCAGCTGGAGTTCAGATATTAATCTTGACCATTTAGACCCCCCTCTTAAACTTAAAATGCAGGATTTTCTTAATAAAAATAAAGATGTGTTTGCAGCATCAGTCCTAGACTTGCCCGGCTGTGACACTATTCCCCATGTAATAAATTTAACTTCTGATAAACCTGTAAAATGTAAAGCCTATAGAGTTCCCCATAATCTTAAACAAGAAATGGAAGATCAATTAGATATCCTGTTAAAAGCTAATATAATATCCCCCTCCATTTCTGAATTTGCGGCTCCAGTCATTTTGGTTAAGAAAGCAGACGGATCTTATAGATTGGCTGTCGATTTTAGAAAATTAAACAAAAATTTAGTTAAAGATGCATACCCCATCCCTAATATCACAGATTCGGTTGATGCACTATCCGGTTCAAATTTCTTTTCTACACTTGATTTAACAAGTGGCTTTTTCCAGCAAGTTGTGCGTCCTGAGGACAGACACAAAACAGCAATCATAACTCATAAAGGACTATTTGAGTGGTCGAGAAATTGTTTTGGCTTATCAAACTCAGGAAATTCTTTTCAACGACTCATGAGTGCAATATTTGGAGATCTGGGAAATATGGGAATTCTTGTATATATAGATGATATTGTTATTGCTAGCAAAGATGTAGAATCCCACCTTGAAAAATTAACAACTGTTTTTGATAGACTTCGCCAGCATAATTTAAAATTAAAACCCAGTAAATGCCTTTTTCTATCAGATAAAATTAAATATTTAGGTTTTGAAATCCATAAAGGTAAAGTCTCACCCATTAATAAAAATATAGAAGTAATTTAAAAATTTCAACCCCCTGATACCCGCAAAGCAGTTAGATCCTTTATTGGTACAATTTCATTTTACAGGAGATTTATCCCTGATTTTTCTAAACGAGCTAAAAACTTAATTGAATTAACTAAAGAAAATGGTCGTTTTTCATGGAACCCTGCAGCGCAAGCAGAATTCGAAGATTTAAAAGCTGCTTTAATTTCTAAGCCATGTATTGCCCTCCCTGATTTTTCGAAGGAATTTTATCTTTATACTGATGCGAGTGGTGAAGCTTTAGGCGCAGTTTTATCTCAACTGGATGAGAACAACTTTTTACAACCTGTGGCTTTTGCCAGCAGAAAGTTGAAGGACCCTGAAACAAGGTACTCAGCCACAGAAAGGGAACTTTTAGCTGTTGTCTGGGCAACCGCCCATTTTAAGTGTTACCTAGCTAACACCCACTTTTTTATTTTCACTGATCATGCCCCCCTAACTTATATGCTTAAAATTCAGGACCCAACTTCTCGTATGGCAAAGTGGATTTGCACCTTATCTGATTTTACTTTTTCAATTAAATTTATCAAGGGCAAATGCAACAGTGTTGCGGATTTTCTTTCTAGATACACTACTTCTAATGAAATCTCTGTAAATACAGTAAGTTGTAATTTTTGTGTACAAATAGCAAAGGAGAATGTTTTTATGCCCCAAACTGATCTTCTTGAAAAAATTCAAGATCTCCAAAAGTCTGACAAAAAGTGTTGCCAAATTGCTCAGAAGCTAGATCAAGGAGTGGATATAGCACCAAAGTACATGAAATTTTTCTTCCGAGATGATCTCTTGATGTGCGAGGACACTCGAGACTCTCCCATTTTAAATAAATTGCCCAAACTGGTGGTGCCAAAAGAACTAATTCCCCAAGTGTTCGCACTAACACATGATTCTCTAGCAGCTTGTCATCAAGCCTTCCAGAAAACTATTGATCGCATTCGCGAAAATTTTTACTGGCCAGGTATGTCTGCAGATGTCAAGCATCTAGTAGAATCTTGCATTAGTTGCCAACAAAGAAGAGCTTATCGACCTAAACATCTAGCCCCTTTGCAGAGAATGCCAACACCAGAATTTCCATTGGCGAAAGTGAATTTCGACATAATTGGTCCTTTACCGACAACCTTTTCGGGTAACAAGTTCATCGTGACATATATCGATGCTTTTTCTAAGTGGCCTGAAGCATATGCTGTATCCTCTATCACCTCAGACGTTGTAGCGGATACTCTAGCAGATTTCGTTTCAAGGTACGGTGCTCCTAGCTATATTGTTTCCGACAAGGGTAGAAATCTGATATCAGAAGCCATTGAGAGAGTCTATAAAAACTTTGGAATGAAACATATTCACACGTCAGCTTACCACCCAGCAGGAAATTCTCAGATTGAACGCCAAAACAGAACTCTAATTAATGCCCTATGCCATGTTGTCAATGAAAATCAGTCGGACTGGGATACAAAATTAAAATTTGCTCTTTTAGCTCTCAGGACAGCCGTGCATTCTTCTACAAAATTAACCCCAGCTTCAGTAATGTTTGGCAGAAATTTAAATCTCCCCTATAAACTTTTTTCCACCCCCCAAACTTTAAATTATAATGACGCCCCCACCTATTGTGAACTTTTATTCCCTGCTTTGAAGAAAGTGTATGCTGAAGTGCACAGTAGTTTGGTGGAAGTTTCAGAGAAGCAAGAAAAATACAGAGAAAAAACTGCTGTTTCTAAGAATCTTAAAATAGGTGATTCAGTTTGGCTCTTTACACCAGCTGTTAAACCAGAACAATGTAAAAAACTATCTAAATTTAATAATGGTCCCTATACAATAACTGAAAAAATAAATGAGGTAAATTTTAAAATCGCCCTCCAATCAAATTTAAAATTAACGCAAGTGGTACACGTCGATAGGCTGACTGAATTTAAAAACAGGCATGTTAATTTCCAAACAAATGACCAACGGCCGCAGAGTCAATTCGATGATCAATCGAATATTCAGAATCCAACTACTCCCATTCACCAATCGATTAACGATAACCCAGAACGGCGGACGAAAAAACGCAGGCGCGCGTTTATCATACCAACAGCATCAGCAGTAAACAGAGATGAAGCATTGCCCATGCAATCAACAGCCAACACGTTGCCTTCACTAGCCACCAGCAACGAACCCCTTTCCCCCTCTCTTCCTTCAGCCGAGTTCGAGAACTCACGAGCTGAAACCACCCCCTCCCCCTCCACGGCTGAAAATCCAGTTACGGACACGCCAGATATCGCGGTAGCTAACGAAGTTGTTGAAGCTCAATCCTCTGTTATTCTTTCAACCAGTCGTATTCCGACTTTAATCGAATCTCAGCGCAAACCGACTGATTCGATTCCTTCGTCCAGAAATACTTATGGATTCAGGAACAGGGACAAGCGTCCCAATTATAAACTTTAAGTTGTATTAATTATAGTATGTTTATTTTAATAACCTTATATTTTGTTTGTATAATGTATATAGATAGTCTAGAGTTAGTTTTTTATTGTATTTTAACGTGAAAAATAAGCTTTTTAGAGTACTTGTACCGTTTGTTTTGGTTAGCGGTAGCGATCTGAGCGGTTGTGTTTCCATCACATTTAATGTTCTATATAGCTAATTTTAGTGTAAATAAGGTATATTTCGATAGTTATAGTGCAAATAACCTCTCCGCAGGTATATTTTTGGAATTATGTTACGTTTTTTCTCGATTTTTGGGTAATTTCGAGACTTTGAAAATGGGAATCCAAATTTTTTTTCCCCTTTTTTCATGTAGTACTCCCTGTTTGTGAAATACGATAGTATCCATCGATTTGCATATTATTTATATTTTAATTGATGTTCTAGTTAAGTTCTCAGTAGATGAGTATAAGTGGATTTACAGGATAATACTATATTTGAGGGAACTATTAATTTTACTCATTACTAGATATAATATGTAGGTATTTCGTAGTGTAAGGTAATATTAGTGTACTGTTTTGTGTATATTTTTTTTAACCTGAAAATTTTTGAGGTTATTAATTTTGTTCTTGAGTACATTACTTCATTAATGTATAGTGGTGTGGTTTTATTCAAAAATTTATAAAATTTTGTCTAGTTCTGTGCTATTTTTCCTTTTTTTTAAAGGATTTCTTTTGTCAAAATTTTTATTTTTTACTGTATAAATTAAGTTTCTGATGGTGATAATCTTCACCATAGCTTTTGGGTCTTCTTCGCCCCATTATGCTTTTATTTTGGCAATTGTTTATAGCACAGATAAATGGGTTGCTCTTCCAATATGCACAGTGTCGCTGTAAGTGCATATGTAAATAACTTACTTCATAGTTTCAACTTGCATATCAATCGACTGGAGAAAGTGTTTCTCAATTTTTACACATTGATACAATTTGTGTTAACTGAATTTTAATTAGTGAAATGTATTTTATTGTGAATTAACTGTATATTGTGCAAATTGCCTTTTACCCATTTTTATTCTTTTTGTTTGTGTTTTTATATGCATATACATTACTAGTTCGTATGTTTTTATATATCTGTGTACATCGAGCTAACAATTTATACCTATATTGATATGCATTATTATTGTAATGGATTTGGCGATTCTTTCGGTTGGCAATGTTCTCTCCCAAATTTTTAATTGGCTTAAAAAAAAAAAAAAAAAAAAAAAAAAAAAAAAAAAAATATATTTTGGCAATTTTCAAAAATTTTTTTTGTGTGGTTTAGCAAACAGTGTTCAGGTAAATACTTTGAATGGAACCTTCCCGATTGATAAGGTTAGTGGTGACAAAAGCAATGTCCAGCCTTGTGTTCATCTTTTAATTTTTTTTGTTATTCTACAGGTGTGTCTAGGATTTTGTTGACAAGTGAGGAGAGTTTTGTGTATGCAAACTCAGGTTATGCATTCCGGACTGTATACCTTGAGGGGTAGGCTTGCTAAGTGTTTCTTGATAATTCTTCGGACCGAAGTCTGGTTTGTTTGAAATGTTAGGCCCCATTTAGTGATCTCTCCCGCATCCATTGAATTTTTACTCGCACTTTTTATTTAAAAAACAAAATTTTTTTTCAAAAAAATTGTGTTTTTTAAACAGAGACGGGGGATTCTTGTTAGAGGTAATTTAATCTAAATTTTTATATTTATATTTTCATTAATATCTTAAAACATTTCTTTTTTATAAACTCATTCTATTTTGATATTTAATCAAACCCCCCTCCTCCTTTTTCTTATTTTTCTTAAACATTATTAATTAAAACTCTTATTTTCAAAATCCAAACATTTGTATTTTTCTATAAGTCAAGACCACCCAGGTTCTTCTTTTTTCACTATGAGATAGTTTCCACGCAAACAACTTTTACTTGAAATTCTCACGTAATTTAAGGGATCGTAAATTCGAAACACACACAGGCAGATTGGATAAAGTACAAAAGGCCTTTATAAGAAGTCATGGGAACAACTGAAGCATGATTGTCAGTTGTATTGTGTGCAACTTTTATTACCCTCAGAAAAGAGAGTCATAAAACTATTTCGAAGGCTTGTTAGGAAGATGCATCAGTATATTGCTTTCGAGTCGTTGTTTACGAAATAGCAGGGGCAAGCGTGCACGTGGTTTCCTTTTTTTTTTTCATGGGACCCAACTGACGGCTAATTTCCAGGAATTGTAGCTAGGATTTTTCACCTAGCAACAACTAACCCAATAGGCGTGTTATTTTCTCCCCCCACTCAACCAATCAGCGTTGACCTTTTTTACCCCCTGGTCCAGCGTTACCAAGGAAACGGAGAGCTAGTTAGTAGAGAGTGATGTTTTAAACGACGAACAGTGAGGTTGTGTGTGCGTGTTAGGTGTCATTTTTCTCCCCACCGCCGCCTGCTCGAGCGGTAGATTGTTTTTTTAGTGAGTAGGAAGACGGACGATTACTAGGGAGTTGATAGAAAATGGTTGGATGCTACGCGGCCTGAAATGACGAGGATGATATGTGGTTGTTGGAGTAAAAAGAGGTTAAGATTTCGAGAAAGTTTTTAGATGTCGAAATGTTAGGACGTGCAGATTTAGTGGTATATCGAGAGATGTGTTTGCCCTGGTAACAGACTCTGCTAGCGTTCTGCAAGATAAAACGAATAAAAGAAAACATTCTTTTGCAGCCTTTAAAGACTGATGTTTAAGAATAATCTTTGCTAGAGATTAGCACCACTGCTCGTATTTGGAGCCGGTATGTAACTGGAGATTCACACGGAGTGGCAGGAGCGTGTTATAAATAGTTACAGAATAATTATTGGATTCGACTCCCGGTGTGGGAACAACAACTTCTTGTGAATAGTTGATTCTCGACTAACTTTATTTACATATATTTTCCTCGTGCATATTGTCCTCTACCGTCTCGGATTCTGTTTAGACATTTTTGACTACTTAGTGTAGTAGCCAAGCATTGTAGTCGTTACTAACAAGCCATTATGACTAGAACTTTCGTGCCTAAAATTCTCGAACTCGTGTTTATGAGATAATGGAGTGAAACCGAACCTATCAAAGAATGACCAAAGCACCTCTAACATCACTATGTACTTTCTGTGGTAAATATAACATCAGTATTTTTAGTTAAATTTATCTGATTATAGTATATGATACTTCTGATTTTTGGATTAACCAATTTGTTAATGTTTTTATCTATTATCATGACCTCAATACATTAGATTGGTATTATAATTCGTGAAAGCTATGAATAATGTGTTTCTGTCAATAAACAAAATAACTAAGTAAATTCCTTCTTTGTTTTCTTTATCTTATTAATTTATTTTAAATCATTTCAATAAGATTCATGTTCAGTAATCTTACTTTTTGTTAATCATTAAAATTTAATTGGGAATACGATGTATAGTTTGAATTATCAGTTTAAAATGCATAGTAATTTTTAACTTAATTTATTCTATTGATTTAAATATTAATTCTGGTAAAATAAATAAATAAATAAATTAAATAAATTAAAGTAAATTATTGTATTCTCTGGTTATGGAATTTCTGAATATTATTTTAAGCATTAAATCTAATAAAAAAAATAAACTGCTAATTTACTAGATGTTGTAATTTTTAATATTCAAACTTATTTTATTTAATTAACTGAGACCTTTTACTATTCTTTAATTAATTGCAGGACATACTTATCTGAATTTTTTATATAAAGTAATTTTAACATTTTGATCTAAAGTCTTATGAGAAGAATTTTATTATAATGAATTACTTATTCAAAATTTAATTATTTACTCATGGTCTCTTAAACAAGGATTAATCTATACGATCACAGCTTCAGTGTTGTGAATTCTTGGAATTAATTTTGCATTTTTTTTTAATATTGGTCAAATATTATTTTGTTTAACCTATATCATCAATTTTATACCTCCCCTTTTTGTACTTTCTTTAAAAGAAAGATTTTGTCCCCTTTATTCCAAAATTTTCACTTAGTCTAAATTATTATGTCTATGAAAATTTCTTGTTGTTACCCTTCATATTAATTCTTGAATTCACAATGCTGATTGTTGGGGAATTGGATGTAGTGCAAATTGAGAATCTTGTCAGTGCTTTTAAATGATTAATTCTTATACTATTTTGAATTCAAAACTTAGAATTCAAGTAAATTTAAATTCTTTAAATTTTAATTGTTTCTGTTTAATTTAATCCATTTTCTTTTTTTCTAAATTTATTTTAGTTTGAGAATAATTTTGTAAGTATGCATATTGACAGGATTCATTTCAATTTTTAGTCATAGGTAATTTGCACTCATTCATAATTTTTACAAAAGGTAATAGTACCTAGGCAAGAAAACAAACCCCCAACAAATGCTTCTGACATCAAGTAAACGGGACTGCATTTTTGGCGTTTAATCTTACAGTTTGGCGATAGTTTTTTGTTATGAAAAGTGATCGACGGGATAATAGAGACGTACCTAAAAAATATTAGATTTCAGTGCGAAAGCCTCGCATGGGCCCTCTGGTTTTATTTTATTTTACTTTTTTATTTATTTATTAAATTTTTATGAAATGGGGTATATACCTCAATGTGAACATTTTAAATGAAAGATATGTATTTTTAATTAAACGAGTGAAACTTCATATTTTAAATTTTAAATGAAATGCATGAAAGGCAAATAACGATGGGAACAATATTTGGCGATTTAGTTTGGCACCTGATTAAGGATATCTCTTTCAAATGCACTGTGTTATCCACAATAACCAAAATTTAGTCATAATACTAAAATAAATAGGACAAAAGCATCTAGCTTTTCCCATGAAATGTCAATAGTAAACAGGATAATATCGGCCGTTTAGTATATTAAAGATTTGAATAAACTATTGCAAAAGTCGTATGTGATTCTGTTTTATCCCATGACTTTTTTACACATCAAGTCTTGTAGATAAGATATTTTTCATACTGAGTTTTTATTTACTATGATTATTTTATTTTCAGTACAAGTGACAAGTGAATCATATGGAATTGTAGCAGAACGTGAAGTAGCTATCCATCCCCGTTCTAGATGTATTTGCAACTTCCACTGTGAATGCGCAGTAAGTTTGGAATAATATGCTATAAACTCAGATTACTTCATATAATTTTATGCTATTTAATGTTTTCGGATATTAAAACTGAAAGGTGCTTAATTTACTATGTACTTCAATATTTCATGTATCAAAAAGACAAAATTTCACTAGATTGCAGACAATTACAAGTATATTAAAATACACTTCAGAAATTTTGCTGTCTTTTTGTTATAATATGCATTTTATTTTATTTCTTCATTTTTTAGCTGTTTCGTTTAACAATATTTAGATTCTAACTCATTAAATTTCATTTTGTTAACATTTTATTAAAAATAATGTTGAAAAGTTATCGATAAAATATTGTTTAATTAATAATTTATGTCGGAAAGTTTTCGCGTTATTAAATTATTAGGTTGATGCAAAATTTTGTTAATATTACATACTAATTTGCTCTAATTATGTAGTAACTTAAATTAGTTGTATATTTATTTTCGCTAGTTGCATCTTAATTTAGTATGTTTCCAGAGACCGATTTAGAAATTTGGGGGCCCTGGGCACAGATGGGTATGGGGGGGCCCCCTCGCCCAGATTCTTTGAATAAAAAAATATAATATCGAAAGCAGTACGTATTAAGATATTGACTTTGATAATTTCTTTAAAATATTAACTAACAAAATTAAACTTTATAATCATTAATTTACTTTTAAATAATTATTTGATAATTATGAATTTTTAATTGAATTTTATAAGAAACTGTGTGGTGTTGATTACCTTTCTCTTTGAAAGTCTATATATCTGGAATGATAAAGTATGCAACAACTAATAATAAATTTACCACAGTACCAAACAATAATTATTTAAAATATTATCATATCCTATTAATCAAACAACTCTTTCTTTCAAATACAAGCTTTGTATAAAAAAAAACTAAATTTACACAAGTAACTAGCAGAACCACATGGCTTTGTCCATGTAACCATGAGGGCCTTGCAGGTAAAATAAATAATGATATAATATGGCGATCTCAAAAATGGAGTTCTGTACATTATTGCACATAAATTGTTAAAAGACAATCAGCAAAAAATGAAGTTACTTTGACACATCATAGACAATCTCTGACAAACAGATTTTTACATTTTAATTTTGTTTTTTGACAGTTAAAACTGTTTTGGCCAATAATTGAAAAATCTTTAGTAGTATTTGGGGGCCCCTGAAAATCGGGGGGCCCTGAGCCCGTGCCCCGAATGCCCTGCCGTAAATCAGGCACTGTGTTTCCTGCATATCACGAATTTATCTGTAACATATAACTGACTCACACGCAGAGTTGTTGTTTAAACCTCATAACAAGTCTAAGTTATCATACGCTAAAATTAATTAATTGTATGGAAGTGAGTGTCCACCTTTCTTTGAAAATTCACAAAATAAAAAAAGATTTTGTGATCATTAGTTTATAAAAATATTAAAGCAAAAGTAAAATTAAAACTTGAAAAAAATCACAACCATTATACAAATAATAAATATTCAACAAAGCCCCCGACATAGGTGAAAGATAATTAGATTTATAAATTTTTCATTCTTTCTATCATGCTTGATCATACATCACACAAAATATTCTAGTTGTTGGTTTGGGTGCTGTCTACATATTAAAGTTGAATTAAATTTTAAATTTTCAATGGCAACACGCTATTTTGGATGAATATTTTTATCTCAAGTTTATATTGAATCCCAAATACGGAATTTCCAGTCATTTAGACCAAAAATTTTTGAATTAAAATTAATCAAATTTTTGACTTTCTAATGTTAAATTGATTTTAAGTATATTTATCTACATCATCACCTAAAATAATAATGTTTTGTTGCAGATTTTCCGTGTGAACATACTACTTAATATATATATATATATATATATATATATATATATATTAAGTAGTATGTTCACACGGAAAATCTGCAACAAAACATTATTATTTTATATATATATATATATATATATATATATATATATATATATATATATATATATATATATATATATATATATAATTATTTTAGACTTGTAGTTTCCAAAATGTTATGATATGAAATATGAGTTATAACATTAATATTCGAAAAAATTATAAGTTATCTTAAAATCCATAAATATTTTAATAAAAATGATTTCTAGAGACTTTTAATATGCGTATGCAAAATTTCAGCTCATTCAGCTAAATAATTAATAATTTTCATCAGCACTACGGTTTAGGAAACCGTTTATCTCTCTATTAAAAAAAAAGGAAAGTAATTAACGTCACTGTATAGGATTTTTTTTTTATGATCGGAAATCTTTCTCGGATTATATTAAGAAAACTATTCGTGTTTAACTTTTTTTCAACAGATTTGTTATCCTTAATTTCATTCTCCTACCTAAAACTGCTTCTGAGATATCGCGAAATGACCTAAAACGTTCGACCCAACATTTAACCCTCTTAAGGGGTGAAATTCTAAAACCGCTGAAATACGTGTTTAACCACTTTTTTAGTAGACTTAGTATCCTGAATTCCACGCTTCTACCTAAAACCACTGCTGAGATATGGTGAAATGGCCTAAAACGTTCTACACCCCCATTTAGCTCCCTTAGGGGGTGAATCCTTAAATCGCTGAAATACCTGTTTAACTATTTTTTTTAATAGATTTGCTATCCTGAATTTCATGCTCTTACCTAAAACTGCTGCTGAGATCTGGCGAAATGGCCTAAAACGTTCGACCCCACCCCCTATTTAGCCCCTTCAAAAATACTTTCTGATTGCTTGTCTAGGTCATAACAGCAATCTGCAGCCCAAATTTCGGGATCCTGACTAAGTCGTTTCAGCTGGCCGTTGATGAGTCAGTCAGGAGTTCTCTCTTTATATAATAGCATATATTATATGCATAAATTTCCATTGAATATTTGTCAACGTTGAAATTTCATCAATATTGCGCTGGCAAGAAATACTTTTCCAATGTAAAAGCAATAAAATAAATATTGGGGCAATATTGGCGTTTCATTGGAAATATTTCCAATGTAATGCCAATATTGGATTATTTTCTAAAATTTGCTAAACTTTATTAGCCTTAGTTATTACAGAAAATTAATTTATTCTGAACTGTTAGTTTTAACCCTTTATGTTTCAAGAAATTGCTCCACCTCAATAATTATCTTGCTTAATATCTGAAGATACTTTAGAAAATTTAAATAATATCAATATGAAATTTAGATACATCAAGCAGGGCGGTCGCTCTGCCAAGCCAAGCTTAAAAAAAAACGCCACACAAACAACGCCAAGAACTGGAATAAAGACCGCTAATGCTTATATACAGAAAGCAACTTCGCAGTGTTAAATCGACAAAACATGCCAGATTAAAATATCAGATATCAAAGAAACCAAGCGTCGTAGAAAAAAAAACGAAAACTAGAAGAATCTAAGGAAGAATTTCTTCAATTTAAACCCAAACTCATCTTCATAAGTGATTTATAAACAGAGATATAGCTTTTTTTTAAAAACGTCGAGTTACTTAAAATGATCACTATTTTCTTCGTCAAACTTTTTTTTTTCAAACAAGCTACAGGCCTTAATATTGGGCAGAATAAAAAAAGGATTGCATTTTTGGACAAGTAATTACGTAATCTATGTGCTTTTATAAAATTCAGTGTAAAAAAAAATATTTTCTATCCTTAATTAGCAAAAAACTGTTAATTAACTTGGCGATTAAAAAATTATGCCAAAACAGAGATAAAACCCGCCAACGACCATGTATCATCTGTATTAAAATAGCACAAATCAGTTACAGGTTATAATATAACCACATCAAATTTCATCTGCAAGTCAGCCATTTTCTTCTGAAGATATTTTTTTTAAAAATAAAACTTCAGAATTATAAGAACACATATTTTATCAAATAATTAAATATGACTGCAAACTGTGGCAGATGATTGTTTGTAACATGAATAAGTATGAGAAATTGCCGGTTACGGATATGGATCTGGGTAGCTCAGTCGCAGAGCGTCGGCATGGTACGCATAAGGTCCCAGGTTCGAGTCCAGGCCCAGGTCAATTTTTCACTCATGTTTGTTTAGTGTATTTAATTGTCTGATAAAATGCGTGTTCTTATAAATATTGTAAAATAAAGTAATCAGACGTAGTGTTTATGCTTTAAAAATATTTTAAATATATAATTTACGTTTTTAGAAAGATCTTTAAAAATAAATTAGTTTTTGAGGGAAGATGTACCTTCTAAAATGTATACATTAAGAGTTATCGCCATTTAAAATTTCTTTCCAAACGTAAACAAAATTTTTGAAATGAATTAAATGTGATTCATTTATTTCTAAAAATAAAAAAACACGGTAAAGGACAGGCATTTCGTTCGCAGGAATACCTTTCACGTCATCTACTATATATACGAGGCTAGCGAAAAAGTCTTTTTCGTTAGCCTCGTTATATACCGGGTGATTATAATTAAAGTTACGATTTCAAAAATCGATAATTTTAAAACTACTGGTCAGAATGACTTGATATTTTAGCAGAACAATCGTGAGGCAATGGAATTTTGTTTGGCGAAGGAAAAAAAATAGTTCCAAATTGTGCCGATAGATGGCGTTGTCAGGGTAATGTCAGGGGAAAGACCAAAAATGTATTCTTGAACCCTTTCCAGCGCGGAGTAAATTTGTTTGCAAAATGATGAAATAATAGACTGACACCGGAATTTACAAACGAATCCATTAGTAAAAAGAAACTTGTTTATTTTTCTGGTTCTTAATGAAAGGAAAATTTTAATTAAATACCGGGTGATTATAATTAAAGTTACAATTTCAAAAATCGACAATTTTAATTAAAACTACTGGTCAGATTGACTTGATATTTTAGCAGAACAATCGTGAGGCAATGGAATTTTGTTTGGCGAAGGAAAAAAAAAAGTTTCAAAATGTGCCCATAGATGGCGCTGTCTGGGTTCACATTGTCTGAAGATATGCAAATTACTAATACGTGAAATGCGCACCGCAGACATAGCAACCATAAAAATGCAGAGCAGCAGCTCTTTGCCTGAATGCTTCATCATGACTCTGACTATGAAGGATCGCGCTCTGCTCTTGAAGCTTTTTTATAAGAACGATGACTGCGCACTTACAGCTATTAGGAAGTTTCGGACATTAAAATCCATAAAAAAAGGTCCAATAACAACAAATGGTCTGCAAAAAATGATTGCTAAATTCGAAGAGACCGGTTCATTTGACGTTAAACGGGGTAGAGGAAGGAAACCAGTTTCAGCTGCGGCAGTGGAAGATGTGGCTACAGCATTACAGGAAAATACTGACAGTGATGCTGGAATCAGCAGTGCAAGGGGGATTGGCCGAATGCTGGATATGCCGAACAGCACGGTGCGTAAAGTCCTACGGAACGTCTTACGCTGTTATCCGTACAAGATAACTCATGTGCAGGAGTTGCTACCTGCTGACCTGGAAGCACGTTAATCTTTTGCACTACAATTTCTTGCCCGGATGGAAGTGAACAACGGATGGCCATGGAACATTCTCTGGTCTGACGAAGCCCACTTTCATTTGCAAGGTTCTGTAAATACGCAAAATTGCAGGATATGGGCGACCGAGAATCCGTCCCAGCTACAGCCATTACCTCTTCAGTCTGAAAAGGTCGCTGTGTGGTGCGGAATAACGGCAGCGTTTATCGTCGGTCCATTTTTCTTCGAGGAGATCACACCTGCGGGTCCCGTTACCTGCACAGTTACTGGAAAGCGGTATGAAGCACTTTTGCGTAACCATGTTCTTCCGGCACTTCAACAGCGTCAGTGTGTGGATCGCATAATATTCATGCAAGATGGCGCTCCTCCGCAAATTGCTACTACTGTGAAGCAGCTACTGAGTGATAATTTCGGAGATGATAGGATCATAAGCCACCATTTTCCAACAACGTGGCCGCCACGTTCCCCCGACTTAAACCCAAGTGATTTCTGGCTTTGGGGGTACCTGAAGAATGTTGTTTATAGCGGGCGGATTCAGAATCTAGCCGACTTGAAGGCAAGCATCACACAACACACCCATTGCATTAGTACAGATACACTCCGATCTGTTGTGGAGCATGCCGTTTTGCGCTTCCAATTAGTAGCGGAACAAGGCGGAGGGCATATTGAGCAACTTATGCCTTAATAATCAGTAAGGTGTTTGTTCCATGAAGCTCTTTTTTTTTTCATTTTTTGTCATTATCGCTGACGTCGCTGTAAACACGTAGTCTTGTCTTTTCGCTAATAAATTTTTAGTAAATCTCTGAACTCTATTTTTTTCCTTTTGGCAACATCATTCCTATGTTTAACCCTTTAACGGGCGGTGGTCACAAAAAAGGACACCCAATTTTAATTCTAAAAGTGACAAACGGCACCAAGAATATTTAATTAAAATTTTCCTTTCATTAAGAACCAGAAAATAAGCAAGTTTCTTTTTACTAATGGATTCGTTTGTAAATTCCGGTGTCAGTCTATTATTTCATCATTTTGCAAACAAATTTACACCGCGCCGGAAAGGGTTCAAGAATACATTTTTGGTCTTTCCCCTGACATTACCCTGACAACGCCATCTATCGGCACAATTTGGAACTATTTTTTTTTTCCTTCGCCAAACAAAATTCCATTGCCTCACGATTGTTCTGCTAAAATATCAAGTCATTCTGGCCAGTAGTTTTAAAATTATCGATTTTTGAAATCGTAACTTTAATTATAATCACCCGGTATATAAAACACAAACGGAAATTTCGTTCCGTTCCTTTATAACTCGAGATCTGCTGAATGGAATTTGATGGAACTTGCACTGTTCGAGAGATAATTTTTCAGGGAAGGTTTTAGTATGTAACACAACGTTCTACGTATATTAGCTATCGAATTATGATAGAAAGTTCTGTTATTTTGGCCGAAAAGGTTACCATTGCTAATTTTGGCGGCCATCTTTTCATATTTCTAAGCACCCAAATTTCTAAAGTAAAAGCGTAATATGTTTGCAATGTAATATGTTTATAACAATTTCGAACTTCAGATTTTAACTACGGACAGATAAATTAGATAAGACTGATATTTTGAGAAATTGATTTTTACTAGTTTGAAATTATTAATTACTGTAAAAAATAAATCATAAGATGAATCTTTAAGATAAGTCAGCATTATCTTAAGACACAATTTTCAGATCATACAAATCTATAAATGAAACGCTTAAAATATTTGCTTAAATAACAATTTTGAACTTCGGATTTTAACTACGGATTTGGATGCTTAGAATTTTGTGAATAATATGCAAAGATGGCCGCCAAGCCCATCATGCATAATTTGAAAAAAAATGAATTTTCAGAAACTCGTTAGGATGTATTTAGTACAGGAGAAAACGATTTCTATTAACATATACGTAGGCACTCGACTTATATATATGATAACTTATTTAATGGAAAAAAGTTTAAAAAGTAATATAATAGCTTGGAAATTTGATATCACACCATTTTTTAGCCACAACTTTTTTTTTTTTTTACGCTTGGTTTTTTTTTACTTTTGAAAAGTTGTTTTTGTAGATTCTTACTACTACTTTGTAAAACTTGTTTAAAAAATCAGCAGTTATCGCTCGTTTTGGAAAATACTTACAAGGATAATTAGATTAATTAACAAAAGATACTGTTATGGAAATCTTTCAATTGTTATAAAAGCAATATAAATAAATATATTGTTATTCTACCTGTAAATGGAAAGATTTTGTCATTGTAATTTTTTTTTCATGTAACATTTTTTAATAAGAGAAAAATTACACCTATATAAATAGTTGAGAAAATAACCTTTAAAAAAATATTTTTGCTTCGACTGTTTTGCTGTGCTTTATAAATGTGATCAGCAAAATATTTTATATGAAAGTAAAGTTTACTTTTAATATAATAGACGAATTAGATAAATTTTACATTAAATTTTCTTTAATCTTGTTTAAAAGTACCGTCGGAGCACAAAAGGTTAATCGTACAAAAATGTTTTTCTTTTAAATGTTTAATTTTGAATTTGTAAAGAACGTGTTTTCTCACCTACTGTTACGCACTTGTCATTGAAAAATTGTACTAGAAAAGCAAAATACATTGAAACAGTGATTATTTCTATTTCTGCAGTGCATGAGCATCGGATTAGAAGGCAAATTAATGTCTGAAAAAGCTTATCAAACTGCAGGCTTCCGTGGGTCTTTGCCAGTATTGACTGCTGAACCTCCTTATCAGATTTGGTTCGTCGCACATCCATTTTTGGCTCTTTTTACCTTAATTGCAGTCATGATTATCATAGGTAAGTATCTTATGAGATTAAAATTTTTATTACAAGCTTTCATTTAACGTAACTTGGCTTTTAAAACTTTTCAACCTCAGAGCAAAGATACTAGTAGAGAGCCAGATTCCTTTGTTATTTGGTCAAAAAGTTGGTCCCAAGATCAGTTTGGATTTGGCGCTTTCGATTCTGTCTGTTTTGGTGGTAATCGCTTTCTTTGCAACTTCGATTTCATTCTCGCAATAAAATAAACCGGAATACGGAAATTCCAAGCAGGTTTTGGCGGGAGAAAAACCGGTTTGGCGCACTAAATCAGGTGGGAAGCACGTCTGGTGGGTAAGTGATCTTGGTTAAAAAGGTTACCAATTTGGTGTCTAGTATATTAGAAGGTCTATGGTTCCAACATAGTTGAAAAGTGTTTATGACTTCGGTTTGTCTGTCTTTCGTCTATCGCTAGTTTGTCTGCCATCAGCAGTCTGTCTATCCGTGCTTAAATCTCGTACATACGTATACTCAGATTGTCATATCATTTATATATGTTAATTATGATTACTATTTAATGCTCAATATTGCAAATTAAGTGTGTAGCATTTATAGTTCGTTTAGTACAGAGGCACATTTAAAATAACTCCGTTACGTTATAGTCTATGGGGGGAAATCGTTTGCGGTGTTTTTTAATGATGTTACACTGTTACAGACATATTGAGATTTATATGAATTTCTGGGGAGCACTATAACATGTTTTCTGTAGAATATGATGCGTGTAGCATTTACAGTTCGTTTACAGGGACACACAAAAGAGTTGAGTTGCATAATGTAATTACGAGTAAAAACTGTTTGCTGCGAATTATAATATGTTAGATTGTTTCAAACATAATTACAATTTATATACATTACTGAGGTTTACGACAACATGTTTGCTGTAGAATATGATGTGCATAGTATTTATAGTTCTTACAGGGACACGCAAAAAATATCGGATACAGTACTGTCTATTAGCGATAATTGTGAGTGCGTTTTTAGTTATTACACTGCGAAAAAAAAAAATGTTGATTTTACAGTATAATACTAGCAGGTGGAATGCCAATAATTATACTGTAAAATCAACAATTTTTTTTTTTTTTTTTCCAGTGTAGTATGAGTTTTAACGTTTTAAAACCAAATTACTGCGTATTACGGAATGCATATAAATTCTATAGATGATACACAGGGCTACATAAAAGAATTCGTGAGCATTACTGAGCATGAGCGTATGAATTGCTTAAAGGTGGTTTTACGCTAGCTGGTTGAATATGTTCACTTTCGCAGACTATTCTATAAAATTAAAAGTAATAAAACAATAAATTATTGATAACATTGATTAACATTGATAACATTAATAACATTATTGATAACATTCACTTTAACATTGACTGGTTCATTTTTCAATGATTTATGTTTCACTAACTACTTATTCAGAATTGATGGACGTTTGTGTTTATGAATTACGTTTGTCTGGCCGTAAACTCGCGTAAATATACTGGGATTGAAACTAATATATCTTATTGAAGATTACTATGGCATGTTCGGTATTAAAAATGAAGAGTGTAGCATTTATAGTTCGTTTACAGGAAGATTCAAAAGAATTTCGTTACATTATGATTTAGGGGGGGGGGGAATCGTTTGCAATGTATCTATATATTTAAAACTAAAAGCGCATTTCTTAAAATTTCACATAAAACTGATATCAGTGCGCATGATTAAACTTTTTTTGAAAGCAGAAAGGGGAAATATAAGGGGGATTCTCCCCTTCTATAGTTTGAGAGTGGGCTGGGTCTGAACAAAAGGGAACAGGGAGCGGTTCAAACCCACACAATGAGAAACCCATTCATCTTTCTCTCCACTTCCAGTGGGAAGAAAAACTTTCTCTTTCTTTGAAATGGCAGCTTTTCCTTCAGATGAATTTTACAAGCAGTCATTTTGTTGCCTAGAGCCTGGGTCGATTTTCGTTGAAGAGAAACGCTTCGGACAAAAAATAAATCAACAATCACAGTTTTTAAAAGTACGTTGATGAAGTTTCTGCCGGATTCTAATATATATATATATATATATTTAAATCCGAGTTGACCGGATCCGAAGACAGTGGACATCCAATCCAAAGTTTGTTTAATTCGAGAACCGTTTGGAATAAACCGACCAGCGTAGCGGGCGAAACTCCGCTAGTTTTAATAATGTTACACTAGTTTCAAGCATAATGAAATTTATATACATTACTGAAATGTTGCTTATTGTAGAACAAGTTGCTTATTGTAGAATATGATGTGCATAGCATTTATCGTTCATTTCATCACAGAGACAGATAAAAAACTTTGGCTACAGTACTGTCTATGAACGATTATTGCTGGAAGTGCATTTTTAGTTGTGGCATGCGTTTTTAAATTTAACTAATTTTTTGCATATTACTTCGTGTGCATAAATTCTATAGATAGTTTACAGGGCTAAACAAAAGAATTAGGATACTTTTTCGACTGTAGATGGTAATTGTTTAAATTGGGTTTTTAAATGTATTGTGCGCTTTCCAAAGTCATCCCATCCCCATCCCTTGTTTACTTTGATATTATCTTCCACATTATTAAACGATGAAGTTTTTTTCCCTATTTTGTTACGTATTGGAAAGTGTTTCATAATCAATGCTTGATGCATGGCATTTCTTTCTTGTTTCTGCATGCTGAATGTAAAATGTAATAAAAATTGACTAAGGAACTTTTTAAAGTTGAATTCAATTTGAACATATTGATGACCATATTGATGAACATATTTATGGTAAAATAAACCACATACAGTTATGAAGAAGATTCTACGAATTAAAATTGCATTTTTCTTCTTATTTTTAAGACCTTTCTAATATAGTTGAAAAATGTTTATGAATTCGGTTTGTCTGTTAGTTTAGCCGTCTATCCGTGCTCTATCTCTCGTAAATATACTCAGATTGTTATGTAATTTTTATAGATTTTTAAGGTTTTCTATTAGAATTTTCGGTATTGAAAATGAAATGTGTAGCATTTATAGTTCGAGTACAGAGACACACAAAAGATTTCCGTTACATTATGATTTATGGGGGGAAAAAAATTTGCGGTGCATTTTAATGTTACTATATTCTGTAGATAATATGTAAGACTGCAGAAGATTAAACACATCCAGATTTAGATAGCGATTGCTGAAAATGAATTTTTATTGAGTTATGTGTCTTTTAAATTGCTTATTTAGGTCTCATTGTATTGTATGAGAAAATAAAATTTCTTAATAATATTCTATTAATATTGGAAAGGGCTTCTTAATCTATACCGGTTGCATGATTCTTCGTTCTTGTTACTTACCCATCATACGTAGTATAGGGTAAGTCTTGTAATCGTTTTGAAAATCGAAAAAAATTTTTTTGACGGATTTACACGTTTCAGACACTGGAGATTCCGAAAAACATATTTTTAGAAAAAAAATTTGCCGTCCGTCTGTGTGTCTGTGTGTCTGTAAACGCTGTATCTCCCGAAGAAATTGAGATAGAGACTTGCAATTTGGTATGTACTTAGTATGTAATAATGGGAAGAAGCCTATTTCATTTCAATAACCTCGATTAACCGGAACTATTTTTTTCGGACTCTCGAAATATTCGTTCTGATAAAAGGTATATAAAAATTTTCGAAATTGGTTATTTTAAGAAATGGATATAAAAGACAATAAAAAAAAAACATAAATTTTGCATAAAGCATGAAGTCGATCGGATAATGAGTTGCCGAGATATTTGGAATCCTATTTTCCACTCTTCTATTTTTCATGACCCTGTATTTCATCCAAATTTCACTTCAAAGACATATTTTAATTGGAAATTTGACGCTTAATCAGATGCAATAAACCGCTAGTTAATAGGATTATTATTTTTGGAGTTATAAGGAGGTTTCTTTCAAGCAATTCAGTAATCGAGCCCTTAAAGTTTATGACGTCATCAAGCCGCGGTTTTATTTGAATTGCAATGCATTTTATAAGTAGTTCACACATTTTTATTTTAATATTTTACATCATGCATATCAATGATGGGTAAGTATTACGGTGGCCCCCAACGACTAGTTTTTTATTTTTATTGCCAAAACGTCTGCTGAGGCTCACTGTGGAGACCCGAAAAGTTTTTGGTTTCCGTCTGTCTGTCTGTTCCACGATAACTGCCGCAAAAATTATCCGATTAGGTTAATTTTTAGTAGGTATGTTTGGAGAGGTGCCCGGAATTAGCTGTATAGTTTTTAGTTACATTTGGTTCATTCGTTCGAAAGAATATAGAACATTTCTTTTTAGGTCATAATACTTTTCAATGGGAAGTCAGACGATTTTTTTAATTGTAACATTCACCGAAAAGAAAATGTCGCATTTGGATAGTTGTAAATGCCAAATTTACGAAACGGAGATCTTGATTTAATCCAATCGCTTTGAAAATTAGCCAATATATTTATTAGAATTTCGAAATTAATTGTATAAATTATTGGGAAATTGTATGCATTAATTTGAAAGATATGAAACATTTTATTTTCTTATTTTTTACAAAACTTTCTAATGCATTTTTTTTTCTTTTGTTGCTAAGCAACTATATTTCAAAGAATATCAACAAAGGAAAATTCAAGTGAATCGCATTATTTTGACGAGAAATTTTTTTACAAAATTTGCTAATTTTCGGTTGATTTAAGTTTTTAATATGCTTTTTTTTAATTTATTTTAACTACTAAAGAAAGATTACCAAATCGGTTTTCCAAATAAAAATAATAATAACGTTGATTGTGAAAAGTGAATATAGGTGACATAAGAGGAATTTGCATTTGTATAAGTATATTTTATACACGAAATTTTATTCAATTTCAACAACGTTTGATGTTTAGTGGCTAAAATATAAGTATTCTTTTAAGGATAGGTTAAAATATCTTGTACAAAAAGATGATTATTCTAATGAAATTAAAATAGTAAATACATTCAGACATACACTCAAGAAATAGCACAAAATTATTAATTGTGATCTGGAAATTGAGAATATAATATTAAAACGGCAAAGGGGGTTCAGGGGGGGGGTGAGCCCCCCCCCCTGAAGTAATATATTGTTATTCTGAAAAAATATTGTAATAAGTAGTTTATCATATCATTGCATAACATTACGTTTAATGCAATACTTCTAAAATTTCCGGAACTTTCGATAAATTTTATATTCTTATAAATGTATAAATAACTTTAAAAAATTGAATTTTAGGATATCAAATATTATGCAGATAATGTTAAAAATTAGTGAGATTAATGAACAATGATTTGTAGAGCTGACGTTGAGGCCTCTGATCTGTAGATTTTACTAGTTGTAGTCATAGTTATCACAGAGTGTTCCTTAATGCGTTCGTATAACGCAAAAAATTATTGCAAATGCTTTTTTTTTTCTTTGTGCGTAAAATATTCTTTTGATAATTCTGCAATATAATTTTTTCTAACTACAACTTAAGGTAATTGGAAGAGTCCTTCGATATTCGAAATTATCAAAAAATATCTAGTTACCGGATTTAATTCAGCCATGTTTTTTTTTTTAATAAGGAAAGTTTACTTTGTATATATTCTTCATATTAACTAATTTATTCTTTATGTTTCAATGATCATTTCAACATTTTAAATTTAATTCTTTATACTCTGAAGCAGTGGTTCCCAATCGGTGGGCCGCGACACAGTAGTGCACCGTGAGGGGAACTCGGATGTGCAACGTAAATTGTAAAATTGTAAATCAAGTTATTGCATCTTTTTTTTTTTTTTTTTTTTTTTTTTTTTTTTTTTTTTTAGAATTTACAGAAACATTAAACTGTAATGTCTAAAATTTTATATTATAAGATTTACTTTGAAATGAGATTTAGTGTACGGAAAGTCATAAAAATGGTCTCGCGTCTTGAGATAAATTATTTTTCTTTCAATTTTAATTCTTTTAGAGAAAAATCTTATCCTGAGAACAAAAAATTACAGTGTAAAATTCAGTATAAATGATCATTGCATAATAATTTAAGAAAATGCTACATAATACTGGCAGCGGGGATGCCAGTATTATACCGTAAGTTCAACAATGTTTTATTTCTTTTATTTATTTATTTTTTTTTTTTTCAGTGTACCAAGCTGGTGTTTCGATTAACTTCAACTTTTCTAATTATTAAAAAATTAAACTTTATTCCTATAAGTAATCAGTAACGTGTAATCAAGATAAGTCATTATTGAAGTTATCAATTGAGGCAATAATATCTTTGATATTACGGAATGAAAATCCAGCAAAAATTGTGACAGGTCGACACAATCACATATATATATTTTTTTTTTTTTTCAACAAAATCTAAACATAATGTCGTTTTCACCGCGGCAAAATATTCATGTATTACTTTTCATATTCATATTCACTGTTTTAACGTTCAATAGATTATTAATAAATATATTTCCAAACGTGATGCCACGTTTGCCAGCTGCAACTTTGCATGTGAACATTCGCATTCTTGACTCGAGATTCTAATCCCAGTACCGGCTAAATCCAGAAATTTATTCTTTTAGACGCTTTGGTAGCAAAATATTTAGTTTTATCAAATAAAATACTCGGTTTCTTTGTTTCTTTTTTTTTTCTTTTGTGTGTGTGTGTGTGTGACGTTATTTTCACTCTTCACTCATTGAAGCATTTCGCCTCCTTCCTCTGAGATTAGTGCTCAAATTCAGTATCAGCAGAATGAAAAAATATTAAAATGTAATATAGTCCAGTAGAAATAGCGTAAAAAAGGGCCTTGCCTTGCAAAAATTCGGGTAGTTCTGATTTTTGGATATGTTGTAAAGGTTGACCCTCTAATAAAAAAAACAAAACAAGTTATCGACCTTCTAGACCTTGTACGTTTTTCACAATATTGAAAAAACCAATATTTTTCGGCACTTTTTTCAATTTTTCTTAAATAACTCAATTTCAGTGCATATTACAGAAAAAACACTTTCACCATTTTGTAGAGCATAAAATTCTCTACAACATGCAGCATTGTTTGTAAATTGTCCAAATAGGGGGTGAGATACGGAGCCGGGAAAATAGGGTAAAATTTGCAAAAAGCGCAAAAATCCACAAATGACGTTAGTTTTTGCTTAATAACCTACTTTTAGTGCGTTTTAGAGACAAAAGTGTCATTATAAAGTTTGTAAAGCATGAAGTAGTCTATAAGTTTCATTTATTAGATCATTAAATATCTATAATAGACTTTAAAAATCAAAATAATACAATTTATGGTTAAAACAAAAAAATACCGCCTGACAAGTCATTAATTTAAAAACGAGCTTTTATTCTTTATATTAATTAAACGATGCAATTAATTAATTATAGTATGTACAGTAATAGGTATCTGTTGAATAGTTGAGGGGGGGGGGAGCGAAGTTAACCAAAAAACCTAGACGGTAGACATAGGTGCAGGGCCAAGAATTCAAAGTGGAAAGTAAAATTAATAGCTGGAAATAATTTAAAAAAATACTTGAAATATAAATAAGTTATAATTTAGAAATTTTAAAAAGGAAAAGGAGTATCTAAGGCCGAAACTAAGGGAGGTGGGAGCAAAAGGAGCATGTGGCCCGGGCGCTAGAATGGAAGGAGAAGAGGGCGCACAAGGAAGATTTGGTTTGTCGTGTTTGTATTCATTTGTCCCACATAGTTTTGTTAGTCAAAGGTTACATTGATGGTAAGTGTATCTCAGTTTGAAAATGTTAGTCCCAACAGGAAGAATAACAACAATTATACCTGATAAGATGGAAACCTGTATAAAGGAGAATTGTTTTCCGGTGTTTTGAATTCAGTTTTAAATTTTAAAATAAAGAAAATATTAGAAACTTATCCTGAACATAATCAAAAAAAGTATAAAAAGTGCAGAAAGTGCTCGTCGCTTGAAGATTCATACTTCTGCTGAGGTTAAGTTCAATAAGACTATGTTTCCACAGATGCCACAAGAAAAATTGTTGGGGAATGAAAAAAAATAAAGAACTTTTTATTTATATGCTTCGAAATGAATTTGAAAAAGCACAAATGCAGGCCACACTACGCAGGCCACTGAAGATGCAGATGTGCTAATAGTGAACACAGCTATTTCCTAAGCCCGTGATTATGATGCTGTCAGTGTCAATGGTGAAGACATGGACCTTCTTGTTCTTGTGGTTTCTCTAGCTGCAGACAATGTTTATTTCCGAAGGGCCAGGAGAGGGAAACTGCCTGATGATCTCTACTCCAAAGAGTGTTTCAAATTTAAGGAAGTTGCACAAAATATTCTTTTTCTTCATGCAGTAAGTGGTTGTGACACCATTTGTGTGCTCTACAGCCATGGAAAAATGAAATATTGCAAAATTCTTCGGAAGCCATCCCTGAACCAAAAAGTTCAAAGACTCAAATGCAGAGAGGCACAAATTTGTTGAAGCCACAGAAGGTGTACTTATTGACCTGTATGGAGGTGATCCCAACCAAAACTTGAATGTATTGCGGTATGTCAGCTTCGCTAGAGCAGCTAACAATATTAAATTAAATTTAGCTTAGTCTACCACCTACTCGTGATGCTGCTGAATATCATGCATTCAGACATGGCTGGGAAACGAAAAGGATCCTCTCGAATGCGGCTGTAAGTGGGGTGGTCATGGGTTCATTCCAGTCACCATGATGAATGGACCAGCTCTTCAAACTCTACTCGATTTCATATCTTCGAATGCAAAGAAAAATAATAATAATAATAATAATAATAATAAAATAAAAAATAAATTGTTGTACGAATTACAGTTCTAGAAAGGCAGGCTTGAAGTGCTTAGTTATCTATGTGAAGTGCCACAACCAACTATGTGGCAACGCTCCTGATATTATACTGGACCTTGAGGACTTTAATGACCTAGAACAACCAATCGAGTCAAGTACAAAGACGGACGATGAAGTATCTGAGACGATGGTATCATTACCAGGGCCAAGCAGCAGAAAAAGGAAACATATAAGACAAAGCGACTATATAATACTTACTATGTATTTGTTGATTAATTTACTGTGCATTCTATAATTAATTAACCACATCGTGTTTTCAATATAAAAAAATCCCTGACGGCTCGGCCTACAGGCACAGGTAGATTTCAAAGACGCAGACCGTGGGGCGCCTGTTTGTCGGGAATTGCGGAAGAAATGACCTTTTTACGATGATGCGGCAGTTGGAACCGCCTACTTCGAAACCTAACTTGTTTGCAGGCGGAATCGGCAGGGATTGTTTTGTTTTTAATTTTTTTTTTTTGCTATAACGGTTGGTCCTATAAAAAACTTGTAAATATAAAAGTTTTAAGTAATATTAAGAGGATTAATAATAAATTTAAGCGGATTTGAAATCTTGAGAATTGGCGAAGTTATGAATTTTTTTCTTCTAACCCCCCCCCCCCTTAAGACAATTTTTAATTATATCAAAAATCTGTCATACATAAATTTTCGGCCCTTCTCCTACAAGTAATAATAACTTCAAACGGATTCGATACGTATCATAAGTAAGAAATTATGGGTTTTTTTCTGTTTTCACACAAAGCCCCCCCCCCATCCCCCCCTTGATTCGATTTTGTCCATTAACGAACTTGACCGAGATTTTATGCCCCTTGATTTTATGTATCAGTTTCGAAAAGATGCGGGAGTTGGAACCGCCTACTTCGAAAAATAACTTGTTTGCAGGCGGCGCCGGCAGGGATTTTTTTTGTTTTTAATTTTTTTTTTTGCTATAACGGTTGGTCCTATAAAAAACTTGTCAATATAAAAGTTTTAGATAATATTAAGAGGATCAATAATAAATTTACGCGAATTTGATATCTTGTGAATTGACGAAGCTATGATTTTTTTTCTCTTAAAACCCCCCTTTTTCCCCCCCTTGGGGCCATTTTTAATTATATCAAAAATCTGTCATACATACATTTTCGACCCTTCTCCTAGAAGTAATAATAACTTTAAACGGATTCGATACGTATCATAATTAAGAAATTATGGGTTTTTTTCTGTTTTCACAAAAAGCCCTCCTACCCTCCCCCCCTTGGTTCGATTTTGCCCATTAACGAACTTGACCGAGATTTTATGCCCCTTGATTTTATGTATCAGTTTGTAAAAGATTAATGCAGAATTTTTCCAGTTATCGTGGACTGATATCCAAACTGATACATAAAATCAAGGGGCATAAAATCTCGGTCAAGTTCGTTAATGGGCAAAATCGAACCAAGAGGGGGAGGGTGGGGGGGCTTTTTGTGAAAACAGAAAAAACCCCATAGTTTCTTAATTATGATACGTATCGAATCCGTTTAAAGTTATTATTACTTCTAGGAGAAGGGTCGAAAATGTATGTATGACAGATTTTTGATATAATTAAAAATGGCCCCAAGGGGGGGAAAAAGGGGGGATTTTAAGAGAAAAAAAATCATAGCTTCGTCAATTCCCAAGATATCAAATTCGCGTAAATTTATTATTAATCCTCTTAATATTATCTAAAACTTTTATATTGACAAGTTTTTTATAGGACCAACCGTTATAGCAAAAAAAAATTAAAAACAAAAAAATCCCTGCCGGCTCCGCCTGCAAACAAGTTATTTTTCGAAGTAGGCGGTTCCAACTCCCGCATCTTTTCGAAACTGATACATAAAATCAAGGGGCATAAAATCTCGGTCAAGTTCGTTAATGGACAAAATCGAACCAAAGGGGGGGGGGGGATGGGGGGGCTTTTTGTGAAAACAGAAAAAAACCCATAATTTCTTACTTATGATACGTATCGAATCCGTTTGAAGTTATTATTACTTCTAGGAGAAGGGCCGAAAATTTATGTATGACAGATTTTTGATATAATTAAAAATTGCCTTAAGGGGGGGGGGGGGAGGGGGGTTTAGAAGAAAAAATTTCATAACTTCGCCAATTCTCAAGATTTCAAATCCGCTTAAATTTATTATTAATCCTCTTAATATTATTTAAAACTTTTATATTTACAAGTTTTTTATAGGACCAACCGTTATAGAAAAAAAAAATTAAAAACAAAAAAATCCCTGCCGATTCCGCCTGCAAACAAGTTAGGTTTCGAAGTAGGCGGTTCCAACTGCCGCATCATCGTAAAAAGGTAATTTCTTCCGCAATTCCCGACAAACAGGCGCCCCACGGTCTGCGTCTTCGAAATCTACCTGTGCCTGTAGGCCGAGCCGTCAGGGATTTTTTTTTTAAATTAATAACTTGTCAGGTGGTATTTTCCTGTTTTCACCCGAAATCTTTTTGCTGTGAATTTTAAGGTCTATTACCAATATTTAATTATCTAATAAATGAAACTATAGACTATCTCATGCTCTAAAAAGTTGATTATGACAGTTTTGTTTCTAAAATGCACTAAAAGTGGATTATTAACAAAAAATAACTTCATTTGTGGATTTTTGCATTTCTTCCAAATTTAACCCTGTTTTCCCAGCTCCTTATCTCATCCCCCTATTTGTGCAATTTACAAACGTGAATACTGCATGTTGTAGGGAATTTTATCTTCTACAAAATGGTGAAAATGCTTTTTCTGTAAAATGCACTGAAATTGAGTTATTTAAGAAAAATCGATTCCATTCTAGCGCCCGGGCCACATGCTCCTTTTGCTCCCATCTCCCTTAGTTTCGGCCTTAAATACTCCTTTTCCTTTTTAAAATTTCTAAATTATAATTTACTAGGGGGCCTACCCCCTGCGAGCTACGCTCAGCAACCCCCGCTCAGACTTCGAGGCCTCAAAAAGCATGACAGCGTGCTTCGTTTTAAAAATATTGGTAAATCTGTAATTGGGTTGCCATGCTTTTAACGTTTTAATGGGGCATTTTTTTTATTATCATGGCCTCATACACAGCTGTTGCGACAACTGGCGACTGTTTTAGGGATTGATAAGTAAAATTAATTACACCTTGAAAACCAGCTTGTATAAAATGGTTAGGTTTAAATTGTGGCTACCTTTCGGACTTTTATAACAACGATCTGTATTCTATTCTTCCTTTGCGTTTAAGGATGAGAAAAATTCCATCTGCTTGTGAATAACATTAAGAACCACGGTATTGAAAAGTACTATGTTATAGACATTTTCAGTAACAGGTTTTAATTTTCTCTCTATTTTAGTGCACCATCATGCATATTTTCATGTTATTTTAAATATGTAAATTATTTATTTTAATTAATATGTATATAAGAATTTTCTAATAATTATTTATCATACAAAATTAATTAAATATTTTGTGCATGCATGCCTGCATTTATTCGGCATCAATTGATGAGATATTTAAACAAATTTGCTATCCGCGATAATTTTACACCATGTTATGTCACTTGAATATTGTCCATAAGAAAATCGGGTACTTTTCCAGTATAGGATCCTTTGCTTTAGGTTTGTCGTAATTCGAGTTTCAAAAAGGGATAGATTCGTTAATATACATATATTTGTTGCCAAAAGTTATGAAAGAAAACCCAATGAACTGTTGGTTCTTTTCTATTATAGGGGTATTGAGGCTTTTTTAAAAAGCTTGGCGCATATCGGGCATCAGAAAGTGAGATTTGGTGCCAAATGACATAAACAGCCATGGAACAAATTCGACGATTTTTTTTGTTTATATGCGTATTTTAGTTATACGTATATTATTATTGTTTTTTCTATACAATTTACTTCTGATTATATATAAAATAGGATAAATGACATTTTACGCTAAACAAATTGTATAAATATTGAAAAATGCTTCTGTATACGAAATGACAAAGTGAATAGGTTGACAGAAAGTATGTTGCCAAATTTCCTTTTCCGCCAAGGCTATTTTCTCTGTTTCGTCAAGGCCCCATATACTGGAAAAGCACCGAACTTTTATGCTTGTTTATACATGTATTTATATGTATATATACAATTTATTTATAATTGTCTTTCAATTTACCTCTTTTTATACATAAAAATAGATAAATGGCTTCTTCATATTAAACAAATTGGATAAACATAAATGACGTCATTTGGACGAATTTATTCAAAATATTTTCAGTTTATAAATTAAATTAAATGCTGACAGACGATTGAATCCTGACGATAGAAATGTGATTTTTTTTTTCAAATTTTCCGGAAAAACATAATTTAATCCCAATCTTGTCTTCATTATCAATTGAAATAAAAGATAAATTCAATTTCAATTTGAAAATGACTAATAAAAAGAAATCAATAATCCCTATCGGGATCCTTTTTGATTGTTTTCCCTTTTTTGTTACAAAAAAACTAAGTAATTAGTTGCCATCATTACAGAAATGTCATAAAAATTAGAAAAAAATTAATATCTCGAAAACTAATTCCAATTTCAAAATTCTATTACCAGTTTTGACATCCGCGGATTTTTATGGACAATTGGTATTAATTTCACCATGAAGCGTTTAATATTTTATTAAAAATAGCCCTGAAACATAATCAGTCGTTTAATCAGTCGTTTCATAAAATCGTTTCATAAATTCGTTTCATAAAATCGTTTCACAAATTCGTTTCATTAGGATTTTATATACAGTGTCTCACATAAGTGATGGGACACTTGTGCTTTACAAAAGGAAACTAATCAAATAAATTAAAAAAACATGTACACATTTTTTTGTGGGTGTGTTTCATACTTAAATTTAGTAAAGATTATTACATAACATACATTTTGTCAAAATATTAAAATATTAATTTAATAAAAATACAAATGTTTAGAACGGAGCAAAAAATAGCTCACATAAGTGATGGGACACCATTATATATGCAACAAAAATCGTCTGAAATAAGCAATAAAAATATTTTTTGGGGTTTTATTTTTACTTAAAAGCAATTGGCAATAATTTATAAAATCGTCTGCAGTATTTCTCTCCAGTTTGTTTTGGAATTTTTGTGTTTTTTAGCTCTGTGTAGCCATGAATGCTAAACGAAAAGAAACTTCGCCTGAAATTCGAAAATTAGTTATTAATTTGCATATTGAACGTGGAAAATCTATTAGAAAAACTGCTGAAACAGTTAACTTGAGTCGTTCAACAGTTTTCAATATCATTAAACGATATAAAAAGAATCATATGATTCAGGATAAAAGAAGACCTGGCCGACCATCAAAGCTATCCAATGGAATAAAGCGAATTATCGTTCGAAATATTAAAAAAAATCCAAGAATTAGTGCTTTAAAAGTTGCTGCTGATTTACAAGCATTATATGGAATAATTGTTAATCCTGAGACTATTAGAAGGGTAATTCGATCTGCTGGATATCACGGTAGAGTAGCCAGGAAAAAATTCTTCGTAAGTGAAAAGAATAGAAAACTCAGACTAGCTTTCGCAAAATCCAACATAAATAAGAATTCTGATTACTGGAATAAAGTTATATTTGCTGATGAGAGTAAATTTAATATATTTGGTTCTGACGGTAGAATCTTGGTGTGGAGAAAACCCAGGGAAGAATTTCGCAAACAGAACTTGGTACCAACAGTAAAACATGGTGGAAGAGGAGTTATGGTATGGGGGTGTATGTCGTCCGCTGGAGTAGGTAATCTTGTTTTTATTGACAGTATAATGGATCAGTACAAGTATATTGATATTTTAAAGCAAAATTTGAAATCTTCAGCACGAAAATTGAACCTTCATAACGATTTTAAATTCTACCAGGACAATGACCCCAAGCACACTGCTCTGAACGTTAGACTCTGGCTGCTATATAACTGTCCTGAAATAATAAAAACACCACCACAATCTCCAGACTTAAATCCCATAGAGAATATTTGGCAAGAATTGGAATCAAGAATTCGCAAACACACCATTTCTTCAAAACAACAACTAAAATCGGTACTTCAAGAAGAATGGGGTAAAATCACTCCAGAAATCACAAAAAAATTAGTCGAATCCATCCCAAAAAGATTAAATCATGTTTTAAAAGTAAAAGGAAATCCAACAAAATATTAAAACCTTTTAAAAAGTAAAATTTTTGGATAAATATTTGATGGAAAAGTAAGTGTCCCATCACTTATGTGAGCCATTTTTTGCTCCGTTCTGAACAATTGTATTTTTACTAAATTAATATTTTAATATTTTGACAAAATGTATGTTATGTAATAATTGTTACTAACTTTAAATATGAAACACACCCAAAAAATTTTTGCACATGTTTGTTTATTTATTTTATTGCAGTTTCTTTTTATAAAGCACAAGTGTCCCATCACTTTTGTGAGACACTGTATATATATATATAGGGTAGATTTATCTTTCAAGTATTTTTTTTACATTATTCCCAGCTATTAATTTTACTTTCGACTTTGAATTTTTGGCCCTGCACCTATGTCTACCGACTTGGTTTTTTGGTTCACTTCGCCCCCCCCCCCCCCTCAATTATTCAATAGTTGCCTATTATTGTACATACTATAATTAATTAATTGCATCGTTTAATCAATATCAAAAATAAAAGCTCGTTTTTAAAGTAATGACTTGTCAGGCGGTATTTTTTTGTTTTAATCATGAATTGTATTATTCTGATTTTTAGAGTCTATTATAGATATTTAATGATCTAATAAATGAAACTTATAGACTACTTCATGCTTTACAAACTTTATATTGACACTTTTGTCTCTAAAACGCACTAAAAGTAGGTTATTAAGCAAAAACTAACGTCATTTGTGGATTTTTGCACTTTTTGCAAATTTTAACCTATTTTCCCGGCTCCGTATCTTACCCCCTATTTGGACAATTTACAAACCTGAATACTGCATGTTGTAGAGAATTTTATGCTCTACAAAATGGTGAAAGTGCTTTTTTCTGTAAAATGCACTAAAATTGAGTTATTTAAGAAAAATCGAAAAAAGTGCCGAAAAATACTGGTTTTTTTCAATATTGTGAAAAACGCACAAGGTCTAGAAGATCGAAAACTTGTTTTTTTTATTAGAGGGTCAACCTAAACTATCGACTATCTCATGCTCTAAAAAGTTGATTATGACAATTTTGTTTCTAAAATGCACTAAAAGTGGGTTATTAAGCAAAAACTAACGTCATTTGTGGATTTTTACAGTTTTTCCAAATTTAACCCTATTTTCCCGGCTCCGTATCTTACCCTTTATTTGGACAATTTACAAACCTGAATACTGCATGTTGTAGAGAATTTTATGCTCTACAAAATGGTGAAAGTGCTTTTTTCTGTAAAATGCATTAAAATTGAGTTATTTAAGAAAAATCGAAAAAAGGGCCGAAAAATATTGGTTTTTTCAATATTGTGAAAAACGCACAAGGTCTAGAAGGTCGAAAACTTGGTTTTTTTATTAGAGGGTCAACCTTTACAACATATCCAAAAATCAGAACTACCCGAATTTTTGTAAGGTAAAATGCTATTTCTACTGGACTAGCTTTATGAGAGATTTTTTTTTTTTTTTTTTTTTTTTTTTTTTTTTTTTTAATGTAACGTCATTTTCTGTTCACATTAAAATAAATTCATATAATTTCAATTGTTATGAGGAAATGGCACCAGTAAAGATATAGTAATTTCTATTTATTTTTTCTCTGTAACAATGGAAGTAATCCAGTTGTCACCATTGTGAAGAAATTTCTTAAAAAAAACTTTTTTTATTAAAATTAAAATATAAAAATGGGAATATTTAAAAAAAAAATTAATAGTGCGGACACATCTACAAATAAACTGCTTTCATTAAAAAAATAATAATAAATAAATAAAATCAAACTTGGTTCAGTACAAAGCTCGGGGCAGAGAACACAAACACAGCTTTGTGTTTTAAATATCCAGTTCTTTTACATTGTTATTTTAGTCATTTTTCTTATAGTATTTTGATTTTTATGATTTATTACATTTGATGTAGGCGTAATTAAAAGCGTCTTTGGACTGCTTGGCTGTCGTGCAGTTGGAGATTTTGGAATGCATAAAATCTTGTATAGACGTGGAGAAATAAAGAGTTACATTCAGCCAAACTTGAAACATCTCGATCCAGTGTATGATGATGAAGGATATCCAATTCATCCTGATACGTAAGTCGATGTACAGTACAATAATTGATTTTGTTGTTGTTGTTGTTTTCAATCATGTTTATTTTCTCTTAACACAATTTTCAATACTTGTGCATTATCCGTGCTAGGAAGATGGACAGCCCAAGGGGCCGTTTCACAGAGTTTATCCTCGATTAAGAAACCCCATGTTAATGTACGGGAAAATTTAATTAGGTGATTACTCATTCTCATTATCTAATTTACAAAATACGATTTTCAACATGAGAAAGTAGACATCCGATGCCGACGTACTGTGTTTTTAAAATTCCCTCTTTAAATTTTGAGTAATTTTAAGAAGGTGGTAAAACCTGAAAATTTTACACAAGCAGAAATTTCAAGATTTATAAGGTTTTTAAAAATACTTAGACGTACTACGTCGGCATCAAACGTCTACTTTCTGATAGTGAAACCTGTATTTCTATATTTGTATTAGGTAATGAGTAATCACCTAAATGGATTTTTCATACGTTAACATGGGATTTCGTGATCAGCAAATAGAAAACGCGTATGAGTGAAGCATTTCCCCTTAAAGTGATCTATGAAAAAAATAATGTGCATTTTAATAATACTTTAGCATTACAAGGCACTTAATATTTCCCTATTTATTTTAGAAATTACACAATTTTTATTTAATTATATTTTCTATTATTCGTCTCTTTTAATTCCTAATTATTAAGTAATGACAAATATATTTAGTACAAACATGGGGATGCCAGTGTAACACCCGTGAAGTTTTAACATCACTTTGTAGGTTTTTTTTTTTTTTTTTTTTTTTTTTTTTTTTTAAATATATCAATTTATTTTCATACAGAAATCACCATTGGATTCAGATCCCTCAAGCGGGAAGGGTAAGGGACGTCGCCTCACAGATTAAATATTCATCGTCACCTTCCCTCAAAGTTGATAAATTTCTTTAGCCTTGTCAAAAACACAGTGCACAGTTTGAAAGCTTGTGAAATCTTTTCCATTTTTTTTTTC
This sequence comes from Maratus michaelseni, assembly GCA_963931845.1. Lineage (NCBI taxonomy): Eukaryota > Metazoa > Arthropoda > Arachnida > Araneae > Salticidae > Maratus > Maratus michaelseni. Next base: position 203,168,228 of record OZ007594.1, on the reverse strand, counting down.
TTTTCAAAATGTATACAGTGAATTCTATGAAAATACAATTAATAGGAAAAAAATATCTCATTTTATAAAAAATATATATAAAGACAGGTTATAGACAGGTTTCCGTGTTATAATTGTATGGTATTCCTTCCCTCGCAACGTAAAAATTTTCTTTTTAATACATTATTCCGTTATAGAATAGACAGATTCAGTTTGTTTGTACAGCACTTTCTGGTTAAATAGACACAGGTGGCAAAGGCAAACGCCGATAACTGTGGCAATTTTAAGGCCTGTTCCCGCATCCCAATAATATCTCATAGTGATGGCTCTGATTATAGATTAAATTAACTTTACACAACGAATTCTATAAAAACTAGTCGTTGGGGGCCACCGTAATACTTACCCATCATGGATATGCATAATATAAAATATGAAAATAAAACATGTGCAAACTATTTATAAAATGCATTGCAATTCGAATAAAATCGTGGCTTGATGATGTCATAAACTTTAAATGCTCTATAACTCTAAAATTGATAATCAAAATAACAAACGGTTTACTGCGTCGGATGAAGCGTCTCATTTCCAATTAAAATATATCTTTGAATTGAAATTTGAATTAAATACAGGGTCACGAAAAATCGAAGAGTGGGGAAAATGCAATTACAAATATCTCGGCAACTCATTATCCGATCGACTTCATTTTTGATGCAAAATTTATGTATTTTTATTGTATTTTATATTCCCTCCTTAAAGTAAACAATTTCGGAAATTTTTATATACATTTTATCAGAACGAATATTTCGAGAGTCCGAAAAAAATAGTTCCGGATAATTGAGGTTACTGAAATTCAATAAGCTTCTTCCCATTGTTACATACTAAGTACACACCAAATTTCAAGTCTCTGTCTCAATTTGTTCGAAAGTTAGAGCGTTTACAGACACACACACAGACAGACAGACGGACGGCAAATTTTTTTTCTAAAAATATGTTTTTCGGAATCTCCAGTGTCTGAAGCGTGTAAATCCGTCAATTTTTTTTTCTATTTTCAAAAAGATTACAAGACTTACCCTATACTACGTATGATGGGTAAGTAATAAAATTAAACTGCTCATCGGGAAACTCAGAGTAAGAAAATGATTCGTAATCTCCACTGCAAGACTCTTCTGGTGGGCACAAGAGATGAGTCCGGGATCTGTTTTTCGGAGCTCTGCTAGTCCGTCCGAGTTCGTGATTTGAAATCCAAGCCCGAAACATTATGTTTCATCAGAGCCCAATCCCACTCGAGCCGGATAACAACAGTACAGAGTAGAAAATTGTTAATAGCATTTTAAAATTGTTACAAGATTAATTAAAAAGAAATTCTTCTTGCATAGAAATAACTATTAATCATCATATATATTATTTCTCCTGTCAACATCCCTTTTTCTAAGAAAATACAAAACGCAGAACGACGGATGAGATAGCATATGAAAGGATTTTGAACAGGCTTCTGACATGCACACTTAACATTTCGTTAAAACATGTTTTTGATTAAAATTTGCTGAAAATTAAAAATTAAATCGGCATTGTTTTCATAAAAGAAATGAAAGGTTTTCCTCATATTATTGTTGCCACAAAAATAAAATACCACATTATATGATGCTCAGCAATTATTATAAAAAACACCGCACGGGTTTATTTTATATTTATGATTAAAAAGCGAAATTGAAATTGAAATGCTTAGATTTATATTTCTGTCCCATATATATATGTCCCATGTTTTTCCCGAAATGGATGACGTCATCCTCTAATGCAGTTAAAATACCATTGTTATTTATTTATTTTTTTATTATTTATTTTTTTTTTTTCGCGCGTGCCTTTTGCAATCTTGGATCAGTTTTTACTCTAACTTTGATGGAATAAATTAGATGATATTCTGGCTTGACTAAAAACTAAATGTTGTTTTCAGATATTTTTATCCTTACTTTTTCTTTAGAAGTTTAAACCTGCATCTAATAAATATTACATACTAGCAAGCTATGCCCGCTACGCTGGTCAATTTCTTATAACGAACTTTTATTTCAACAAAATATTGACATTTCATAATTCACTTTTATATTTTAACAGAATATTAAGGCTACTATAATTTGTGACTCGTGCTATAGCCAATATACACGCCAGGACAAGTCGCCCTTATCATTATCTTTTTACGCATGAAGGTTTTGCTATGGTACTCCATTGTGAAATTTAGTAATTTTTCAAATTCAATATTTGAAAAATGGCATAATCATTAGATTTGAAATTTATATCAAGAAAAATACAATTTTTTACCTTTCAAACGCAGTTTGCCTAACAATTTTCTGACAAATACTTTTCGAGCTACTATTTTTTTTTTCAGTAACTTCAAATGTTTCATTTTCCGAGTTTAATCTGTGGCAACAATTAGCGAAAAACCCAGTCGTCAGAAACGCATAGTTTTTTATTGAAGAGGCTGTTGGAGCAGGGATTGTCACCACCAATTTGCCACCATCACTTTTGAAATCGGTTCGGTAGTTCTACAGATTCCATAGAAATTGTAATTTAGAATGTGTTTAGAACGCTTTTCGCTCATTTCACCCTTTTAAATTTCGAATTTTTTTTTAATTTTATTCTTAGACAGCATTTACATCTTATAAGTAACTACAATGCCAAATTTCAAATTTCTAGCTCCTTCAGTATAAAAAAAATCGCAATTTTAGAACGTTTTTCGCTCCTGCACCCCCACTGGGGTTAGTGACACGGACATAAAATATAGCCTATGTTGGAGCAGGGGTTGTCACCATCAATTTGCCACCATCACTTTTGAAATCGGTTCGGTAGTTCTAGAGATTCCATAGAAATTCTAATTTAGAATGTTTTTAGAACGCTTTTCGCTGGTTTCATCCTTTTAAATTTCGAATTTTTTTTTTATTATTCTTAGAGAGCATTTACATCTTATAAGTAACTACAATGCCAAATTTCAAATTTCTAGCTCCTTCAGTATAAAAAAATCGCAATTTTAGAACGTTTTTCGCTCCTGCACCCCCCCCCCCCCTGGGGTTAGTGACATCGACATAAAATATAGCCTATGTTGGAGCAGGGGTTGTCACCATCAATTTGCCACCATCACTTTTGAAATCGGTTCGGTAGTTCTAGAGATTCCATAGAAATTGTAATTTAGAATGTTTTTAGAACGCTTTTCGCTCATTTCCCCCTTTTAAATTTCGAATTTTTTTTTTTATTTTGTTTTTAGAGAGCATTTACATCTTATAAGTAACTACAATGCCAAATTTCAAATTTCTAGCTCCTTCAGTATAAAAAAAAATCGCAATTTTAGAACGTTTTTCGCTCCTGAGCCTCCCTGGAGTTAGTGACACCGACATAAAATATAGTCTACGTTGGAGCAGGGGTTGTCACCATCAATTTGCCACCATCACTTTTGAAATCGGTTCGGTAGTTCCAGAGATTCCATTGAAATTGTAATTTAGAATGTTTTTAGAACGCTTTTCGCTCATTTCCCCCTTTTAAATTTCGAATTTTTTTTTTTTTTTTGTTTTTAGAGAGCATTTACATCTTATAAGTAACTACAATGCCAAATTTCAAATTTCTAGCTCCTTCAGTATAAAAAAAAATCGCAATTTTAGAACGTTTTTCGCTCCTGCGCCTCCCTGGAGTTAGTGACACCGACATAAAATATAGCCTATATTGGAGCAGGGGTTGTCACCATCAATTTTTCACCATCACTTTTGAAATCGGTTCGGTAGTTCCAGAGATTCCATAGAAATTGTAATTTAGAATGTTTTTAGAACGCTTTTCGCTCATTTCACCCTTTTAAATTTCGAATTTTTTTTAATTTTGTTTTTAGAGAGCATTTACATCTTATAAGTAACTACAATGCCAAATTTCAAATTTCTAGCTCTTTCAGTATAAAAAAGATCGCAATTTTAGAACGTGTTTCGCTCCTGCACCACCCTGGGGTAGTGGCACCGACATAAAATATAGCCTACGTTGGAGAAGGGGTTGTCACCATCAATTTGCCTACATCACTTTTGAAATCGGTTCGGTAGTTCCAGAGATTAAGCCCTACAAACAAACAAACAAACAATCTTTACTCCTTTATAATATTAAGTATAGATTGATAAAAAATGGTACTTCTCTATTATCCTGTCGACCACTTTTCATAACAAAAAACTATCGCCAAATAAACGGGAGAACGTTGCCATTGGAATATCAAAATAAATAAATAAATAAAACATAAGAATTTAAGGACACAATTCTTATTTTAATTAATGAAATAACTGATAAATCAGTAAAACATAATGAAAAATACACGCAAATGTCGAATTAAAAACCACTTGATGGCGTAACAAACACATATAATGCTTCTGACATCCAGTAAATGGGACTGCATTTTTGGTGTTTAATGTTACAGTTTGGCGATAGTTTTTTGTTATGAAAAGTGGTCGACGGGATAATAGAGAAGTACCTAAAAATTATTAGATTTCAGTGCGAAATGTTCGCACGGGCCCTCTGGTTGTAATATATTATTACTAGTGGACCCGTGCGAGGATTTCGCACTGCAATCTAAAATTTTTTAGATGCATGTTTAAATTTCTAAAGAAAAATTAAGAATAAAAATATCTGCAAACAACATTAGCCGAACCAGAATATTCTCTCATTTATTCTATCAAATTTACAGTAAAAACTGATCAAAAATAGCAAATGGCACGCGCGAAGAAGGGAAAAAAAATTAACAATCGTAATTTTAACTTCATTACAGGATGATGTCATCCAATTTGGGAAAAACATGGGACAAATAAAAATAAATTGACTATATATAAATTATAATTTAAATAAGGTGCCATTATGTAAACTAATGGTGATTGTGTAACTGTAAAAACATAAATTCCACTCTTTTTTATCTAATAATACTAGCTAACAAAATTAAACTTTAAACGTTTAAAACTTTTTTAGCCAGTCCCAACCTCCATCCTCCTTAAGCGACATTTCGATATTACTTTTATTTATTTATATTTTCGGGGGGGGGGGGGGGGGGATTATATTATTATTTTTTATTTCTATTTGTTTTTTATTATATATGTACTATTTTATGTTAGTTTTTTATATATTTTTACAATTTTTTTAGCAACTCTCTTTTCTTTCTTTCTTTCTTTCTTTTTTTTTCTTCTTTTCTTTTTCTTTTTCTTTCTTTTTTTTTTTTTTTTTTTTTTTGTTTAAGAATGTAGAAAAAAGGTAAACTTGAAAACTGACGCGTAATCGACCTTCAGAAAAAATGTTTTTTTGAAATGATAAATATTATTATTATTTTTAAACGAAAGATACCTTTACAACTGGAAAGGTACGGCAAAAATTTTTGTTTTTGTCAGTTTACGAGGGATTCGGCATTCGCGATTTCAAAATACAGAAAAAACGAAATGCTTTACCTTTCGTCTGCGTGAAGATCCCACGAAAACCTTGATAGGCGCAGACACAGTAGGCGGCACCATGAAAGCTCGCCATTTCGCGATGTGCATTTGGGTTTTTTAATTATATCTCTGCTAACTATCAAAAAATGAAAAATCTGAGTCTCAAGTGCATTCAAACCTGTCTTTGTCTATCCTCATAAAAAATTTCAAACCCCTACATCATAGTTCCCTAGCCATTGCCAACAAATAAATATATTAGACGCACAAACATATTTCTTAATAATATACATATCTTAGTTTATATACATCTCTATTTAACTTTTGAGGTTTTAAAGTTTTTTTTTCAAAAAGTTTATTTGTATTTGGTTTTGTAAAAAATAGTGACGGTTTCTAATTCATAACTCGCACAGTTCTTATTTCGCGCACCGCTATTTCCGAATTCTAATCTTCGCCTCTTTTGATGACAAATTCTGCGATTAAATAAAGCTAAAATTAACATTCAGAAATAGAGGTACTCAAATGTAGGAACCGTCATTATTTTTTACACAATCTAATACCATTAATTTCAACTTACAGTATAATTAGTGGAATAATTTCATATTCTTACAAAATAGATTATGCAATATAATGCATGTTTTTACATCTCTCTATTCCTTTTGCAGGAGAGAACGTGTTAAAGTAACTGGTGATTTATTGCTGGTAGTATACAATATTTTCTTCCTCTTTTTTGTGCCCTGTCTGATGTGCCGAAATTGCTTCAAAAAGCTGAAGGTAACATTGTTATTTTATTTATTAATTTATTTACCAGTGGACTCGTGCGAGGTATCCGCACTGCAATCTCTCAGATTATTTGCTGATGCGTTTTTACATTATTTTTTAATTAACTGCACTTTTTAATCAAAAGGTTTTAACGAAATGTGAGTGTTCTATGTCAAAAGTCTGTTCGAAAACCTTTTGACATGATACCCCATTCATCGTTGTTGTGTGTTTTGTATTTGCATAGAAAAAAAAATGTTTATATGAATGATAACTAGGCAGTGATGCTATGTACATAACATAGTAAAAAAACAAAAAACAGAGGAGTGCAAAATGATATTGTGATGCTAAAATTTTACATTAGAAAAGGAATAAATGTTCAGTGAAGGAGGCATATTTTATATCAAAACCATCAAATTTGTTTTATTACTATACTGTACAAAAATTCAGGAACTTTTCCGGGAGGTATTAGGCAGAAAATTACCCAAATTACCCGAGGAACGTTTCTTGAAAATGTCAGAAATTTGTAGGAAGCTCCATTCACATACTGTTATCAGAGGAGCCATTTGGAGAGATAGTAGGAGCAGTTGCCCCTTTTAAAGTAATTTGATATTTCATAATGTAAAAAACGTTAAAGTCAGTAGTTGTTTCTGACACTAGTCAGTAGTTAAAAAAAAAATCAGAAATAGTACATGAGCTAAAATAACTTATGTGATTTGATTTAAAATAGAAACATCATCATGAAATAAACACTTTAAGCACAGGAATTAATAATTATCAATAATATTTGCCAAAGCCTTTCCATTGCAACATTCTCATGTAATCAATGAGTACCTTGGCTAATTTACAAATTATATGCTTGAATAAAACTGTAACAATTGCTTCTGAGCTGTGCACAACAAGACCAAAAGAAATCCTCGCCAACAAAGTTTTAAAATGGCGTGCTTGACTTTGTCAAAATTTGATGAGAAATGTTTCAGAATAGAAAACTATACATAATTTCAATTTACGGGAAATTGTTTTGCGACAATCAGATGACCATTATTTCCCTAGAACATTCCTCCCTCCTCCCATACTCCTTTTTTTTTTTTTTTTTCATTACAGTGTAAAGAGAAAACTGACATTTATGAAATTGGTCTCAGGCTTTTGTAACCTGGTGTCTGTGACCCTGGATTCTTATAACCTAGCGCAGCGGTTCCAAATTTTTTTTCTTTCACGTACCCCTTGCTGAAGCTTTTCATTTAGGAGTACCCCTTTTCTCATAAACTCGCCCTCACTCAATCACATTTCGCAAACATCTCTCTCTCTCTCTCTCTCTCTCTCTCTCTCTCTCTTTTTTTTTTTTTTTTTTTTTTTTTTATTATTAATCTTCTTAGCATAGCTAAATAATAAATCAACTCCAACTACATTGACATTGCTAACATTTTATTTATTTATTTATTTGTTTCCTTTTAAAGTTAATTTTACTTCTTATAATATTAGCGTAACATAAAACAAAAATCAATAATAGCAAAAAGAATTTTTAACTAACGTACGATAAAAGTTTGTAAAAATTTTGCATCATGATATGCAAGTAGTCAAACTTGACTTTTAATACTCTCAATGGGATTCTTGAACTTGTTTCATGGCGCTGTTTTTTAAAATCGGTTTCAAACGAAGACAGATATAATCTGAAGTAAGGAGCAGCGCCAAGCTTATTGAGGTATTTGTTCCTAATTGTATGCATAAGACAAAAATGTTCTTTCGACAAGTCCTGTATTTGTGAAAGGCAACAAGTATTTTATTGCTTTTTCACTGTTTTCTTGGTACTCATTTTTTCCTGCTCTCTAAAAGTCAATCTTACTTTTTTTTTTTAAATCTGATTGTAAAGAAGAATCAGTCGAAAGCTTAATCAGTTTTTCTTTTTCAGAAAATTATACATTTTTGGCTTGTTGAAAGAACATATCATTAAATGGATTTGAAATCAAGTTATTTTCACTACTCAGATTCAGAAAATGTTGTCTGAATGACATTTTAAGTCCTTTTAAGCGAGCCATTATACAGTATTTTACTTCTTTTGACAATTTTATTGATAAGAAACTATAGTCTCAAAAACTTGTGAATGATGTTTTTTGCTACCAAATTCCCAAAAGTCCAATTTCTTAATCATAGATTCTACGTTCGATTTTATCAGACACCTTAAAATTGGTTATTGAACTTTTCTTTAATTCTATATTAAGTTTATTTATTTCTGAAAAATACTAGATCAGTAAGCGAGCGTTTGAACCATTCGGTTTCATGAAATTTAGAGCTCATGTAAAAAAAATTATCTTAAAAAAAAAAAAGAAAAAAAAAACTTGAACTTTATGTTTTAATTTAAACAATCTTGGAATAACTTTTCGTCGTGAAATCCACCTCACTTCTGTGTGCAAAAGTAATATATGTTAAAATGTTTCACAAAGGCGTTAAAAGTAAAATTGTTTATCAGGTAAAATTGACATTTGTTTTTTCCCAATTCGTCTATTTCCATGATTTTATTTGGCCCTCCTTTTTGCATTGGTTGCAATTTCATTTTCGCGATTATTTGGCACAAAATTTCACTTTTTTAAGACTGAGTTATGTCAAGGTCCCTATAACAAAAAATACCGTATTGTCTCCTATGAAATGTGATAAATAGTTAGTTAATTATTAACGTTTTTAATTATCGAGAGTGAAATATTTTGCTTAATTAATGTATTTATTCTTCTTTTAATGTTGCGTGAACGAAGTCACGAGTGACAGCTAGTCATAGATATTTATGTTGTAATGTGATATTGTAAAAATGTAGTATAAGCATTGAAAAAGTCATTTGTAACGCAAACTGCTAGTGGATTTGGTCTGCCCCTCGGGATTGCACTATCACTCTAAAGCGTAAGCTGAGATCCCGTGGTAGTCATCCCCCCTTTGATTTGTGGCTGATAGATTTTGGAATTGACTGATATAAAATGACTATAAAAAATACGGTTTTTTCATTCGTTTCATTTCATAGGCTTATCACTTATACTTTGTTCGCATCGGATATTTAAGATATCTTAGATCGCCATTTTTGAGGTGGTACCCTCCCGGAATTCAATATCTGTTCACATCGCAAAACTCATCTAAGATAACGTCACTGAACATCACCGTGTCTGAGATCTGAACAAACATAGAATGTGCGCATGCGCATAAGTTAAAGCGCTGTTGAGGCGCCAGCCTCAACAGCCAGTCAGTTAAAGCTAGCCTCCAGAGCCAATCACAGGGAGTGATAATGGCTGTATTCAGCAATAGAAACTCACTAGTGTTCGAACCATGGAGATAGAGAGAAGGAGAACAACGATAATGTTTCTATATATGGAACTAAAAGCGGTACCTAGTATGGCGGCGTTTCCGTTTTTTTTTTGGGGGGGGGGGCCTTTGGGGAGTGTAGCGCCCTCTATTTTCGGTTTCGACTGACAACTCTTTACCATGCTCGAAACCAAAATGCAGGAAGAGCAGACGACAATTTGTCATGTTTGACAGGTCACATGATCGGCCTTTGGGAGCACCAGCGCCACGAACCGGGTACTAATCTCCGGTCCATGTTCTGATCTTGAAAGCCTATCTTCACTGTTCTCCTTCTTATTTCTATCTCCATGGTTCGAACCATGAACGTAGAAGAAATCTTTCTAGGTTCATGGTTCGAACTCACTGAGTGAGTTTCTGGAACTTCCTCAGTGAGTTCTGCTGTCTATAAGAATCTTCAATATCCTATCTGAACAGGGTATTACCAGCCGCATTGACTGCTACAACACCTGTTTACAGTATCAAGTAGGATTTGACTGGTAGGATATTTCCACTTCTGCTAAGTCTGCCCCGGATACCCCTCCCCCTCCCCCCCCAAAAAAAACCGTAACTTGGGGTTACTTGGACCCAGGAGAGGCCTACCTAATTACAAATTAATTGGATGCTTTTCGCGCCAGATACCGCGAGACATACACACAAACAGACAGAGAAACAGTCTCCAAAAACTTTCCGGGTCTCTACAGTAAGCCTCACTGACGTTTCAGCAATTATATATGCACTGATACTCCAGTATTGTTAATTTTTTGTGAAAATATTTCATTATATCAGGTCCACTGAACACCCATTTTCTCATTAATTTGATAATCGCAGCTTTTATAATTCAGTTTATTAAAATATTCTATCTAAAATAATCCAAATATTAATATCGCCATAAAGACATTATTTGATTGAAAGGGTCGTACTGTGTCCTGTGAAAATTTTCTGGGAAAGTACCAGTATTTTCTTATAGAAAACCTCGCCTTATATAATCACAGGATTACACATGAGACGAGTTTTTCTGTAAGAAAATACTGGTACTTTCCCTGAAAATTTGAGAACACCGTACGACCCCTGTAATTGGTTTGAACGATTAATTATTCTTATAAATATTCTATTGATTATTAATAATTCTAATAGTTAAATTTTGAACCATAATTTTTGGAAATGACTAGTATTTAAGCCTCTTCCATAATTTTTGAATTACTAAGCTACTGACTGCATGCAATTGCGTTCTGAGTTCTGTTATTTTGGTTTCAGAAAAAGTTGGGAAATGAAAATGACAGTTACAATGATGAGGAAATGAAACTCTCTAAAGAAACTTCTTCCCTTATTTCATCTGAGAGGAAAATGGAAAAGCCCTACACAGAGGAAAAATCTTCCAAGCGAAAAATGGGTAAGTAATTAAATTTCAATTTAACAGTTAAAGCACTTGCAGCAAGAATACGTTAGCTCCATTTTTGTCAATTTTGGAAAATTCATAAAAGCGTATTTTTAAAAATTATTATTGCACTCTTTATCTTTTATTTGTATTTTATTTTCTACTTTTTAATTTTTAAAATATTTAATTGTGTCAGTTTTTTAGCGAGCATAGTTTGGTGCATCATTTACTCAAATTGTTTTTGTAACTCGTATGCACTTGTACATATAAAGAATTTTTGGCGATTTATCACCTGTCCCCAGTAAAAGGTAAAATGTTTAAAAAAATATTTATTTATTTAAAATTGAGCTCTAAAAACATTAAAATGTTATATTTCCAACGGAAGCATACCTGTGTACATAATTTTCAGAATTCTAACCTCTCAGGAAGTGAATGAGAAATCGATTACAAATTTCTATCTTTGTATACATGGACCAGGTTAAGTTAAATAACAGAGTCTAAATAATAAAAGTAAAAATAGTTTTACAAAAAATCAATTTTTATCTTAAAAATCACGCCTTATGTAATGAATGCAATTCATGTAGTTCCAAATAATTTACGTTACACAATATATTAATTTGGCGTGGGCCCCGATTATTAAAAATTGACCACTTTGATTTACGCTTAGCAGAAAGTGAGAACTTATGAAATTAATAATACACTATATGGCCATTAATGACCGGCAACTTTCAATTTTGGACATTTTGTCGAATATTTAAAAATATACTTGTCAGATTCTTCTGGAATTTTAGGATTAAAAAGAACAGGTTTGTCTTCATATTTATCAACGTCGATTTGATAAGGAGGACAATTAGGGGGCTAAAAAAATATTAAAGAAAAAAGAGAATACTTTGGTTCACCCTGTAAAATAAAATGAACGAAATGATCTATCGCTACAGAATATACATAGGCAGACATTGTACAATATGTGTATTCATTTGTGTAAGCATAGCATGTATATTAATAGAGTTATAGCGATTTTTTTTTTAATTAAAAAAAAATCTTGCAGGTTTTTTGCTTATAACATACAGGGTTTTTAACTAAATTTAACGCCAGTTTCAGAAAAATGGAAAAAATATAGTAGAAACAATATAGTGCAATTGGAATATAAATATATTAAATATTTAAGAAAATATGGACAGTTGTATAAAATAATTTTTATCTGTGCATGCGCAAACGATAACAAGGATTTTTTTGCATAATTTAATAGTCAACTCTATCGAGCAACTTATTAAAAAAAATCAATCAAATATCGTAAAAATTTAGAGAGATATCGGCGTTAGAGTGAGCTGTTTTTTAACTTCTCACTAAAACTGACTGAATGATAAGGGATTTTCCACAAATTGTCATTTTAGGTAGCTTTCAATACAAAAAAGTATAAAGCTACCTATTGCAGCCGTTCGGAGGAAAGCAGTTCCGGAAAATTTCGATATATTTTCACCGATCATGACCCCCAGACCCCAAAACCACCCTCCGTCCAAATGTTGATTTATATATATAGATATATATATATAGATATATATATATAGATATATATATATATATATATATATATATATATATATATATATCTGACCTATGTCATACGATAACGCCCGTATTTATGAATCGATTTTGATGAAACTAATTGTGTGTATTAAGATCACTAATGTCTCGACCGAGTTCGTTGGCCAGCTTGGTCCGCCATCTTGTTTCAAGATGGCGGTCATTTAAAGATTTAAATTAACTTAAAATCTAAAATAAATATACAAAAAATTTAAAAATTCAAATTTATTTTTAATTACGTGTTAGGCCTTAGTACAAGGATTCCAGAGCATTTTTTGGTTTACCTATATCTTAAAAAATGGCTGAGATAGAGCAGTTTGAAATTCTAGGGTGGCTGACATTTTGAAACAAAACAGCACATTAACGTGATTACTCACAAATTATTTTCTTTCATTGTTGTAATAATTTTCCCAATCATACACATAAAACTATATATTCATATCCGTCAGCGCCAAAATTGGCGACATTGGAGACAAAATTGGCAAAATTGGCGACAAAAATGGCAAAGTTTGTGACATTTGGCGAAATATTGCCAAATTTGGCGACCAAAATAAGTCTTTATAAATAAAGCCAATTTGGCTATTGCTCAATAATTTGGCGAAATTCTTATTCAAATTCAGTATTAAGGAATCTTTTGTAAACGTTTCTTTGCATTTTAACTTGCTGTTTTTCGTGTAACATTAGCTAAAATTTTAAAACGAAGATATAGGAAAGCTACCTTTTCCTCCCGGTACAGGCCGGAAGGACTTTTTTATTTTCATACTATTTTCCAATTTTTAATGATACTTTAGTTCTCTTTGAAAAACTACCCTAACGAGCTTATTCGAACTAAAAAAGAATAATCAAAATCAAAGGATCCGTTCCAAAACTATTATAATCTGGTGAAATGATGTTTTCCAAGGCAAACTAAAGTATCAATAAAAAATGAAATCTATACTAATATTATAAAGGAGTAAATCTTGTTTGTTTGTTTGTAGGGGGTAATCTCTGGAACTACCGAACCGATTTCAAAAGTGATGGTGGTAAATTGATGGTGACAACCCCTGCTCCAACATAGGCTATATTTTATGTGGGTGCCACTAACCCCAGGGGGTGCAGGAGCAAAAAACGTTCTAAAATTGCGATTTTTCAGTTATCACACTGGCCGTCAAGCCCTGACAGCTTGGCAGCCGGTTCTGTATGTATGTATGTACGTACGTAATGCGATAACTCTTCATAGAAATATCCGTTTTCCTTCAAATTTTGTTTATAGGTTCACTGTGTTAAGGCGCTTCCCTGATTAGCTTTCGGGATTGATTGGTTAAGTATAAAAGGGGGGAACAAGGGGCTAATTCCCCTCCCCCTTAATTTATATAAATTTGATTTTTCATGCAGAATTATTCCGTTTTCCTTCAAATTTTGTTTATAGGTTCACTGAGTTAAGGCGCTTCCCTGATTAGTTTTCTTATTCCGTTTTCCTTCAAATTTTGTTTATAGGTTCACTGTGTTAAGGCACTTCCCTGATTAGTTTTCGGGATTGATTGGTTAAGTATAAAGGGGGGGAACGGGGGGATAATCCCTCCCTTAATTTATATAAATGGGTTTTTCATGCAGAATTATTCTATTTGCTTCAAAATTTGTTTATAGATTCATTTTGTTAAGACGCTTCCCTGATTAGTTTAAAGGAGTAAATCTTGTGTAGTATAAAAATTAAACATGACAATTTGTGAACAATCCCTTATCATTCAACAAGTTTTTGTGAGAAGCTAAAAAACAGCTCACTCCAACGCCGACATCTCTCTAAATTTTTACGATATTTGACTGATTTTTTTTAATAAGTTGCTCGATAGAGTTGACTATTAAATTATGCAAAAAAATCCTTGTTATCGTTCGCGCATGCGCAGATAAAAATTATTTTATACAACTGCTCATATTTCCTTAAATATTTAATATATTTATATTCCAATTGCACTATTAGGTAGCTTTCAATACAAAAAAGTCCTTCCGGCCTGTACCGGGAGGAAAAGGTAGCTTTCCTATATCTTCGTTTTAAAATTTTAGCTAATGTTACACGAAAACAGCAAGTTAAAATGCAAAGAAACGTTTACAATAGATTCGTTAATACTGAATTTGAATAAGAATTTCTCCAAATTATTGAGCAATAGCCAAATTGGCTTCATTTGTAAAGACTTATTTTGGTCGCCAAATTTGGCGATATTTCGCCAAATGTCACAAATTTTGCTAATTTTGTCGCCAATTTTGTCGCCAATGTCGCCAAATTTGGCGCTAACGTATATGAATATATAGTTTTACGCGTATGATTGGGAAAATTATTACAACAATGAAAGAAAATAATTTGCGAGTAATCGCGTTAATGTGCTGTTTTGTTTCAAAATGTCAGCCACCCTAAAATTTCAAACTGCTCTATCTCAGCCATTTTTTAAGATAGAGGTAAACCAAAAAATGCTCTGGAATCCTTGTATCAAGGCCTAATACGTAATTAAAAAATAAATTTGAATTTTTAACTTTTTTTATATTTATTTTAGTTTTAAATCTTTAAGTGGCCACCATATTGAAACAAGATAGCGGACAAAGCTGGTCAACGAACTCGGTCAAGACATTGGTGAGCTTAATACACACAATTAGTGTAATCAAAATTGATTTATAAATACGAGCGTTATCGTATGACATAGGTCAGATATATATATATATATATATATATATATATATGGATATATCTATATATATAAATCAACATTTGGACGGAGGGTGGTTTTGGGGTCTGGGGGTCATGATCGGTGAAAATATATCGAAATTTTCCGGAACTGCTTTCCTCCGAGCGGCTGCAATAGGTAGCTTTATACATTTTTGTATTGAAAGCTACCTAAAAGTATAAAGCTACCTATTGCAGCCGTTCGGAGGAAAGCAGTTCCGGAAAATTTCGATATATTTTCACCGATCATGACTCCCAGACCCCAAAACCACCCTCCGTCCAAATGTTGATTTATATATATAGATATATCCATATATATATATATATATATATATATATATATATATATATATATATATATATATATATATATATATATATATATATATCTGACCTATGTCATACGATAACGCCCGTATTTATGAATCGATTTTGATGAAACTAATTGTGTGTATTAAGGTCACTAATGTCTCGACCGAGTTCGTTGGCCAGCTTGGTCCGCCATCTTGTTTCAAGATGGCGGCCACTTAAAGATTTAAATTAACTTAAAATCTAAAATAACTATACAAAAAAGTTAAAAATTCAAATTTATTTTTTAATTACGTTGTTGTGGGGTTTGGGGGTTCTTTCTAAAACACAACTTACTTAAACTTAAAAAGCTCATTTATTACTCAATCTTCACTTGACAATTAAATATTTAGAAAAAAATAAGTATACCCTGATTAGCTCCACTGAAATCTGTTGCCATGGAAAAGGTAGCAAATTATATTAAACTAATCAAAATATCAAAACTTAAGAATCCGAATAGGTTATTACAACAATGATAATTTTGAACTCATCATTTTAAGACAATATTAAATGTAGTAAGGGGCAACAGATTTCTAAATCAAGTAGCATACTGGATTGCATAAAGAACACCCAACTCCACTCCAACCCGATCAAGCTCAAATCTCCATACACATTAAATTAACAAAAGTGTAATCATCATATAATTTGGAAAAATGCAGACACCCTGAAATTCCTCCAATATGAGGACCAAAAGGGGAAAGAGTTAAATCCGTTAATAGAATAGGGATATGATGATGTACTAAAATTTTAGAACAACCATAGAGATTCTGAACAAGATCCGATCGGTTAACCAAGAATCGTATAGTGGTGTATAATGACTGGATATATTTTTTTTTTTTTTTTTTTTTTTTTTTACTTTTTAAAATAAAACAATTTTGGTGTATATTTTAGAAAAACAATGTTTCTGAAAGAGGAGAGTTAAAGCTTAATTTAACATTTTATGAAATTAAATTTAATATTACTGTTTCACTTATTAATCTATCCATCCTTAAATCAAGATCAAAAATACGATTGTATAACATTGAGTGAACTTCAATTTATGTTCATTAAAACAGTCAGTTATGAATTTAAACTTAAGAAATTTTAAAGTCCTAATTTAATAAAGTTGAATTTTCTCTCCCTTTTTTTTTTTTTTTAATTAATCACAGAAAGGTTAGGTCATTCTTATAGGTCTACTGTGAATATAAAAAATTAATTATTTAGAGATTTATACAAAGAAAAACATACCAACTTTGATAATAAACAAAAAAAAAACACAATTTATTTGAACATTTAAAATAATGAAGCAACTAAGTTATCAAAAATAATCTTAATAAAACAATATAACAGCTGATCTTTTAAGTTGAAACCACTCACTGGTTACTTTTAAATTACACATCATATTTTTAAAATTACCATCATATTACCATTTAATGGTCGTTCAAACATACAAACATTATATATTAACCTACAGACTATTTCTGTTCATAATGTTTATTCTTATTGAAATTATCCAAAGATATTCATGTCACTTTTAAACTCTGGTATAGCAAACATATATATTTTTTTTTTTTTTTTTTTTTTTTTAAAGAGGTACAAATAAATAAAAAGAAAAACTATGCAAATAGTACTTACAACAGGTAGAGAGTTCTACAATTTTAGTCAATGGGCACTTAGGAGCATTTCCTCCTTTTTCAAAATCTGATGAAGCACTTAAGCTGGAGTATTCAGGCTGGGGAAAAATTCAGACGTGGTTTCAAGCTAACATTCATCAATCCTCTCATCTCACTGCATCACTTGCCATCAACTACTAGGTCCATCATCTAGTCCGGAGGGGAAAATCGTTCTACGGTCCAGAACTTCACCGTCGGAGTCGGTAATTTCACCTTCCTGAAGCATCTGTTTTATTCGAAGATAGCCATCACCGTAACTCAGAACACTACGACTTCTAACGACCGGTTTAGTTCAATATCTATGATCACTTCTGATGGTTAAGAAGTCATAATCTTGGAGCGCCACTACGCCAAAAAAAAATAGGCTACACATATCTTCTTCTTAATTTCTCGTTAACAGTTATAGATCCGCAATTCGAAAATGCCCTTATAGCCTCTTTTCATCATAACATCATGATTTAGGATGGTTAATGTAGGGCCATCAATGCCCCACTCTCAAAAAAAAAAAATCTTCCAGAAACCTGTCCGCCTTCAACAACTTCGCGATCCAGCCCACAGGCCAATCTTCGAGCCCCGTAATAAGTCGAATTTTTTTTACGAGTCAAACGACAGGTCTCTTGGCCAAGCAACAAGTGTCGTAAACATTCATTCTCCCGCGCTGCTTGAAAGACGGGACCGATCCACTCTGCCAGGGGTACGGGAATGGAAACAAAAGGAAAAATGGACTCATCGTGAAGACTACAGCTTGCCGCTCCACACTGCCGGCCGCTTCATGGGGGAAGGAAACCATGCATCACCCCCATGGCGTGTGCTGAAGGGGGGTCCTGTTAGCCTCTGTTTACATGGGCGCCAGCTATCCGCCTGATAGCAGAGCCAATTGAAGCCTGACGTAAACTTACAAAGCCTAATTGCGTGTATAGTACACTCATAAGATAACGTAATTCTTATACAGGGCGGTCGGTCATTCTTATATCAAAGTCAGACTAGATGACTCCAAATTTTCCACCTGTGCAGTCTACTGACAAAACATCCCTCCCTTGCTGTCTGCTTTTCGTATTTGAAAAACAGGAAGCTACGTTAGACTATAAACGTTGAAATTACTTTGCAAAAAGAAAAAGAAAGAAGAAAAAATAAAAACTGATTTTATTATAATTATTACAATTACTTTTATTTATTTAAATTTTTATTAGAAACAGAAAAAAAGAGTGCTTTTAAATAAATGTTGAGAAAGTGATTTAAATAATTAATGTAGATTAAAAAAAAAAAAAATTTGTTGAAACCAACCGTAACAAGATTGCTCCCCCCGGCTAATTAAAAAAAAATTTTTTTTGAGAAAACAAATTATTTTTTTGAAAGGTAACTTGGTACCACATGGCATGCTGGGACCTCAACACTGAAAAAAACTGACCCACAAACACAGATCATACATCGATCCGGGACGGGATCCAGAGAGTTCACCGCTGAAATACCACCCTGACAATATATTCCGGATATATACAACCAGAGCTCGCACATCCGTAGAAACCATTACCTAAAATATTACCTGAAACATGACCATAAAAGAGTACTACCAGAGGAGGGACCACAAGGCTGATTTTACCACTAAAATGACCAAGATATTTTCTGCACCTGTAAAAGAACACATGTTCCACCTGATTGTGAAACCTCACTTCCCTACTACTGTCATTCCTACGCATAACTGCATCCTTCCTGAGACTTCTGGCAACAGAACTGTAAATAATACATAAATTGAATTTTGAAAAAAAAAAATTAGCCGAAAAAGAAGAGAAGTGCCCACTGATTAATTGTCACTATACTGCTTATATACATAACTTCAATAATTGGCATCACAGTATATTACAACACTATCTATTAATGTAAATAAGTACTAGTAATATCATAGTTACAACACTGTAAATGTCAATGAAATTTGTAAAACACATATTAATTCTATTATACAAAAATACACAAGAGCAACTGGTGACACACAAAAAAAAATATATACATATACATCTGTAAGACACAAATTATGGTATCACAGACCATGTTAGAGAATTACGCACACAATTGTAACAATTTTATATGAGAACACATGTTTGTTTTCGAACACAGTCTAATGATTCGGGATATTATGTAGATTTTACAAATGCACGTACAAGTAATGTGCATGGGAAAGAGTATCTCTGCCTCTGTGCTACTTATAGCAAAAAGCAGTTTCGGGCCTTTTGGGCACTACAGGGAAAACATTCCACAAAATAAAATAAAAAACAGGGGTGGTGACATATATCACCTGGAAGGAAAACACACATTCCACAAAAATAGGAAGTAGAATAAATAAAATAGTTAATTTTAGCACTTTTAGCCACACACAACAACATACAGGCATGTACATGAGACAGTATGTACTAGAAAAAGAAAAAGGGCCCACACTCCTTAAAGTTTAAGCTCAAATAAAACCACAAACTGTATAGTAAATAATAAATCTATCTAGTTAAAATGTAGAAATTAAAGTAAACACATACTTAAAAAGTTATATACAAAACACTGATGCATTAAAAACAAGAACGAAAAATCATGCGTCAAGCATAGATTATGTAGCACTTTCCAACGCTTCCAAAATAATTTTACAAATCATACCGTTTAATAAGCTAAAAGATAACTTCTAAGTAAACAATTTGGAAAACGCATAACATATTTAAAAACATAATTTCAGGAATTTCCAACATATACAATATTCGGAAAAATATCCGAATACTTTTTTTCAGCCCTGTATAGGATATATAGAATTGTATATATACTACATAGGATGCTAAATTTTAGTTCAGTTAGGAAACGTGTAGCACATTTTAAAATTCTCCGTCTGGAGTTTGTCAATAAACAGAAATGTGTTCGCGAACTTTTGTGCTGCCCTGTATAGGATCTACAGAATTTATACACACCACGTAATAGACAAAAAGCAAGTTAACATTAAAATCGCGTTCAGTAACTTAAAACGCACTTCCAGGAATTATTGTTAACAGACAGTAGATAATTCTTTTGCGTGTCCCTGTAAATGAACGATGACTGCTATACACACAATATTCCGTAGTAAGTCTCTTGTAATGCACCTTAGTGATCTATATAAATTTCAATGCGTTTAAAATAGTGAAACATTATTTAAATAAACCGCAGACGATTTTTCTCCATAGACGTAATGTAACGGAATTATTTTTACTGTCCTTGCAAAGTAACTATAAGTGCTATGCACACCCTGTTCCATATTAAGCTTCTTCTAATGCACCTTAGTGATATATATAAATTTCAATGCGTTTAAAATAGTGAAACATTATTTAAATAAACAGCAAATGATTTTTCCCCATAGACCGCAATGTAACGGAATTCTTTTGAGTGTCCCTGTAAAAAAACTATAAGTGCTACACACTTCCGTTGAAATAGGGAACATGCTATAGATAACGATAATAACATATAAAAATTGCAGAGCAATCCGAGCATATTTACGGGAGTTAGAGCACGGACAGACGGCAGACGGCAGACGGCCAGACGGCCAGACGGCAGACGGCCAGACGGCCAGACGGCAGACGGCCAGACAAACCGAAGTCATAAGCACTTTTCAACTAGGTTGGAAAGTGCTAAAAACTGAACTAAACAGATCTACCTCGGCAAAAGGGCATACAAAACACAACATCCTAAAAAAATTTTAAAGTAACAAAAATTACATTCGTTTCTTTTTTTTTTTTTTTTTTGCAAAAATATACCCAAAATCTACGAAAACGGGGTGCGGACGGGTATATACCACATAATCTACCATAAAACAGACAAAAACCTTAAGTATAGGCATAAAAAGGGTTAAAAATGCCTACATGAGAGTATCAACACACAACCAAAACAAACCTTTAATACGCTAGAAAAACTAAGTTCCGTTTTAAAAATGTCAAAAAAAAATAATTAAATATACATACACATTAACTAAACTATAAATAAATACAAATAAACAAGGTAAAATTGAATAAAAATGCTTGAATAACGAAAAAAGGTAGTTAGTATTTATAACTCGGACGGTCTCTTCTATCCCGTAGCGAATAGTCGGTTCTAGAAATCGATATTGAACGACTACTTCTATTCGATTTAGCAGCTGGACGAATCGATGAACGAGACCTGCGCGAATCGCTGTGCTCAGCAGTTGAACTGCTTTCTGCCGTGGCTGAATTTTTACCTACGCGCATTTCACTGCCTTCTGCCGTTGCTAAATTTTTATTTACGCACATCTCGTTATTCTCTGCCGCTGCAATCTCCGGAGAAATGGGAGGTGGGGGAGAGGGATTTATGATTTCAGTCGCGTCGCTGTCTGTTTCCTCCACTTCCGGCGCTACCGGAGTTTCGTTATTGTTGACGTTCACTACTGCTGGTGCGCGGTTACTATCATATGGTGCCCAGGGAATGAATCGGTTACGCTTACACCTGCGTACAGGAGGAGAATCGCGCGGTTGGTGTGGTGAATCGATGGTCACGTTTTCAGTCCATCCCAGGCCAATTGTTTGTTTTGGTTCACTGGACCAGATGGAGAGTCTGTCTTTGAAGGAAGACAACCTGTCAACATGGACAACCTGACAATTTTTGGGATTAGCAACTAGCGCTATTTTAAAATTAACCTCATTTAGCTTCTCAATTATAGTAAAAGGACCATTATTTTGCTTGCTTAATTTTTTTGTATTACCAGGGGCGACTGTGGGTGTAAATAACCACACAAGATCTCCTATTTTAAAATTTTTATCAACAGCTGTCCTTTCACGGTATTTTTCCTGCTGCTCAGAAACTTTAATTAAATTACTATGTACTTCAGTGTACACTTTTTGGAGAGCTGGGATTAACAGTTCGCAAAAAGAGGGTGCATCATTATAATTAAAAGAAGGTGGTTGAGAAAAGAGATTATATGGTAGATTCATATTTCTGCCATACATAACTGCAGCTGGGCTAAGTTTAGTTGAAGAGTGGACAGCTGAACGCATAGCTAGTAGTGCAAATTTGAGTTTAGTGTCCCAGTCAGATTGATTTTGGTTGACTATGTGACAAAGTGCATTTTTAAGAGTACGATTCTGTCTCTCCACTTGCGAGTTGCCAGCCGGGTGATAAGATGAGGTCTTAATATGATTAATACCAAACATTTTATATACGTGCTCTATCGCATCTGAAATTAGATTCTTCGCGTTGTCCGTCGTAATAAAACAGGGCGCACCGTAGCGTGATATGAAATCAGCTAAAGTGTCCGCAATGACATCTGAAGTGGTTGAACTAACCGCATATGCTTCTGGCCACTTAGTAAATGAATCTATATATGCGACAATATACTTATTTCCCGAAAAAGTTTGCGGTAAGGGTCCAATGAGATCCAAATGAACCTTGTTCATGGGAAACTGGGGGGTCGGCATACGTTGCAGAGGGGCGAGCTGGTTCGCTCTATAAGCTCTCTTCTGCTGGCAACTAATACATGACTCCACTAGATGCTTGACATCTGACGACATTCCTGGCCAATAGAAGTGCTCACGAATGCGATCAATGGTCTTTTGAAAGGCTTGATGACAAGCCGCTAGGGACTCATGTGTTAGTGCAAAAACTTGAGTAACCAATTCTTTTGGCACGACTAACTTTACAGATTTATTCAAAATAGCTGACTCCCTTGTATCCTCACAAACTAAAATGTCATCTCTAAAAAAAAATTTCATGTATTTAGGAGCAATTTCTACACCTTGGTCTAGTTTTCTTGCAATCTCGCAGCATTTCTTGTCTGATTTTTGTAATTCACCAATTTTTTCAAGTAGATTAGAATGAGGCATAAAAGTAACTTCCTTTTCGACTTGTATACAAAAATTACAATTAACAGTATCATTGGAGTTATCATTGTTGACATACCTCGAAAGGAAATCTGCGACACTGTTACACTTACCTTTAACAAACTTGATTGTAAAATTAAAGTCTGAGAGAGTGCAGATCCATTTAGCCATGCGAGATGTAGGGTCGTGAATTTTTAACATAAATGTTAGAGGCGCATGGTCTGTATAGATGAAAAAATGGGTATTAGCAATGTAACATTTGAAGTGGGCAGTAGCCCAAACTAAAGCTAGTAATTCCCTTTCAGTGGTGGAGTAGCGGGTCTCAGCATCTTTCAATTTTCTGCTGGCAAAGGCAACAGGATGGAGCATGTTATTTTCATCTAATTGTGATAACACTGCCCCTAATGCTTCGCCACTGGCATCACTATATAAATGGAATTCCTTCTCAAAATCAGGGAGTGCCAGACATGGTTTTGAAATAAGAGCTATCTTAAGGTCTTCAAATTCTTTCTGTGCATCTTCATTCCACGAAAACTTTCCTGTCTCTTTAGTTAGATTGATTAAATTTTTGGCCCTCTTAGTAAAATCTGGTATAAATCTCCTATAGAAAGATAGAGTTCCAATGAATGACCTAACAGCCTTTCGGGTAGTTGGAGGTTTAAAATTTTCTATTACGGCAATATTTTTATTGATAGGTGATACTTGGCCACTACAAATCTCAAAACCTAGATATTGTATTTTATTCGAAAGGAAAGTGCATTTACTGGGCTTAAGTTTAAGTTTATGCAGTCTTAACCTTTCAAAGACCATGCTAAGCTTCTCAAAATGAGAATTAACATCACTGGAGGCAATTACAATGTCGTCGATATAAACAAGAATTCCAAGATTGCCTAAATCACCGAAAATAGCATTCATAAGTCTTTGGAAACTGTTACCTGAATTTGAGAGCCCAAAACAGTTACGGGTCCACTCAAAAAGTCCCTTGTGGGTGATTATTGCAGTTTTATGCCTATCCGCTGGGCGAATAACCTGTTGAAAAAAACCACTAGTTAGATCTAGCGTTGAAAAAAATTTAGCCCCACTTAAAGCATCAACAGAGTCGGTAATGTTAGGTATTGGGTAAGCATCCTTAACAAGATTTTTATTTAGTCTTCTGTAGTCAACAGCAAGTCGATAACAACCGTCTGATTTCCGAACCAGAATAACCGGAGAAGCAAATTCAGACATGGAAGGGGAAATTATATCCGCCTTTAACAAAGTATTAAGTTGGTCTTCCATTTCTTGACGTAATTTGTAGGGGACTCTATAAGCTTTGCCTTTTACTGGTTTATTTGAAGTTAAGTTAATTTCATGCGGGATTGTATCACAGCCGGGTAAATCTAAGACAGATGCTGCAAATACATCTTTGTTTTTGTCTAGAAAATTTTGCATTTTAAGTTTTAATGGGGGTTCTAAATGATCTAAATTAATTTCAGAGCTCCAAGTGAGATCAGCGTGATCAAAGTCACCAATTGGAGGGGCCAAATTTATATTATAGGTTAATTTATTATCAGTTACGGGTATATTTGACTGGTCTACACATTTTTGAATTTTGGCAACAAAGGTTCCTTTATTTAAATGAATACTATTGTCTGAAAAATTTGCAAATGAGATATATAGGCCATGTTCTTTAGTGCAAATGGCTCTGGAGGTAAGGAGACCTTGATTTAAATTTTTCGCCAAAGGTTCTAACATAACAATATCATTTTCCTTAATAAAATTTTCCTTATAATTTTTAACCTGGGCTAACATTTTTGACTGCGGGGGAATTGAAATTTTGCTACATAACACAGCGAAACTTATATTTTTATTTTTATTGGTTTTATCACTACTGCTATCTTCATTGCTCTCCTCCTCGACTTCAGGTACCTTATCCTCTATACTTACCAAATCTTCACTTTCATCAATATTACAAATTTCAGTAGTCTCTTCAGCTAAATTACCCTGAGTTACCTGACTCGCTGCTGAAAGAATGTTGTCGACACTTTGAATACTTGAAAAATTTTCAGTGTTATTACCCTCAGAGCTACCGCCTGATGTTGTTTGCATGCAAAAGTTCTGCGCAACACTTTCAACTTCCTTATCTGACTCAGTTTGAATGACTATCTCAACATCTTTTCCCATATTACTCAACTGCGGGTCCTGAACTACCATATTTTCACTACTATGATTCCCATTTTCAATATTAACTGAGTCATGAACTTTCTCACATGCACAATTTTCAGGAGGGCTATTGGCATTACTACTTTTTGAATTCTCCCCTACTTTGTTGACACATTTTATATTTACAGAATTATTTTTAACACAATCATTATTTATACAATTATTATTAGAATTTACACTATATACAGAGTTAGAAATATTTACAGAATTAGTAGCAAGACAAGTATTACACCCTGAAGTATTACTTGGGGTTTCTACGCTTTGTTTACATTGGCCTGAAACTGGCACTTTAAGAGCGACAGCATTTGTATCACAATTTATACTTGCCCGGTACTCTTTCAAAAATGGCATTCCCAAAATCATATTAAATTCCTCTGCTAATTTACCTTCCACTACATAGAATTCAGCTTGACATTGAACATTATCAAAAACAAATTTTAAAAATACTTTCTTATTTAGGTGAACTTTCTCACCGGTGACAGTCATAATGGGGATATTGCAATTCTCCATTTCAAAATTCTCTAAACAGTTACAATCAGTACCACTCAGGAGATTAATTGCAGAACCCGTGTCACATAATGCATTTAGGCAAACTTTATTTATGTAAATTCTTGCAGTTGGTAATGTATATGATTGGGGCTGAAACATACTATACACAGTTGGGGGGTCCAGGGGCCTGTTGGGGATCGACTTGACCACATCTGATCCGGCCACTAATAGTTTAAAGCCTCACTTTCATTGTTAGCTACTGGGGTGTTATTTACCGCCTGCTCTTCATTTCTGTTCGCAGCTGTGCTCCTATTGTTTTGGTAATAACCACCTCTTCTTCCCCTATATCCGCCTCGCTGATTGTGGTTCCCTCTAGGATTTTCACCTCTGTTTCTATAATTTTGCCCACGGCTCCTGAAATTTTGACCACCTCCCCTTCTAAAATTATAGTCGACAAAATTTAGTGGACAATCTCTGGCATAGTGGCCTTGTACGGAGCACCTATAGCAGGTTACGGGTCTTACCTCTTGGTTTTTCTCCTGTACATCCCTAGCCCTAAGATCAACTAAACTGTCTATCTTAGCTGCTAAAACATCAATTTGAGATTTTAGTTGGTCTATCTCCTTCTTTTGTGAGCTATCTTGCTGAAAAACTGCAGCACAGGGTAGGTTTTGGGTCAAATTAGGGTTGAGAATTTCCTCGCGGTGGTTGTAGAAAGGGTTAATGCTCCTATAAGCCTTTTCCTCAAGAAGCGCAATTTTGAGGACCTCTTCTGGGGATTGTGGATTTCTCGCAATTACCCCCTTTCGCACTTCTGGTGTAAGATTGCTCAACAGCATGGAGTGTAGTAGAGCCGTTCGGCTTTTATCGACTACTTCACCCTGGATACCTTCAATTACAAGGGCTCTTAATGACATATCATATGCCTTGTCATAAAACTCCTGAACACTCATATTGGGTGGCTGTTTAAAATTTAAAAAATGACTGAGGGCAACATCTGGTGTGGCCTGTGAAGTATAACTCTCTTTTAAGATTTTTAATAGCTCATCAGATGTTTTTGCTTTGTGAATTTTTATTCGCCTAGAAGCAGCTCCTGATAATCTAGCTAACAAAACGAATTTTTTCTCCTCCTCATTCCAGTCGAATAATTTGGCAAAACTCTCAAATTTCTCAGAAAAATCTGAGAAGCAGACTGAGCTGGCCTCTCCATTGAATGGGGGAATGTTTGACAAATTATCCACTAAAGCATTTTTTCGCTGAATAGTGGCAATTGCTTCCGAGTGCTTATCAGCCATAGTTAGAGTTAGAAAATGACAAACAAACCAAAAAGAAAATGAAAAAAGGGGGGGGGACAACTTAAAAATGAGAAAAAGAGAGGGGAAAGGAAAACCTTATAAATACATAAAACTTAAGTACAGGACTATGCTTTTTGTAAATAAGAAAAGGTTATGCTCACAAGGCATAATTTTGACTGGGAATTGTAGCTTACTAGCACAGAGAGAGAGCCTAGACCTCTTTTTACACTTGAACATATAAATAAAATTTTAATTGCAAAAACACCCAGTTGCTCTTTGATACATAAATACATACAAGTAAAAAAAAATCAATAACCCAGAGACCGAATTGTTACGGCTCCATTTGTTGTGGGTGTTTTGGGGTTCTTTCTAAAACACAACTTACTTAAACTTAAAAAGCTCATTTATTACTCAATCTTCACTTGACAATTAAATATTTAGAAAAAAATAAGTATACCCTGATTAGCTCCACTGAAATCTGTTGCCATGGAAAAGGTAGCAAATTATATTAAACTAATCAAAATATCAAAACTTAAGAATCCGAATAGGTTATTACAACAATGATAATTTTGAACTCATCATTTTAAGACAATATTAAATGTAGTAAGGGGCAACAGATTTCTAAATCAAGTAGCATACTGGATTGCATAAAGAACACCCAACTCCACTCCAACCCGATCAAGCTCAAATCTCCATACACATTAAATTAACAAAAGTGTAATCATCATATAATTTGGAAAAATGCAGACAACCTGAAATTCCTCCAATATGAGGACCAAAAGGGGAAAGAGTTAAATCCGTTAATAGAATAGGGATATGATGATGTACTAAAATTTTAGAACAACCATAGAGATTCTGAACAAGATCCGATCGGTTAACCAAGAATCGTATAGTGGTGTATAATGACTGGATATTTTTTTTTTTTTTTTTTTTTTTTTTTTTTTTTTACTTTTTAAAATAAAACAATTTTGGTGTATATTTTAGAAAAACAATGTTTCTGAAAGAGGAGAGTTAAAGCTTAATTTAACATTTTATGAAATTAAATTTAATATTACTGTTTCACTTATTAATCTATCCATCCTTAAATCAAGATCAAAAATACGATTGTATAACATTGAGTGAACTTCAATTTATGTTCATTAAAACAGTCAGTTATGAATTTAAACTTAAGAAATTTTAAAGTCCTAATTTAATAAAGTTGAATTTTCTCTCCCTTTTTTTTTTTTTTTTTAATTAATCACAGAAAGGTTAGGCCATTCTTATAGGTCTACTGTGAATATAAAAAATTAATTATTTAGAGATTTATACAAAGAAAAACATACCAACTTTGATAATAAACAAAAAAAAAACACAATTTATTTGAACATTTAAAATAATGAAGCAACTAAGTTATCAAAAATAATCTTAATAAAACAATATAACAGCTGATCTTTTAAGTTGAAACCACTCACTGGTTACTTTTAAATTACACATCATATTTTTAAAATTACCATCATATTACCATTTAATGGTCGTTCAAACATACAAACATTATATATTAACCTACAGACTATTTCTGTTCATAATGTTTATTCTTATTGAAATTATCCAAAGATATTCATTTCACTTTTAAACTCTGGTATAGCAAACATATTTTTTTTTTTTTTTTTTTTTTTAAAGAGGTACAAATAAATAAAAAGAAAAACTATGCAAATAGTACTTACAACAGGTAGAGAGTTCTACAATTTTAGTCAATGGGCACTTAGGAGCATTTCCTCCTTTTTCAAAATCTGATGAAGCACTTAAGCTGGAGTATTCAGGCTGGGGAAAAATTCAGACGTGGTTTCAAGCTAACATTCATCAATCCTCTCATCTCACTGCATCACTTGCCATCAACTACTAGGTCCATCATCTAGTCCGGAGGGGAAAATCGTTCTACGGTCCAGAACTTCACCGTCGGAGTCAGTAATTTCACCTTCCTGAAGCATGTGTTTTATTCGAAGATAGCCATCACCGTAACTCAGAACACTACGACTTCTAACGACCGGTTTAGTTCAATATCTATGATCACTTCTGATGGTTAAGAAGTCATAATCTTGGAGCGCCACTACGCCAAAAAAAAATAGGCTACACATATCTTCTTCTTAATTTCTCGTTAACAGTTATAGATCCGCAATTCGAAAATGCCCTTATAGCCTCTTTTCATCATAACATCATGATTTAGGATGGTTAATGTAGGGCCATCAATGCCCCACTCTCAAAAAAAAAAATCTTCCAGAAACCTGTCCGCCTTCAACAACTTCGCGATCCAGCCCACAGGCCAATCTTCGAGCCCCGTAATAAGTCGAATTTTTTTTACGAGTCAAACGACAGGTCTCTTGGCCAAGCAACAAGTGTCGTAAACATTCATTCTCCCGCGCTGCTTGAAAAACGGGACCGATCCACTCTGCCAGGGGTACGGGAATGGAAACAAAAGGAAAAATGGACTCATCGTGAAGACTACAGCTTGCCGCTCCACACTGCCGGCCGCTTCATGGGGGAAGGAAACCATGCATCACCCCCATGGCGTGTGCTGAAGGGGGGTCCTGTTAGCCTCTGTTTACATGGGCGCCAGCTATCCGCCTGATAGCAGAGCCAATTGAAGCCTGACGTAAACTTACAAAGCCTAATTGCGTGTATAGTACACTCATAAGATAACGTAATTCTTATACAGGGCGGTCGGTCATTCTTATATCAAAGTCAGACTAGATGACTCCAAATTTTCCACCTGTGCAGTCTACTGACAAAACATCCCTCCCTTGCTGTCTGCTTTTCGTATTTGAAAAACAGGAAGCTACGTTAGACTATAAACGTTGAAATTACTTTGCAAAAAGAAAAAGAAAGAAGAAAAAATAAAAACTGATTTTATTATAATTATTACGATTACTTTTATTTATTTAAATTTTTATTAGAAACAGAAAAAAAGAGTGCTTTTAAATAAATGTTGAGAAAGTGATTTAAATAATTAATGTAGATTAAAAAAAAAAAATTTGTTGAAACCAACCGTAACAACGTGTTAGGCCTTGATACAAGGATTCCAGAGCTTTTTTTGTTTTACCTCTATCTTAAAAAATGGCTGAGATAGAGCAGTTTGAAATTCTAGGGTGGCTGACATTTTGAAACAAAACAGCACATTAACGCGATTACTCGCAAATTATTTTCTTTCATTGTTGTAATAATTTTCCCAATCATACGCATAAAACTATATATTCATATCCGTTAGCGCCAAAATTGGCGACATTGGCGACAAAATTGGCAAAATTGGCGACATTTGGCGAAATATCGCGAAATTTGGCGATCAAAATAAGTCTTCATAAATGAAGCCAATTTGGCTATTGCTCAATAATTTGACGAATTTCTTATTCAAATTCAGTATTAACGAATCTTTTGTAAACGTTTCTTTGCATTTTAGCTTGCTGTTTTCGTGTAAACATTAGCTAAAATTTTAAAACGTAGATATAGGAAAGCTACCTTTTCCTCCCGGTACAGGCCGGAAGGACTTTTTTATTTCTACTACATTTTGTCAATTTTTCTGAAACTGGCGTTAAATTTGGTTAAAAACCCTGTATGTTATAAGCAAAAAACATGCAAGAATTTTTTTTAAATTTGTAAAAAAATTGCTATATCTCT
This sequence comes from Maratus michaelseni, assembly GCA_963931845.1. Taxonomy (NCBI): domain Eukaryota; kingdom Metazoa; phylum Arthropoda; class Arachnida; order Araneae; family Salticidae; genus Maratus; species Maratus michaelseni. Next base: position 203,137,633 of record OZ007594.1, on the reverse strand, counting down.
ATTAATATACACGCTATTCTTACACAAATGAATACACATATTGTACAATGTCTGCCTATGTATATTCTGTAGCGATAGATCATTTCGTGCGTTTTACTTTACAGGGTGAACCAAAGTATTCTTTTTTTTCTTTAATATTTTTTTAGCCCCCTAATTGTCCTCCTTATCAAATCGACATTGATAAATATGAAGTTAAACCTGTTCTTTTTAATCCTAAAATTCCAGAAGAATCTGACAAGTATATTTTTAAATATTCGACAAAATGTCTAAAATTGAAAGTTGCCGGTCATTAATGGCCATATAGTGTATATCTATATATATAAAATTTTTGCTTTGTTTCTTTTTTAAGACATGACAACAGGAAATAAAAAAAGCATTATTCAAACTATCTACTCAGGATTTCTAAATTGTTTTCTCAACGTATAATCAGAATTTAAGTAACGTTAAACTATTAAATGATAAAAAAGTATTTTTTTTTTAACGTACACTCTTTATTTTTTATTGACATTAATACTTTTTTTTCTACTTTTAGTGTTTAAAATATTTCTTTGCTGTAGTTTCACAACCCGTTGGTGTATTTTGGCGAAAGTGGTTTATAACCTCCATTGTTTTTGTAACTCGTAAACTATAAAAACTCGTAACCATAAAGACTATATGGTGATTTATCACCTAAGGCTGGCTAAGGAAAAAAATGTCTTAAAATGAAATATATATATATATTAATAATTCTAGCATATTAGAAAATGAGTGAAAAATTGCTTACGAAATTCCATCTTTACACACAAGAACCAAGTTAAGTTAAATAGAATGTAAAAAATATCATTCTACCAAAATGTCTGTATAATAATTTTTAGGGTTTCGTTCATCTCACGAAACCCTATTACCCCCGCTCCGTTGTCTGTCCGTCACAGACCCATTCTCAAAAAGTATGTAAGTTACAGAATTGAAACTTAGTGTATAAATCTGAATAGCAGCTGTGAAGAGCTCAAAATATTAAAATTTGAAAAATTCGTATTATTTTAATAAATAGAGATAAAAACCAAAATTCTAACAGCCTTTTCCTATTAAATTGAAACATTTTTCGTTATAGCAGATGCCAAAGATTTAAAATCGACAATGAAATTCTTTCTACAATAATTAATTTTCTATCAGACGATTTTCACGTGAAAAATGAAAATGAAATAAAAAGTTTCACCAATTGAAAAAAAGATAAATATGAAATAAAATTGATTGACGTCATAGTCGTAATAAAACGGAAAATGTCTAAGATTTCTCAATAATACAAGGAGTATGAGTATGTGTAAGTGGACAAAGCAGATTAATATCACGTCATTAGAGAATTAAAAAGAAAATCTGACGTCATATAGGAAGTTTAACTAATTTTTCAAATGTTTGAGAATAATACAAAGCGAGTATCAATATAAATAATAGAGAATAGTAAATATATGAGTTTGAGAAACATATTGAATCGTGATAAAAATCCGATTATGGAAATATTCGCATATTTTAATATTTTGAAGGTGTACAATTTGTTTAATTTTGAAATTATTTTTTTAAATATTGCATTTAGTCCGTATGACGGATATTATTATGACAGAATATAATAGCGCGCTTGAACCGCTATCCGGCTGGTTTAGATATTCGAAAAAAGAAAAAAATAGGCCGGTAAATTTTTACTTATTACCTTTAAAGTTATTACCTTTTTGACCAATACACTGCTGATAACAGTGTGGGCTATTGATTCACAAACTTCAACTAACATTTCATTTGATGTTATGGTGCATTCTTGCTCAATTGCGGTTCCCGAACGTTGGCTATGAACATCCATTCATTTTATACTTATCTTTTATCCGATGAATTGTAAATCGCATTGGAAGTGGATCAGCCTGAAACTCCCTACTATATTGTTTTTGTACTTCTGCTAAATTTTCGTACTTACAATAGTAGTTTAAAATAAATTTTCTTTTTTCAAAAGTTAATCTTGGTCCCCTTATTATTTCTAGTTAATTACACTTTGAAAAGAAAGAAAAAAATAGAAAGTTATGACCCGTTAAACAGTGTATGTATACGTTTTTCTGACGCACCCTGTTTATGTGGGGAGGGGGGAGGGTAGTTAAACTACAAATTCAACGTTCACGAGAAGGGAAAATAGAAAACACAATAGTTAGATAAAATAGAAAATACAATAGAAGAAAGTTTTGGAATTGGCACATCCGACTAGTTGCTAAATGCGACAATTAAACACTGTATCAAAAAATACAAATATGTCTACCCAGCTGCCTTCAGCATTTTAAACAGTAGAGAATATTTAAACGATCTCATTCACAGCTTAGACGATACATATTTAGCGTACTCCATCCACGAACAAATAAGGTTCATTTTAGGAGAATCAGGGTTCAATATGAGAAATTAGAGAACAAATGTATGCTCATTTCAAGATCAATTTAAGGAAGAAGGTAACAACGAATCAGAGTGTCATGCAAGGTTCTTGGCTATTTCTGGAATTTACAAGATAATGTCTTAGTTCAGCTGTTCCCAACCTGGGGTACGTGGCGAGGCTGCTGGGGGTACGTGAAAATAATATCGGTAATGGCGGAAATCACAAAAATGGTTTAAATGAAATCACATAAAGAAAATTGATAGTTTTGGATTATAAAGTTAGTCTCATGTGTAAATCCAATATGTTACATTGAAAAGAAAGAAAAAGCCCACTACACCTAATAGTTCATTGATAATTCAATGTCACTAGCTGCGCCCACTGTTAAGCATATTGCATGAGTACTTATATATTTTCCCTCATCTTCCCAAAGATAATAATTAATAATTATGCAATATTCTTTTCTCACCACTTTTTTTGTTGTTCCGTTTTTAATAATAACACTAGTTTACATGACTTTTGTTCATGAAATTAAATATATACGGTTACGTTACTTTGGGTATCTACATCTTGGAAAAAATAATTTTGAAAAATCCAGCACGTCAATTTTTTGAAATATTTATTAAGAAGATTTTTACAAAAAACTACATCTAAATAAACAATAGACAGTTAAAAATGGGTAATTTTTGCTCTTTTTTTTTATAAATATTTTTATGTGTATCTCTCACAACAGACCAACAATAGTCACCTAGCATATTTTGGTCCCAAAAACCTTGATAATTTTGCTCAAATGATTTGAAATCTTGACGATATCGCTCACCATGTTCGTCACTCATACCACCAAGATTTTCTGGGAAAAAATCTAAATGGGAATGCAAAAAATGAATTTTTAGTGACATATTTGCATCCATACGCTCATTTTGCAATAAATTTTCAACCATCTCTTTATAAATACTAACTTCTGTATTTCCACTGTTGAAGCCTGGAGCCCAGTAATTCCGCTTTTGACTTAGACAACTGCAAATCTCTTATAAGATCGTTGAGTTCAGACTGAGTTATTAAATGTGGACTGTCCTCATCATCGACAAAGTTATCTGAGCTTGATTGTTCACTGTCACTATGCTCGTGCATTGTAATACTACTTGATGTATCTGTGTGAGTTTGGTCACTTCTGCCAGATGGTGTGGGAACTGGTAAATCCTCTGAATGAAGGACCGGCTTAGTCACTGATGGAACGTTTGCATATTTTATGCTATTTTTATTTTTTGAGTTAAAACCAAAAGTTTTTGTTAAAAAAAAGTAACAATCGGTTACGTGGTTAGGTGAATCTCTACATATCATGGCTTTACCAAATTTCTGTGATCTATTTTTACCTGAATACCAGGAGCTGAGGGCCAATCTACAATTAGTGCAAATCACATGAGGAACCCTATTTTTATCTTGATTTGACACCGGAAATACAAAATAATGTAAATAGGCTTCTTGCAATGGTTTTGTTATAGGAAAACCACGATTTAACTGAATAATTTTGCCACAAACAAAATCGGTTTAGATGTAGTTTAAACACTCTAGATGACATCTACTATATATATAAAACACAAACGAAAATTTCGTTCTGTTCCTTTATAACTCGAGTTCCACTGAATGGATTTTTATGCAACTTACACTGTTCGATAGATAATTTTTCAGGGAAGGTTTTAGTATGTATCATATCGTTCTATGTAGATTAGTTATGGAATTATGGTGGAAAGTTCCGTTATTTTGGACAAAAAGGTTACCATTCCTTATATTTGGCGACCATTATTGTTGGAGAAAGAATTAAAACGGCTATACACCTCGAAAAATAAAAGAAAAAAACTGTAACTAATTTTATTTTTAAAAAAAGAAAGAAAAGAAAAGAAAAAGAAAAACAGTTTTGATGAGAGATAACAATATAAAACAAAAATATTTAATTTGAACATGATTGGGAATGTTCGTAATGCTTAAAAAAGCAAGATTGCGATTGAAAAAATATTTGGCGATTAATCTTTTGTTTTTGCCGATTTTGATTTTATGTTTGTCGCCAAACAATTTGATTTTAAACCAAAAGATGTTTTTTCAAGTGTATGACAGCATTTTTGGAGGGTTTTTTAAAAATTCAAATGTAAATTATATTAATATAATCTACTTTTATTTACTTCTATTATATACAGGGTATCTCAGTACGTTTCAGACCTTCTAGGAGGGGTAGGGTGCACCAAAATGACTCGGAATCATACAGCAATGTAGGGTCGGAAATAATCTCCTGACGGGGAAGATTGCGTTGCGCGAAAGTTCTCAGCGTTCTTGCAGGGAATCGTCATTTCACACAAGGACGCAGAGTTAGTAGGATGGCTAATTATAGGAACGCGGACTTAGACGATATGCTTCAGACTTACGTGGCTGCGGATTGTAGTGGTCCAGCCGGGAGGATCCGAGACATGGCTGGAACATTCCCGAATGTTCGGAATCCCATGCGCCGAAGAACTGAGGCCTGCATTGAAGTCAGTGGACGAAACTTCGAACTCTATCTTTAACCCATATTACTTTTGTTCATGTACATTTATTATTATTTATGTAAATTCATGTAAATTTATTATTAAACCGAATATTTACTAACTTATTCATTTTTATTTCTGATGTTTCTGTGTAAACCACCACGCCAGGAAAGCATTTCCGACCCGGCACAGCTATATGATTCCGAGTTGTCGTCGTGCACCCTACCCGTCCTAGAAGTACTGAAACGTTGTTCTGAGACACCCTGTATATGAAATTTTGTTCCAACTGCTTTAACTCGAGTTCTGTTGGATGCAGTTTCATAGAACATAAACTGTTCATTCAGGGAAGGTTTTATTATATAACATATCGTTCTACGCAGATTAGTTATAGAATCATGATGGAATGTTCTATAATCAGATAAACCCGATTATGAAAGATTAGCCTTTTTAAAAGATTCTGCCGAATGGATTTCGATGGAGCCTACACAGTTAGTTAGATATTTTTTTAGGGAATGTTTTATTATATAACGTATCATTCTACATTGCTTAGTTCTTAGAATTACAGGAGGGAATTCGAAAATCAGGTTACCCCTTTTATCAAATATTACTCTTTTCAAAAAGTTCTAATAAACAGTTTTTGATGGGACTGGTGCTGATAGTTTGATATTTTTTCAAAGATAATTTTCAGTATATAAAATATTGTTCTACATTGGTTAGTTATAGAGCAATGCGGGTAAAGTCTGTAATCAGGGAACCCGTTTATGACAGAACTCGGAATTCAGCTTTGCTATTTGACTAACCATCGTCGATTAATAGAGAAATATTCGTAATCAGTCCAATCAGTCAATTCCTGACGGATATTTGACGCCATTCGAGGCTGTAATTCATTAATATACGCGTCAGAATTGTATCCTTTTATAACCATCACTATCTCCCTACAAAATGTTTCTTTTTATATTTCTCTTACAAATGTCGTATAAATTTGCAACATGTAGAGGTTTCCCGTACTTTTATGTTAGTCGGGTGCAAATCTCGCCAATAGCATTTTTTTTCTCGGCAATAATAGATTTTATTTTTCAAGTGTGCAAATTAGCAGCAATACTTTGATGATGAAATAGACTGTTTTGATTTATAGCATTATTTATTATTTTTATTCTTTTGTATTTTTAATGAAATCTGTGAAAGGCGTATGTTTTAAATGTATGTAATATGTGTATTCTACATGTATGTATTTAAAATTAAATGAACGAAAGTTTTGTATTTTTAATGAAATTTGTGAAAGGCGTATGTTTTAAATGTGTGTAATATGTGTATGTAATATGTCCTGATTGGAAAGTAGGTATTTTACATGTATGTATTTTAAATTAAATGAGAGAAAGTTTTATATTTTAAATGAAATGAATGCAAGAGGAATGATAGCGATGAAAACAATATTTGGCTATTTATTACATGCGCCCAACTAACATTTCCTTGCAATTTTTGCAGTGACCTATCACTAGAATAATTTAAAAAAATATTGGTGGCCAAAAATAAAAGACCGCTCCGGTGACTGTTAATAATGTCAGAAATATTGCTAACATTGAATGTTATGATTTCGTAGGTCAAACTAAAATACCGCTACAATGATAGACATATTTACTACGTCTAGCCGTAACCACTGAACCTGATTGGAAAGTAGGTGTAGTTTGTATCATGTGCATTAATTAAGTAGCTAAACTACATAATCGGGTCTACAGACGTTTGTCGTAAGTTCCCGGGCGTTGTTTGGCGCATAATTAACTTATAAAAACGGCTAAGTTGATTCTATGTTTTTAAAGTGGACCTATTCCATAATCGAGTCTACAGAGAATTAGCGTAATTTGGAACAACGTTTTTTGGTAATTTTCCGTTATACCAACATCATGCCAAAATGTATGCTAAGGCGCCGTTTATTTCAACTCTGAACGTGCAAAATTGTTTTATTGCAAACAGGGCCAAACATTGCGACTCACTATTTATGGAATGCAAATCTCTTTTTTTAAGAAAATACTATTTAAGGTGGTGGATCAGTCAGATTCTGCATTCTCCTTTCCCATGTTAAACCAATGGCATTAAAGTCCTCGTTTTCCTTCAAATATCTCATCAAATAATTAAGTTTTTCGAATTTTGTTTTTTGTGAGTGATGCTTTAGATGAATCATCGCGTAGTTACAAATTTCATTTTTCTCTTATTTAAAATTAAATATTTGTTTTAGCATTTAAAAGACAGCATATAATGATGTAAATGTAAATGCTAAAACAAATATTGCTAAAACAAATATTTAAATTTATATAAAAGAAAAATGAAATTTGTAACTACGCGATGATTCGTCTAAAGCAGGGGTCGGCAAGTAATTTTAAGTAGGGTCCGAATACTTTTGAAAATTTTTATCGAGGTCAGAGAAAAAACACTTAAGTAATATTAGTACTTATTAATTTTAAATTATTATTTTTACACATACATACATGCACTATAGAATAGAAAAATCAGGTATTTGTTATGAAAAATTACTATATACACAAGTATACGTTCTGAAAATTTTTATATACACATTATAAAATAGAAAAAGCAAATAATTGTTGAAAAATTACACTTGCGGCATTGATAAGGCTATCGTTCAAACGTATCTATTATATGTAAATTATGGGTGTTCGGCGATGAAGCCGTTCGACAGTCCCTACGGCTCATCAGGTGTCACGTGGGGAAGTATCCTTTGATGGTAGGAACTTCCGCCGAACCGTAACGACCTCTGTCGTCGACTCTGGGGCAATGAGATGAGGAGGCGTCGCTGGAACGCGAACCCTCTGAATCGATCGTAGCGACCTGGTGAGACAAAGCCATGGTCTGCGTTATAAATCCCTCAGGATTTGGGCACGATGAGGAGTGGGCTCGCTCGGCGCCGTGAGGGCGCCGACGGCGCCTATTAGTTTTATATGTAAATTTTAATAAACTATTTATTCAAATTAAAAATTTTTGGCAGTCCACGATTTGACCTTCCGCGGTGCGGATGTGGACCGCGGTCCGCAGTTGCCGACCGTTGGTCTAAAGTATCACTCACAAAAAACAAAATTCGAAAAACTTAATTATTTGATGAGATATTTGAAGGAAACCAAGGAACTTTAATGCAGGTTTAACATGGGAAAGGAGAATGCAGAATCTGACTGATCCGCCACCTTAAGTGTAAGCATGCATGCAAAACTTTTAAATTACATCATTTTGACGCAATTGCAGTATTTATTTAGAAAAGACAACGAAAAATAACTTGCAGTTTCATAAATTTTAATGCTCAATAGTCTTATATCTTTTCAGAGAAGATTTTAGTGTATTTATAGCATATTGTTCTATGTTGCTTAGATAAAGAGTTATGGAGGAAAGTTTTATAATCAGGTGAACTCTAATATAAAAGATTAGCCCTTTTAAAAAGTTTTATTAAATGGTTTTTAATGAGACTTGCATTGCTAAGTAGGTAATTTTTCAAGAAGGGTTTTAATATATTACATATCGTTCTACGTTGCTTAGTCAAATAGTTAGGTGCGGAGTTATATAGTCAGGTGAACCCGATTACGAAAGATTAGCCTTTTTAAAAAGTTCTACTCAATAGTTAGATAATTTTTAGGGATGGTTTTTGTATATTGCATGTAGTTCTGTCATTCTTTGCCAAATCTTACTTTAAATGATAAGAAAAAAGAGTTGGTCCGTAACAGCTAAAATTTTGACTACACATTAGAAAAAATAATAACGGAGTGGCGTTCGTATAATTTTCAGTAATGCGGAAGGATATTCCAGCAAAGGGTACAGATTACTTTAAAATACAAGGTCAAATCCACCTCTATATTTCGTTTGATTCAAGGTTCGTTTGGAGAAACCGATCAGCGCAGCGGGCGCCGCTTGCTAGTTTTTATATAAAAATAAGACTTTTGAATCACACAGTTGTTTACAAAATAAAACGATAAACGCATTTAAACAATTGCGGGTAGATAAAAAACAAAGTCCTTCATATCTCAGAATTGTGACGTGCTACAAAAAATAAAAATATACTCTTTTAACTACCGTCCATACCCTACATAAATAATATATGTTTCATTTCATGAACATTTTTTTTTTTGTAAACTAGTGTAATTGCAGAACGCCTAAATTACACCAGAGTTTTTGTTGTGAATGTTTTTTGTTAAAACGTGTCGAAAAGCTGGCCGTTATTTTCATAGAAAAGCTTTTCTCATTTGAATGAGCATTTAATTTGAAGTGTTTATTTATTATATGAGTGATTTTGTTTTGTGTTTAAAATGGATAATTGGTTGAAAGCCGGAACTCTAGTTACATTTAATTTGAAGTGTTTATTTATTACTAGCAGAACCACCCGGCTTTGCCCGGTTTAACATAAATTAAAATACAATAATACGACAATATGATTTGTGCATACTCAACCATAAATCGATAAAAAAAGACAATTAGAAAAAAAAGCGTTACTTTAACCCAACCAAAACCATAGTCAAATTTCTCAACTTTATAAATGAGAATGTTCATTTTCTTTGTGCATAAAATATACAAATATACGATTTTCCTGACAATGAAAACAAAATATCAAAAGTCGTAACATTTTGCGAAATTTGCTTTCATATGGCATCTATATTATAAAACAAAAACATATCCGTGAGTAATATCGCCATCATATGGACGGTAGAACTAACTTAACCATTAAATTTTGCTTGAACTGCATATTTGTAACTACTAAATATCGCATAATTTCATGTTTTAAACTATCACTTCGAAAAAATGTACTTTCAAATGTAGTTTGAAAAGTTTATCTCAATTTACTGATTTTTTATGGATTTTAAAGTAATTTTAAAGCATATCTATTTTTAAATCTGTGTCCAATCCAATTACGAAAGATTAACTTGTTTGATCTTTATAAAGTAAAGACATTTATTTCTAAACATAGCACATGCAATTTTTATGTGGTCGAATAAAATTAATGTACTCTCAATGTTATTCGTTTGAAAAGCGTATCTCAATTTACTGATGTTTTATGGATTTTAAAGTAATTTTAACGTAATTTAAACTTATGAACGTAATTTAAACTTATGAATGTTAAACTTATACTTTGGCGACCAATACATTCTGTGGAAATTACGCTCCTTTGTGTAATTGCTATAAAATACTAATATTTTGTGAATGAAAACCGGCACATGATTTAAAATATGACGACACTTTCACCGGGGTACATTTTCCTCTGAACCGATAAGTGTCTAATTAAAACAAATTCTTTCACTTCAAGAATCATGTACAAATATGCATTTATATTTATAGATAATGTGCATGTTTGTCAACTTAACGTAGGGAAAATGTTGAGCTAAATTGCTTGAAGTTTCGCTAAGTTTCTCGAAATTTTCGAATAGTTAAAATACATTATATTATGTGTAGGAAATAATACATTATGAATTACTAACTCTGCAAGAATTGTTACTTTTCACCTACAGTTGAGAAAAACGACTTTACTTGAGTGCGTGACGTCACATGCATATTTGTATTTAAAACATGAAAGCGATTAAAGAAATCCAATACTACTGTACTCATAGAAAAATTTTAAACAATATTATTAAATACTAAATTTAACTCCGAAATTATATTTACAATATAATTTAAACAAAATTTGCTAAAATTGGCTTTTGAAATTATGTGATTTTTGATGCAAAACATTATTTTTCCAAAATATAGTGTTCTTAATTGGATAATAATTTCGAAGCTGGTGAAATGAAAATGTCGCCACGTTGTCGAACGTATAAAATATATATATATATATATTTAATTAAAATAAATGTTTTATATTTAAAAAAATGCATTTAATGTTTTTTTCTTCCGATAAACCATTTTACTTTTAATCCCATTTGTTTTAACACCCATTTTTGAAGAAAAAATAATGAAAAGTACCGTATTGTTTTATTTAAATCCAATTTTTATTAATAGGACATCTACTGTCCACCTACATCCAAGGAATTTAAATATGCCTCCTTGGTTGAGGCTCAAGCTGAAAAAAGTTACGATGTAATGATTGCTAAATGTCAATATTTGACAGACGATTTTTGATTATGTTGAATAAATTGAATCATGAAGTTTGAATGCGCGAAAAATATGTTTTTATTTCTTAGAAAATTTACTTTAATATTAACTAACCAGTGGAAACAATTTGCCTTTGTAAAATTATGAGATAAGTTATTTATTTTTCTCCAAACACATTTAAATATATGCACTATGTCGTTTAAAGCACTTATAGTAATCTTTGTAATATGCGAAAAAAATCACAACTGACAAAATTGACGTCACTTTCAGATTTCAAATTATAGCGAGTTAATCTGAAATTGGTTTATAAAAATATTGTCCATACGCAGTTTCTTTGAATGGCAACGGGAAAGAAATTGAATTAGAAATTGAGGGAAATAAATAGATTTCTGTAATGATAAACTATGGGAAATGTTTGAAAAAAGTGGTAAAGATTGGTCTGAGAAATTTTTAAAGTTGACAGTAATTTTACCCATGTTCTAAAGCGTATGTACACCGAGTTTCGTTCAAATCAGACAAAAACTGCAGATTTGTATAAGGAACATACATACATACCAAGAACGGCTTTTATATACAGTGTCTCACATAAGTGATGGGACACTTGTGCTTTACAAAAGGAAACTAATCAAATAAATTAAAAAAACATGTACACATTTTTTTTGTGGGTGTGTTTCATACTTAAATTTAGTAAAGATTATTACATAACATACATTTTGTCAAAATATTAAAATATTAATTTAATAAAAATACAAATGTTTAGAACGGAGCAAAAAATAGCTCACATAAGTGATGGGACACCATTATATATGCAACAAAAATCGTCTGAAATAAGCAATAAAAATATTTTTTGGGGTTTTATTTTTACTTAAAAGCAATTGGCAATAATTTATAAAATCGTCTGCAGTATTTCTCTCCAGTTTGTTTTGGAATTTTTGTGTTTTTTAGCTCTGTGTAGTCATGAATGCTAAACGAAAAGAAACTTCGCCTGAAATTCGAAAATTAGTTATTAATTTGCATATTGAACGTGGAAAATCTATTAGAAAAACTGCTGAAACAGTTAACTTGAGTCGTTCAACAGTTTTCAATATCATTAAACGATATAAAAAGAATCATATGATTCAGGATAAAAGAAGACCTGGCTGACCATCAAAGCTATCCAATGGAATAAAGCGAATTATCGTTCGAAATATTAAAAAAAATCCAAGAATTAGTGCTTCAAAAGTTGCTGCTGATTTACAAGCATTATATGGAATAATTGTTAATCCTGAAACTATTAGAAGGGTAATTCGATCTGCTGGATATCACGGTAGAGTAGCCAGGAAAAAATTCTTCGTAAGTGAAAAGAATAGAAAACTCAGACTAGCTTTCGCAAAATCCAACATAAATAAGAATTCTGATTACTGGAATAAAGTTATATTTGCTGATGAGAGTAAATTTAATATATTTGGTTCTGACGGTAGAATCTTGGTGTGGAGAAAACCCAGGGAAGAACTTCACAAACAGAACTTGGTACCAACAGTAAAACATGGTGGAGGAGGAGTTATGGTATGGGGGTGTATGTCGTCCGCTGAAGTTGGTAATCTTGTTTTTATTGACAGTATAATGGATCAGTACAAGTATATTGATATTTTAAAGCAAAATTTGAAATCTTCAGCACGAAAATTGAACCTTCATAACGATTTTAAATTCTACCAGGACAATGACCCCAAGCACACTGCTCTGAACGTTAGACTCTGGCTGCTATATAACTGTCCTGAAATAATAAAAACACCACCACAATCTCCAGACTTAAATCCCATAGAGAATATTTGGCAAGAATTGGAATCAAGAATTCGCAAACACACCATTTCTTCAAAACAACAACTAAAATCGGTGCTTCAAGAAGAATGGGGTAAAATCACTCCAGAAATCACAAAAAAATTAGTCGAATCCATCCCAAAAAGATTAAATCATGTTTTAAAAGTAAAAGGAAATCCAACAAAATATTAAAACCTTTTAAAAAGTAAAATTTTTGGATAAATATTTGATGGAAAAGTAAGTGTCCCATCACTTATGTGAGCCATTTTTTGCTCCGTTCTGAACAATTGTATTTTTACTAAATTAATATTTTAATATTTTGACAAAATGTATGTTATGTAATAATTGTTACTAACTTTAAATATGAAACACACCCAAAAAATTTTTGCACATGTTTGTTTATTTATTTTATTGCAGTTTCTTTTTATAAAGCACAAGTGTCCCATCACTTTTGTGAGACACTGTATATAGATTTTACCCATGTTCTAAAGCGTATGTACACCGAGTTTCGTTCAAATCGGACAAAAACTGCAGATTTGTATAAGGAACATACATACATACCAAGAACGGCTTTTATATATATAGATATGAGTGATTTTGTTTTGTGTTTAAAATAGATAATTGGTTGAAAGCCGGAACTCTTAAGAGAACTGCTACTGTGATTGAAATTAATCCTGGTGAGTCCAGAACTGCACTTACTTGGAAACATTGTGATTATTTAGAAGTGCAAGACAACCTGAGTGCAGCTGTTTATAGGCCTGTTCTGGCAAGTGATAAACCTAATACTTTAAATAAAACTTTAATATTACTTATAATTACTTTAAATAATACTTTAATAACATCAGTGCCCCATTGTAAGAAAAGAAAATATAATAATGAGTATACTTGAAATATGGATTTTCATTCACGGGAGAGGAAGATTTTCCAAAACCACTATGCGTTGTTTGTGGAGTGATATTGTGGAATGGTAGCATGAAACCCTCTTTATTGATGCTCCACTTACAGACAAAATATCCATTTTATAAACAAAAGGATGTCAGTTAATTTCAGCGACTATCAAGCGGCCTTAATGCAGCATCTTGCATGTTTTCTAACAAAAAAAACAAACATTGAGAATGCTGTTGGAGCATCGTACAGAATATGCTATCGTATTGCTAAAAGTGGTAAAAATCATACAATTGCTGAAATTTTAATATATCCCTGTATCAAAGATGCTGCCAAATGTATGTTTGGTGAAAAACATGTGAAAAAAAATTCGAAGATGTCACCGATAGTGTGAACGAAACATATGTAATCTACATTAGAAAGGTATTTTAAATATTCCGTGTTATGTTTTTATCACTTTAAGCATTATTAGACTTTAATTTAAAGTTAACAAGTGATTGTATTATATTATTTATAAGAAGATTACTAATGGAAAAAAAAAGCATGTTTGCGTTATATGGTTGAGTGGAGGGGGAGGGGAGTGTTTATGAAAAATGGGGGTACGCCGAAATAAAAAGCCTAAGAAAGGGGTACGTGAAAGAAAAAAGGTTGGGAAGCGCTGTCTTAGTTTGTTGATAGTGACAAACCTTTAAAAAATAAGGATATGAAAGAATTAAAGTTTAAGAAGAGAGGTGTAATAACAACTGTCGGAAGAATCTACGATCCTTTGGACTTAATATCACCATTTGCAATTCCAGCTAAAATACTATTGCAAAATTTTTGGAAGAAAAAAAACTTGACTGGGACGATGCTTTACCACCAGACTTAGCAAAAATATTTCAGGATTGGTCTGAAGAATTATTTTACTTGAAACAGATCTTTGTGCTAAAGCATCTATTGTCTATGAAACGAATGGAAGAAGTTACTGATTGTCAGTTTCACGTCTTCGTAGATGTCAGTAAACGAGATTACGGGACAGTTATTTACGTACGTTTTTGTAACTCTAAAATCTGTTTTTGTAACGCAGAAAATTCCGTTCTAATTTAGTCCCATCGAAGACTAAAGACGCACCAGTTCAGGATATAACTCTGCCGAGATTCGAGCTTCTTTCTGCGCTTATAGAAGCCACATTGTTCCATCACATTCGATGACTCCATTTAAATCAACCAAAGAACAGGAAGATTAGATTTTTGTCAGATTCGAGGATTATTCTGTACTGTACCAAGAATAATCCTAAAAAATTAAAGATGTTTGTTAAGAACAGAGAAGATGAATTAGAGAAAATATCTTATCCTGATTATTGGAATCACCGTCCTGGAAGTGAAAATCCTGCTGATATATTATCACGATGTGAAAATTTAACCCGGCTAAAAGACCTGGAACTCTGGTGGTTTGGACCACATCATTGGCTAAGAAAGTGTAAAAACCAATGGCCACAAACCAAAGATGATGTCGTCCACGAAACTGATTTAGATGATAAAGAATATAAAGCAATGGCTTTGGCTTTGCTCATAATAACGAAACTTGAAACTCTTTTAGGCATCCGAAGATGCAGACAATTAAGAAAAATTTTACGAATAACAGCATGGATTCGAAAGTTTGTCCACAATGCAAGAAATAGAGTAACAAAATTGGTCCAGTGTTAACAGAATAACTTGAATTAGCGGAAGAATACTGTGATAAAGTCACTCAAACGGAGCATTTTCCTGAAGAATATTCAGCGCTGACGCAAGGAAAACCAGTACCAGTAAACTCAGTTATTTGGACGTTTAATACAGTTTTAAGTAGTATAAAAGTTATCCTGATTGGTGGATGATTACAGCAAGTTACATTTAATATTACGAAGCTCATCTACTTTTACTACCTAATATATCTAATTTATCAGACCTTATAATCATTGTCGTAAACGAATAAAGCACAGCGGTGTCTCAGAAACTTTAATACAACTAGAGAAAGAACTTTGATTTTATGAGCCAGACAAACAAGCAAAGGTTTGATATTTACTAGTAGATGCAGTTTGTGTCATAATTTTCGTGTTAAACCTGCCACCCAGATTCCTGCACCTCTACCACAGACAAAAATTACAGTTCCCCAATCCGATGAATATCAAATAATAAAAATGATAAAATATCGAGAAAATATTCTGATTGAAGTTTGGGAGCGGTGGAAATGTAATTATCTGCTAGAATTAAAATCAGCTCATTAGAATCAACAGGTTGTATGACCAAGCAAATTTAAAGAAAACATCGTCGTTCTCACAAAGGAGAACACCCTACGACTGATCTTGAAGATGAGGGTTGTAATTCAAACTCATTCTGGACGTCATAGTCGAAAAAGAGCTTGCACAGTGAGGTTGCCACACGGAGACGTCATTAGATTATTTTTTGCCCTCTGTATATAGTTGTGTTGTATGTTCGTTATTAATGTAAATGTATATCATCTCCCGCAATAAATAGTGTTTGTTAGTTAAAGAAGGCTTCGAAATATTTGTGAAGATCAACAGAACCAGATCCAGGGATGAATTAAGGGAGATCAATTCCTTTCTTATCTTTTATGCTTTTAAGATTTCGAATTTTTTGTTTAGTCTCATGACAGAAACTTCATATTTTTGGTTTACATTATGGATATCACATTTACATCGCCCACATTACTTCGTTTTAGGTAGCTTTCAATACAAAAAAGTCCTTCCGGCCTGTACCGGGAGGAAAAGGTAGCTTTCCTATATCTTCGTTTTAAAATTTTAGCTACACAGCTCTGCTATTTTTACATGAAAACAGCAAGTTAAAATGCAAAGAAAACGTTTACAAAAGATTCGTTAATACTGAATTAGAATAAGAAATTCGCCAAATCATTGAACTATAGCCAAATTGGCTTCATTTATGAAGACTTATTTTGGTCGCCAAATTTGGCGATTTTTCGCCAAGAGTCGCCAAGTGTGGCGATAATTTGGCGCTAATGGATATGAATATATAGTTTTATGCGCATGATTGGGAAAATGATTACAACAATGAAAATTTTTGTAATGTGCTGTCTTGTTTCAAAATGTCAGCCACCCTAGAATTTCAAACTGCTCTATCTCAGCCATTTTTTAAGATAGAGGTAAAACAAAAAATGCTCTGGATTCCTTGTATCAAGGCCTAACACTTAATTAAAAAATAAATTTACATTTTTAACTTTTTGTATATTTATTTTAGTTTTAAATATTTATTAAATCTTTAAGTGGCCGCCATCTTGAAACAAGATGGCAGACCAAGCTGGCCAACGAACTCGGTCGAGACATTGGTGAGCTTAATACACACAATTAGTTTCATACAAATTGATTTATAAATACGAGCGTTATCGTATGACATAGGTCAGATATATATATATATATCAACATTTGAACGGAGGGTGGTTTTGGGATCTGGGGGTAATGATCGGTGAAAATATATCGAAATTTTCTGAAACTGCTTTCCTCCGAACGGCTGCAATAGGTAGCTTTATACTTTTAGGTAGCTTTCAATAAAAAAGTCCTTCCGGCCTGTACCGGGACGAAAAGGTAGCTTTCCTATATCTCCGTTTTAAAATTTTAGCTAATGTTACACAAAAACAGCAAGTTAAAATGTAAAGAAAACGTTTACAAAAGATTCGTTAATACTGAATTTGATTGCCAAATCATTGAGCTAGAGCCAAATTGGCTTCATTTATGAAAACTTATTTTGGTACCAAATTTGGCAATATTTCGCCAAATGTCGCCAAGTTTGGCGAGAATTTGGCACTAACGGATATGAATATATAGTTTTATACGTATGATTGGGAACATGATTACAACAATGAAAATATTTGTAATGTGCTGTCTTGTTTCAAAATGTCAGCCACCCTAGAATTTCAAACTGCTCTATCTCAGCCATTTTTTAAGATAGAGATAAAACAAAAAATGCTCTGGAATTCTTGCATCAAGGCCTAACACTTAATTAAAAAATAAATTTGAATTTTTAACTTTTTTTATATTTATTTTAGTTTTAAATCTTTAAGTGGCCACCATATTGAAACAAGATAGCGGACAAAGCTGGTCAACGAACTCGGTCAAGACATTGGTGAGCTTAATACACACAATTAGTTAAATCAAAATTGATTTATAAATACGAGCGTTATCGTATGACATAGGTCAGATATATATATATATATATATATATATATATATATATATATATGGATATATCTATATATATAAATCAACATTTGAACGGAGGGTGGTTTTGGGGTCTGGGTGTCATGATCGGTGAAAATACATCGAAAATTTTCGGAACTGCTTTCCTCCGAACAGCTGCAATAGGTAGCTTTATACTTTTAAAAAAGTATTAAGCTACCTATTGCAGCCGTTCGGAGGAAAGCAGTTCCGAAAATTTTCGATGTATTTATTTGGATGAAACTAATTGTGTGTATTAAACTAACCAATGTCTCGACCGAGTTCGTTGGCCAGCTTGGTCCGCCATTTTGTTTCAAGATGGCGGCCATTTAAAAATTTAAAACTAAAATAAATATACAAAAAAGTAAAAATTCAAATTTATTTTTTATTTACGTGTTAGGCCTTGATACAAGGATTCCAGAGCATTTTTTGGTTTACCTCTATCTTAAAAAATGGCTGAGATAGAGCAGTTTGAAATTCTAGGGTGGGTGACAATTTGAAACAAAACAGCACATTAACGCGATTACTCGCAAATTATTTTCTTTCCTTGTTGTAATAGTTTTCCCAATCATACGCATAAAACTATATATTCATATCCGTTATCGCCAAAATTGGCGACATTGGCGACAAATTTGGCGACCAAAATAAGTCTTCATAAATGAAGCCAATTTGGCTATTGCTCAATAATTTGGTGAATTTCTTATTCAAATTCAGTATTAACGAATCTTTTGTAAACGTTTCTTTGCATTTTAACTTGCTGTTTTCGTGTAACATTAGCTAAAATTTTAAAACGAAGATGTAGGAAAGCTACCTTTTCCTCCCGGTACAGGCCGGAAGGACTTTTTTTAATTAGTTTCTTATTGGCCTCTTTTTGTTTGTTTGTCTTCTGTTCGTGTTTTGTGCTGATGTTGGAATTATATTATATAGATATATGAAAATCCACGGTCTGCGCCTTTTTCTCTGACCTACTCCGACCTAATCTTCATGCTTTGCTTCTCTATGCCCATCCATAAGTATTGAAAGTAAGAAACATACGGCCACGTTTGCCACCATCTTCAAATCTATTATTTATTTTGTCATAAATTGTTTCGTATTCTTTGTGATCAAAATTATTCGTAGAATTTGATGGCTATTCAGATGGTTCACGTTTCCTATCACGCCAAAGGTACGGATTTTTACGAAAACCGTAAATATTTCTTTCATCATTTCCTCTATCTGCATGATGTGTATATTGTTTATGATATCTGCAATATCTACCGACAAATTTGTCTGATTAATATATATATATATATATATATATATGTAAGATACCGCTCTGTATAACGTGCGCACCTCGTTATAACGAACGCACATCGATCTCTCTGTAACGAGCGGTCGATCACCGCTATCACACATCCCATTACTAGATATCACGATGTTCGAAGGACCATATTTAGCTCCGTTCATGTAGTTCTTGGCATTCGTTCGTTGAATCACCGTGTAATTCATAGGCTAGAAGATAAAAGTATGTAGTCGGACGAGTGTAGGAGAAATCAGCAGACATTTTCCTGGGAACTAGCTTTTATTCCAATTAATTACAAGTCTCTTTGATTAAGCTAGGCCCAGGCCAGAGTTTGAGGAATCTTTCACCGGGAAAACATCGTCTTATCGGCCGGAGATCGCGAATTATCGGACTTATAACGGCCGTAGTTATTGGGGAGAGTGATTAGAGTCAAAAGTCACGCAAAAAACATGCTCCTCACATTATATACATCGAAACTACCACCAGAGACCGCTTTGCAGCTTATGAAATAATGTAATTTAATTGGCTAATTAGCCTTTGACTCATATCTGGGTAAGCAGCCCAGATAATTAACATGCAAGATCTAGCCACCGGGAGAAGAGAGATGCGCTACCGTCAGCACTTTTAATCTTAACTAGGATTCAAAATTGATATCTGTTCGTAATAAATGTATTGTAAGGAAAGTTAAGTTAAGTTACAGGGGCAACTAGAAATGAAGGCGAAACTTTAAAATTTTGACACACGATTTAGAGATTTTAAACTTTGAATTTTTATATTTTAGTTTCTGATTTGGAATGGGTTTAACTAACTATCCTTTCATATCAATCCACATTCGTTCACATTCAAAATTTTTTCATACTTTTTCACATTCATTTCACATCCCCCCCTTTCAAAATGAGCGCCACAGTACTTGCCAGCAAGGGCTATGGGGCTCAACCCCATAAGTTAAACACATTTTAAACTAGGCTATCGAATTTTTTTTTTCTACGGAATTCTAATTAGACTCTCAAACTGCTTGGGCTTACTTTTACATAACATACTGGTACTATTTGATGATATACACTGAAGATTAAACATATGACATATATTGTAAACAAAACACAGCTGCAGCAAAAAAAAATTGAACATTTCTCGTGAGAACATTATGTGCTACTTTTTGAAAGTCTATTAGCACATTGTAAAAGTTTTTGTTAACCAACATGTCCTGTGTGAATTGTTCTTGGGTGTTGGTTCATCAGGAAAGGTAAACATTGCACCTTTCTTTAAACATACAATACAATAAAAACTAAAGAATATGATACTTGAAAACAGAAATATAATATGGCAAATACTTATATTATTTACAAAACACAAACAATTAAAATATGCACTTAAACTTATAAAAATATTTCAACATGATATAAACACTTATTCAAAACATTAAATTTAAGAAATATAGAATAAAAGATACTTCAAATATATTGTAAATATAAGACAAAACAATTACTACAAATGCAATAAAAACAACACAAACATGAAAATGTCATCGGAGCAGTTACAAGCTCTGTTACTACTCCAAATTATCTATTTATAAGCATCTTTGGGCTTATAGGACACTCTAGTGGGACTTATTCTCAGGAGGGAAAAAATTGAACTTGAAAACTTAGTAAAAATAGGAAATTCTAACCAAAAAATAAAAAAAATTAGGCTATCCTTTCCACCATGCTCAGTGAGACATGGATTTCTAAACTCTGAGGTGATTATCATCCAAAAAATGTGTTTCTTGCACCAGGAAAAAGGAAAATCGGATGCCCGATAATCACCTACAGAGGGAAAGCGAAGTAGTTTTGCCAAATTCTCCATTCTACATGGAAAGAGAAAATGGGAAAACAGTTCGACTATAGACGGGAGGCCACGGAGCGGAGGACCCCTAACGTGTTCCTAACTTTGTCATTGTATAAGTAATAAAAAAAATAAAAAGGTTAGCAGTACTTTAAAACTGCTCCGCCAACTACACCGCTGGGTTTTAAATTAACATCCAGCTGGGTCCTCATCCAAACACTAAAATGATAGAGGGACGATAGGAAAGCAAAAATAAAAAATTGAAAGATGAAAGAAATAGACGGGGGTTATTCATGGCAGAGTTTTAAATTTTGAGGAGGGTTATAGAATCTCAACTTGGAGGCGTGCACTATTTCAGAATTTCTCTTAAAATGTATACTGGGTTTATCAATTTCAAAACTTACATCAGATAGTTGTTTTAAGATAGTATATGGTCCAGAATATGGTGGAGTCAATTTACGTGTTTTAGGATAGTGGAATTCTTCATACATTACAATGTCACCAACTTTAAACTTTACAGGAAGAAAACGAGCATCATAATGGATTTTGTTTTTTTATGGTAAGCTATTGTTCTTTCCTTAGCCAATTTTCTAGCTTCTTCAACAGGAGGGTAATAATCATTATCTGACAAAAGAGGATCATAAGGTAATTTTCCTAACAGCAAATAACTAGGTGGAAATTGAGTTACAGAATGTGGAGTAGCATTATATTGGTACAATACTTCATCTAAAAATTTTGTCCAAGGTAATTTAATTGGGGATGAATTTACAATACATTTTAATCTGGTGACAATAGTTTGATTCAAACGTTCAATTTTCCCATTCGTTTCCGGGTGATGACTGGAGGTTAACCGGTGTTCCACATTATAATTACGAAGAAAACGTTTGAATCTAGAAGCTGTAAATGCTCCATTTCTATCAGTAAGTATTTTTTCTGGTACTTGAGTTTGAAATAATTGTTTCAAAATGTTTGTATAAGTTTCAGTTGTTACACTTTTTGACGCAAAACCCCACACATATCGAGTTGCATGGTCTATGACCAAATGCAGATATTTCTTTGCCGAATTATAATGATTAAATCCACCAACAGAGTCCAATGCCAAGCATTCAAAAGGTATATCCGTTGGGGGCATGAGCTGCAACAAACCAAATCTTTTTTGCCTACTTTTTTTGTTGATTTGACAGGTATGACAATGTTTTACAAAATTTTCAATATCTTTATTAAGATTAGGCCAATAATATTGATTTGTAATTAAATTTATCATCTTATAAATTCCAGGATGTCCAAAATCTGTGTGGGCTTTTTCCAAGAGGGGTAAACGTAAAGCCATGGGGACGACAATCTTATACAAACTTTTCTTTTTAATCACAATAACATCATTAATTTCAACATATTTTTTACCATCTACCTTGACATTTACTTTTTTCTGATTTTCTCTGATATCATTCAAGTTGAGTAAATGTGTATGATGTGGGGGGGTCTTCTGAAACAGGTAATCTAGACAGCATATCAGCCTCTACATTAGTGAAGCCCTTTTAGGTAGATTTCGTAAGAAATACTACCTATTACATTCTCACCTAAGTTGGAAATTTTGAAAAATTTTTGCAGATCTACGCCGATCATGACTCCCAGAACCCAAAACCACCCCCAGTTCAAAACTTTATATCTATCTATCTATCTATCTATCTATCTATCTATCTATCTATCTATCTATCTATCTATGTCACTTTTTTCTGACCACGATAACTGGAAAAATTCTGGATTAATCTTTTACAAACTGATACATAAAATCAAGGGGCATAAAATCTCGGTCAAGTTCGTTAATGGGCAAAATCGAACCAAGGGGGGAGGGTGGGGGGGCTTTTTGTGAAAACAGAAAAAACCCCATAATTTCTTAATTATTATACGTATCGAATCCATTTAAAGTTATTAATACTTCTAGGAGAAGGGCCGAAAATTTATGTATGACAGATTTTTCATATAATTAAAAATGGCTCCAAGGGGGGGAAAAAGGGGGGGTTTAGAAGAAAAAAAATCATAGCTTCGTCAATTCACAAGATATCAAATCCGCGTAAATTTATTATTAATCCTCTTATTATTATCTAAAACTTTCACATTGACAAGTTTTTTATAGGACCAACAGTTATAGCAAAAAAAATTAAAAACAAAAAAAAAATCCCTGCCGGCTCCGCCTGCAAACAAGTTACTTTTCGAAGTAGGCAGTTCCAACTCCCGCATCTTTTCGAAACTGATACATAAAATCAAGGGGCATAAAATCTCGGTCAAGTTCGTTAATGGGCAAAATCGAACCAAGGGGGGGGGATGGGGGGGGCCTTTTGTGAAAACAGAAAAAAACATAATTTCTTAATTATGATATGTATCGAATCCGTTTGACGTTATTATTACTTCTAGGAGAAGGGCCGAAAATTTATGTATGACAGATTTTTGATATAATTAAAAATTGCCTTAAGCGGGGGAAGGGGGGGGGGGGTTTAGAAGAAAAAAATTCATAACTTCATCAATTCCCAAGATTTCAAATTCGCTTAAATTTATTATAAATCCTCTTAATATTATCTAAAACTTTTATATTGACAAGTTTTTTATAGGACCAACCGTTATAACAAAAAAAATTAAAAACAAAAAAACCCCTGCCGGCTCCGCCTGCAAACAAGTTATTTTTCGAAGTAAGCGGTTCCAACTCCCGCATCTGTTCGAAACTGATACATAAAATCAAGAGGCATAAAATCTCGGTCAAGTTCGTTAATGGGCAAAATCGAACCAGGGGGGGGGATGGGGGGGGGGCTTTTTGTGAAAACAGAAAAAAAACCATAGTTTCTTAATTATGATACGTATCGAATCCGTTTGAAGTTATTATTACTTCTAGGAGAAAGGCCGAAAATTTATGTATGACAGATTTTTGATATAATTAAAAATTGCCTTAAGAGGGGGGAAGGGGGGTTTTAGAAGAAAAAAATTCATAACTTCGTCAATTCCCAAGATTTCAAATCCACTTAAATTTATTATAAATCCTCTTAATATTATCTAAAACTTTTATATTGACAAGTTTTTTATAGGACCAACCGTTATATCAAAAAAAAATTAAAAACAAAAAAATCCCTGCCGGATCCGCCTGCAAACAAGTTAGGTTTCGAAGTAGGCGGTTCAAACTGCCGCATCATCGTAAAAAAGGTCATTTCTTCCGCAATTCCCGACAAACAGGCGCCCCACGGTCTGCGTCTTCGAAATCTACCTGTGTCTGTAGGCCGAGCCGTCAGGGATTTTTTATATTTAATATCATAGTCAAACATACTCAGTTTAAGGGACCAGCGGAAAAGACGTCCTCTTAGGTTTTTAACATTTTTTAGCCAAGTGAGAGCCGCATGGTCTGTATGAATGACAAATTTTTGACCTTTTAAATAATGGTAAAATTTATCTAGAGCATCCACAATTGCCAAACATTCGAGTTCAATAATTGCATAATTTTTTTCATAGTCACGAAGATTTCTAGAATCATATGCTATGGGGTGCAAAATACCATTTTCATCAGCCTGTTTCACAACACATCCCACTCCAAGACTTGATGCATCTACAAATAAATGACAAGGTGTTTTGGGATCAAACAATCTTAAGATAGGTTTTTGAATTAGAGCTGCTTTTAATTTTTCAAAAGAATTTTGACAGTCCTGGTCCCATACATAAGGAACATTTTTCTTTAGCAAATTATTTAGAGGATATCTAACCTCAGCATATTTATGAATGAATTTATTATAAACATTAATAGATCCCAAAAAGCGTTGTAACTCTTTCACATTGGTTGGTGGTTTTAACTTCTGGATGGTTTCAATATTCGGGTTATCGGGTGTAATACAACCATTCGACACTTCATATCCAAGAAAATTAATTGTTTTTTTAACAAAATTACATTTAGACAGCTTTAATTTAAGATTTTCCTGGACACAAATATCAAAAATGATTTCCAAATGATGGTAATGTTCTTCTTCATTTTGTGAGAATACAATAATATCATCAAAATAACTGCATGCAAAGTCAATTTTATATTTATTTAGGATTCTTCGAAGGATACGGTTGAAATTTGCAGGGGCACTTTTCAAGCCGAAGGCGAGACGCTTCCACTCAGATAAGCCAAACGTTGTGGCAAAAGCTAATTTTTCAGTATCTTTAGGGTGGATAGGTATATGCCAATATCCACTTGCTAAATCGAGAGTGGAAAACACTTTAGCTTGCACCAATTTGTCCAATAAAGTGTCGATTCGAGGTAAGGGTTCTGCATCTGTTTTGGTTATGGCATTTAATTTTCGGAAATCGACACACAACCGAGTTTTCTTTCCTTCTTCACGTTTATAAACTAAGGTTACAGGTGAGGAATAAGGGGAATGACTTTCTTTGATGATACCGGCTTTTAACAAATTTTGAACTTGTTCTCTAATTTCTTCTTCTTCCTTAGGGGAAGTACGATAAGCTCTAAGTGAAATTGGTAAGTCGGAAGTTAAATGTATTCTCTGGGGTTCCATGTTGACACATCCTACATCATATTTATCTTTGGCAAAAATACCGACATATTTGGCTAAGAGAGTAGGCAGTTTGTTAGGTGCAGACTGAACTTGGATAGGTTCAGTGGCGTTTACAAACTCTGGCTCATAATTTTCGGCAAATATCCCTGCATTTTCCTTTTCTGAGACATCTTCATTAGGTTCTGATACATGCAAGGAATTAACTGTTGGAATATTTCGTAATTGGTTCAGGAGAGGCACGCTTTGGTTATTTTGGAAAATTTGCATCTTAACACAATCAATATTTAACTGGAAACTTTGGCAATGGTTAAGTCCAATAAGGGTATAGGGTAATTTATTATAATATAAAGATCAACATATTTGGATATGCGGCCAATTTTCAAATTAACACGACATTTTTTCTGCAAGGTGAGAATGCCTTGTGTTTGAGCAACCGATAGACCTTTACGAATTTTGGAAGTGTTTAACTGGAATTTTTGAACTAAATGCAATGGAATGACACTTAACGAGCTTCCTGAGTTGATCAAACAGGGTATTGAGTTTTCTGGTATCCCTAGAGTAGTAATTTGACGTTTCTTTGGGTTTTCTTTGGATCCTTTTCTTTTTTCTATGTACCCGGGTACTATTAGTTGTCATTGGTTACTACTTGGGTTTGCAGAAAAATCACTTTGTGTCTGATTTGGATTTTGGATTTGAATGTTTGTTTGTTGGGTTAGAGAGGAGGCCTCTAAAGATTGCTTTCGAAAAGGACAATCTCGTACCCAATGGTAAGCATTTGGAATATTAAGATTAAGGCATACGCGGCATGGCGATGGTGGCAATGTAGCCTGGTAGTGTATATTTGGTCTAGGAGGAGACGGTTGAAATGGTCTCACATTTTGGAAAGTTCTTTGAGGGTTAGGCACATTTGGGCGATTCTGGGGGTTTTGATAAGGGTATCTATAATTCCAGGATCGCATTGGAAAATTCTGCTCAGTGGTATTAGGGCGATATGGTCGCCATTGTCTGAACTGATTTTGTGGAGTTTGGTCTGGTTTATTTTCAGGACTCTTGCCTGCTACTTCAAGCTTAGTAAGTTTAAACACTAATTCTCTCAATTCTGTGGCAGTTTTGGGGGCATTAGTCACAATTAGTCTTTGCATAGAAATTGGCAAACCTTCGGATAACCCTTCTAGAATGAATTTGTTATCTAAACCCAGATCACGACCCATTTTCGTTTTCTTTTGGTAGTACTCGTTGAGGTCATCACCTGACCTATACCGAATACTAGCAAAGTCGCTTAGTGATAGTGTATCTGGGGTAGAAAAATTTTCATGGAATAGTGAAACAAACTCATTCCAGTGTAAAACATTAAGACAGTTGTTAATGTATAGGGTAAGGGCACTATCTTTTTAAAATTTCTGGATGTATCTTATCTTCCAAACATCATCTTTTCTGGATTCAATACATACAGCCTCAAAATAAGCAAGCCAAGAGGCAAAAATCATCTTTGCTTCCGGCGAAAACGGGATAATTTCGGGATCTTTTGTTGTTTTTTCCTCAATATTTGCTGCATAGCTACCTACAGTGGCCTTTTTGATTAACTCTATTTCAGGGGTTAGGGCCTGATTTTTAAGAGGTTGTTGGCTCTCTGGGCTAATAGCTCCATTCATATTTACAGGGGAACTTTCATGTATTTCCGTATTTGGAGGACTTTCAAGGGGATTTCCACTTCCCGCAACTTCTGTGTTTTTTTCTTTCAAAGATTCGCTACCTTCACCCACTTGAGTGGATTTGTCTTCTGCACTCATTTTTATTACTTATTTTTACAATCTCATTAAACAAAATATACAAAAAAAATATTTTTACTAGAAAAAATCCAATTTTTTTTTCTAAAAAAACTTGAATTTTAATTAAATCTTAATTTTTCATCAAATCTCGTTTAAATTTCAAAAATAATAACCAAAAATAATCTGCTTCATTTAATCACGTAAGTTGTAACATAGAGATAATAACTAGAATAATAAAATAATAAAAATAATAAAAATAATAATAAAATAATAATAATAATAATAATAATAATATATTTCATGAAAATAACACTTAAAAAAATAAAATTTCAAATTATTCTTCTTTAAAACCCTCTTACTGTTTCGAAAAATAAAAATAAAAGTCTCTTTCCGTTTTTAACTTCTTAAAAAATAACAAAGTGACATACCTGGTTTTTTCCTTTTTGTCTTAAATCCATTTTTTTAATGCACCACAATACTGATAAAATAAAAAATTAATAAAAGGAAAGAAAAAAAGTGATTTAACCAAACGTTTTCAATAGGTCATTAAAGCAGGGTTAAACAGCTGTTTGATCTTTCATTCATAACCATCTGTCTGCTAAAGAGTCGTATGGTTGAACTTTGATCTCACAGAGCATGTGTTTTTCTCCACACACGTTCTGCTGATAAGTAGGTCAATTGAAAAGAAGTCTTTTGGAGTGAAGAGCTGAAGAAAAATTGTTTATTTTAAGTAGGCAACGAAATAAAATGTTTAACCCAGATGAAAAGGGAGAGAAAAAAAATTGTTTGATAGATGATCCGAAACACAACCTATTATTCGATAGCTTAATGAGGAACGAAGCAGGAGCTCTTTCTTTTATTGACTGATCGTAGATATTTATTTCTTTATTTTGGACACAAACTTTTTCTTTTCAGTTAAACACACTAGTCTTCTGTTATTTTCTTTTAAAGGCCCGGTGATTAAAAATAAAGTCTTTTTATGGTTGGTTCGATTACGATGTTTCTTATTGATGAATAGTTATTTAAAAGAAAGGATTTTCCCATGACAGGTATTTAATCCTAGCAGACTCACTGTAAGATACCGCTTTGTATAACGTGCGCACCTCGTTATAACGAACGCACATCGATCTCTCTGTAACGAGCGGTCGATCACCGCTATCACACATCCCATTACTAGATATCACAATGTTCGAAGGACCATATTTAGCTCCGTTCATGTAGTTCTTGGCATTCGTTCGTTGAATCGCCGTGTAATTCATAGGCTAGAAATAAAAGTATGTAGTCGGACGAGTGTAGGAGAAATCAGCAGACATATTTCTGGGAACTAGCTTTTATTCCAATTAATTACAAGTCTCTTTGATTAAGCTAGGCCCAGGCCAGAGTTTGAGGAGTCTTTCACCGGGAAAACATCGTCTTATCGGCCGGAGATCGCGAATTATCGGACTTATAGCGGCCGTAGTTATTGGGGAGAGTGATTAGAGTCAAAAGTCACGCAAAAAACATGCTCCTCACATTATATACATCGAAACTACCGCCAGAGACCGCTTTGCAACTTATGAAATAATGTAATTTAATTGGCTAATTAGCCCTTGACTCATATCTGGGTAAGCAGCCCAGATAATTAACATGCAAGATCTAGCCACCGGGAGAAGAGAGATGCGCTACCGTCAGCACTTTTAATCTTAACTAGGATTCAAAATTGATATATGTTCGTTATAAATGTATTGTAAGGAAAGTTAAGTTACAGGGGCAACTAGAAATGAAGGCAAAACTTTAAAATTTTGACACACGATTTAGAGATTTTAAACTTTGAATTTTTATATTTTAGTTTCTGATTTGGAATGGGTTTAACTAACTATCCTTTCATATCAATCCACATTCGTTCACATTCAAAATTCTTTCATACTTTTTCACATTCATTTCATATATATATATATGAATGTTTGATAAATATTTTTATTATACATTTCAGAAATATATATTTTTATTCCCACTCTACACAAAACAAGATTTAAACTTTGAAAGTTACACAAAAATATATTTTTCATAAAATTATATCAAACTTATAGAGGAAGAATTTTCGGAAGCTTCAGGGAATTTCCCCCACCTGTCCCGTATTCTCTTTGCCACTACATTTGAATCGCATTCTAATTTATTCTTGTTCTTAATCTATTTTATTTAGGGCAAAAGAATAAGCATTCCACTGAACAAGAAATTCATGGGAAACCCTCAGCAGTTAGAAAAAATAAACAAAACGCTGGTGAAACCGCAGTTGATGATGTAGTAAATAAGAAGCAAGAAGAATCTTATCAACGTAGTGAAAAAGATAGCGAACTTGAGATAACTCCCTCTACATCTTCTGATCCTGTTGATCAAACGAGTAAGGGACAGAAACAATGGCAAGAAGGAAAAAAGCGTGTTGATCGAACACTTCCTCCACAACAGAAAGTTATACAACTGTGGTAACTTTTCCTCCGAAAAAGTAGTGTTTATTGATGACTAAGTTCATCTTTTTCTTCAAAATTCTGACTTTCTTTCTTTTTTTCCCACTGCATTGTACCTTTAGCTTATTTGTATGCATAAATTATTTTCAGAAATACATATATGTGTAATAAAATAAAATAACTACTTACTGTTTTAATATGAAGATTTCTTTTATACACTGTACAAGAGTTTTTTTTTTTTTTTAACATATAATTCATAATATTCATAACTTGTTTAAATTCTATTATGTAATAAAAGTACCACGATAAGGTACAGTCAAACATGTCAAAACGGAATCCTGCCTCGAAAAGGGATAGAAAAAATAATATTTTTTCCGCTCAACAACATGAATTTTCTGACACATTTTTGGACTTATTAGGTGCGTTCGTAATTATATAAATACGTAGCACCTATTGTCGTAGTCTGGTCCGTCCGTCTGTCTGTCCGTCCGTCCGCATATAACAACGCAAAAACTACCCAAACGAATGGTTTGAAATTTAAGGTATATTATCTTTGCAGAGATTTGTCGAGACATTTCAAATTTTATGAAAATCGAATCAAAACTTTAGAAAATATTAATAAAAATATTTGTTAAGAAATTTGAATTTTTTTTTTAATCGGTGCTTTTTTGTTATAGAAGTTTCCGAGGTTTAATCGTCAAACAACCGATATACTTATTTTATTACAGAAATTAATCTGCAGACGATATAATTCATTTCACAGAATTAAAAATCATCAAGATCTGAATATTTATATAACTAGCTATAGTACGAACGCACCTCATTTGTCACGTTTGACGTACAATTTCCAACTTGTTTTTAAACGTAAAAGCTTGCACACTTGCATGAAGTAAGTTGGAATTGAATGATTTTTTTTTTCCTTCTTCGAAAAATAAATTATATCTCGAGTTGTAAAAAAAAAAAATGTTGTTTCATGACAATCTTTATATGGCGATCGTATCCGGAAATTTGTTTTCAAAACGCCATCTTTTCGACCTTTATGTAAAAATGCAAAGCACTATTCGATTTCATGGTTTCTGAATAAGAGCAGCTACCAATTTCATGCGTTTACAAACAAAAATGAATTCATGATTGTGTCAGAAAGTAACCAGTTTGTTTATGAGAACATCCTTAAACGAAAAAATATCATGGTCAAAACGAAAATAATATAATACAATAACAATAGACAGAGGAACTGATATCCGCTTAAAACGGAATTTTTCTCCGTTCTCTCCCTTAAGGTTCCGTCTTAGCGGATTTTACTGTATTCAATTTAACTTCTAGTAGTCTGATTCTATATTTTCACCAGAGAAATAAGAGACATAAGCCAATTTTTATGGAAATTAATGTAGCAGTGTCGGTAAAGTACAAAATTACAAATACCACTGATACTGATTTGATCATCTTTATACATGGCTGAAAAAACCTTTCGGAGGAAAGCAATTCCGAAACATTTCGGTATATTTTCACCGATCATGACCACCAGACCCCAAAACCACCCTCCGTTCAAATGTTGATTTATATAGTAAGTATATATATATATATATATATATATATATATATATATATATATATATATATATATATATATATATATATATATATATATATCATTATCATCAACCATTTTCAATCGACTGCTGGATGTAGGTCTCCCCTAGATTTTTCCATTGTTTCCTGTGTAGTGCTTTAGTAGTCATCCAATTAACACCGGACATTTTTCAGATTTCGTCACTCCATCTTACTTGAGGTCGTCTTCTTGGTCGTTTTACATCTCTGGGATATCACTGTAGGGTGTTTGTGCTCCATCTATTGTCTTGTCTTCTTGCAATATGCCCAGCCCATTTCCATTTTAGCCGTTTAATTCTGTCATAATGTCAAAAACTTTCGTCTGACTTCTTATCCAAGTTGTTTTCTTTCTGTCTCTTCTAGTTATGCCTAGCATACATCTTCCCATACTTAGCTGTGTTGTCTGTAATCTTTTTACCCTCCGTTTTGTTAGCGTCCATGTTTCTGCTCCATAAGTTAGTGCAGGCAAAACACATTGGTTAAACACCTTTCTTTTCAAACAAAGATGCATGTTGCTCTTCAGGATAATATTGTTCTTCCCAAAACCACTCCATCCATTTCCTATTCTTCTATTGATTTCATTCATGATACTGTTGTCCGATGATATTTCCTGTCCAAGGTACACATAACTTTGCACTTCTTTAATCTCAGTGTTGTTGTAGACGATTTTCTTTTTTTGATGCAAATGAATTGAACATCACTTTAGTCTTTTCCAAATTTATTTTTAATCCCACATTAATGTTAGCTTCTTCCAAATCTTTTAGCATATTTTCCAATTCTTCAGGGCCATTACTGAAAATTAAAATGTCATCAGCAAACCGGAGATGGCTTAAATATTCCCCATTTATTCTAATCCCTTTGTTTTTTCAATCCAACTTCTTGAAAATATTTCCTAAGACAGCAGTAAAAAGCTTAGGCGAAATAGTATCTCCTTGTCTTACTCCTTTTCCAAGCTTGATCTTCGCTTTTCCTTTGTCCAAACGGATTGTGGCTGTTGTTTTCTTATAAATCTTCTTTATGATATTGATGTAAGGTTTATCTATACCAATGTCTTCCAGAGAATCAACTACTGCAGATGTCTAGACCAAATCAAATGCTTTTTCATAATCATTAAAGACAAGGCAGAGAGGTAAATTATATTCTTTATGTTTTTCTATGAGTTCCCTTACTGTTTGAATATGATCCATTGTGTTAAATCCATTTCGGAATCCTGCTTGTTCTTTAGGTTGAGCTGAGTCCAGAGCTGATTTAAGTGTTGTCGTTAAAACTTTGTTGAAAATTTTATAAATCACTGACAGTAAGCTTATTGCACGGTAGTTTTTAATGTTTTCCTTCTCCCCTTTCTTGTAAAGTAGCACCATCATAGCATTATTCCAATTTTCTGATACATCTGATTTATCGAGACATTTGGAAAACAGCAAGGCTAGCATTTTTGTAAATTTTTCTACTGCTTCTTTGATAAGGTCAATTGTAATTCCATCTTCGCCAGGGCATTTACCTTTTTTCATGCATCTAATGGCTTGTACAACTTCATCTGTCATAACTGGAATTATCTTTTCAGTTTCTGTTATGTTTACTCGTGGATCACGTAGGTTGATTTCCATTTGCTCTTCCCATTTATATATATCGTTATAGAATATTTCGACAATGTGTACTATTTAATTATTGATTTTGGTGATTGTTCCATCTGCCCTCTTCAGTGCAGAAATACCTTTTCTTCCGACACACTTTTTGCGCTTAGCTGATTTTGAACTTTTGTTATCGTCTAGAACTTTCTTGACAAGATCACAATTAAATTTTCTGATATCTTCTGTAACACATTTTCTTGCCGTTTTACAGAATTCTACATATTCAACTCTTGATTTAGGATAGTTTTTCTTCATTTTAAATTATCTGCGTTTCTTCATCAATCTTCTGTTATTTTCTTTGTCTGTTTTACTTGTGCTTCACCAGCTATCGTCCTTGCAATTTCTTGTAGAGTATTGGTTATTTTCTTGTTCACTACTGTAACATCTTGTTCTTCTTCTAAAATTGATTGAAGTTCTTGGAAACGATTTTTAAGTTCCAAATTAAATTCTTCTTTATGTTTCTGGAGATTTGTAATATCGATTGATTTCTTTGAGTGTTGCAAAAGCTTCATTCTTTTCACATTTTTTTTTTTTTTTTTTTTTTTTTTTTTTTAACTCACTAAGCACTTGGACTTGTACACTTTAAAAAAAGACAAAGTTTCTTAATCTACGAAAATATAATATAACTGCAAACGAAAATA
The DNA here is from genome assembly GCA_963931845.1 of Maratus michaelseni. Lineage (NCBI taxonomy): Eukaryota > Metazoa > Arthropoda > Arachnida > Araneae > Salticidae > Maratus > Maratus michaelseni. The sequence continues at coordinate 203,104,051 of OZ007594.1, read as the reverse complement.
AACAATAAATTCTTCCGAGTTACCGGAAGAATAAAAGAAAGTTAGTTACGTTCGATTCGTGCAATTTAATTAATATTAAATTATTTATTAACCAGTGGACCCGTGCGAGAATTTCGCACTGCACTCTAATATACTTTAGATTTCGAACAGAGTTATTTATCTTCAGAAACCTCAGAAACTGATATATTTTCGAGATTTAATTAAGCCTTTATATATGAAAAAAAAGTTACCACTTATTTACGGAAACGCTTCCGAGTAGTTTTTAACCGACTCAAAAAGGAGGAGGTTATCAATTCGACGTGTATGTATTTTTTTTTTATGTATGTACACCGATTACTCCGAAACTATGCGTCCTATTTATGTGATTTTTTTTATTCGAAAGAGAATACTATCGAATTGGTCCCATTTCAATTTTATTAAAATTGGTTCAGTACTTTTTCATAAATTCAACAAAAACGAAAAAGAATAAGCATTTTAAAAATAGTTAATTTGTTGGGTAGACGACTTTCATTTAATATCATAAAATATTCTATTACGTGAATTTGCAAATAATAAACTTTTTAACCAAAAATAGAACCGACTTCAAAAACTACTAAAAAACGAAAAATAAATTGTTTAACCAAAAATAGAACCGACTTCATAAACTACTACAAAGTAAAAAATAATTTTTTTTTTAGATAATAGTTAATAAGAAATTAAATTAAGAGCATTGTATTTACCATGCATATTATTATATTTATGTACATTAATTTGATTTTTTGGAGTCTGTGCCAGCCAAGCCAAGTTAAAGTCATGTTACCATGTTTAAACATTTCATCTGATGTTATAAATGCGTATTTTCAAATGAGATTAGCAACATGTCGACAAACATTGCTTTGGAAATTAGTTAATCATTTAAATCATTGTATTTTCTACCATTTGATGAGTTATATGTATTTTTTTATTGTCTCGTATTTATGTAGATATAATTTATACGTGTGTTACGATTTATATTGGATATTTTGTTTTGAATTTTGTACTTGGCTTGGCTGGCACCGACTCCAAAAAATCAAATTAATGTATATAAATATAATAATATGCATGGTAAATACAATGCTCTTAATTTAATTTCTTATTAACTATTATCTAAAAGAAAATATTTTTTACTTTGTAGTAGTTTATGAAGTCGGTTCTATTTTTGGTTAAAAAAATTTATTTATAGTGTATTAATAAGTTTTCTCAAACAGAAATATCGGCTTTTAGGATGCTATTAATTCTCAATTAAACATTTTCAGCTGCGTAATTAAATTTATATATGCAAGAGAACAAAATATTTTTAATGTTAATGTTAATGCTGTTAATTTATCATGTTTGTCTCTAAATCATGCTTTGTTAACCGACTCAAAAAGGAGGAGGTTATCAATTCGACGTGTATGTATTTTTTTTTTTTTTTTTTTTTTTTTTTTTTTTTTTTTTTTATGTATGTACACCGATTACTCCGAAACTATGCGTCCTATTTATGTGATTTTTTTTTATTCGAAAGAGAATACTCTCGAATTGGTCCCATTTCAATTTTATTAAAATTGGTTCAGTACTTTTTCAGAAATTCAACAAAAACGAAAAAAAAATAAGCATTTTAAAAATAGTTAATTTGTTGGGCAGACGACTTTCATTTAATATCCTAAAATATTCTATTACGTGAATTTGCAAATTAAAAGACTGACATATTTAAATCAGCTTGAACTTATCGGATTATAATTCTGAATAAATAAATTAAAGGGGGGATTAGACACTGCCCCCCCCCTCTTTATACTTAACCAATGAGCGCCTTATCACAATGAACGTATATACAAAATTTTAAGCAAATCGGATATTATGAAGAGTTATTACGTTCGTGTCACCAGTTGTTGGGCAGACAACTTTCAAGTTGTAAATAATAACAAGAACGAAAAATCATGCGTCAAGCATAGATTATGTAACACTTCCCAACGCTTCGAAAATAATTTTACAAATCATTAGCGTTTAAAAAGCTGAGAGATAACATCTAAGTAAACAATTTGGAAAACGCATAACATATTTAAAATTATAATTTCAGGAATTTCCAACATATAGAATATTCGGAAAAATATCCGAATACTTTTATTCCACCCTGTATATGATCTATAGATTTGTATATATACTACACAGGATGCTAAATTTTAGTTTAGTTAGGAAACGCATAGCACAGTTTAAAATTCGCCTTCTGGAGTTTCTGTCAATAAATGGAAATGTGTTCGCGAACTTTTGTGCTGCCCTGTATAGGATCTACAGAATTTATACACACCAAGTAATAGACAAAAAGTGAGTTAAATTTAAAATCGCGTTTAGCAACTGAAAACGCACGTCCAGGAATTATTGTCAACAGACATTAGAGAATTCTTTTGTGTGTCCCTGTAAATGAACGATGACTACTATACACACAATATTCTGTATTAAGCCTCTTGTAATGCACCTTAGTGATATACTATAAAAATTTCAATGTGTTTAAAATAGTGAAACATTATTTAATTAAACCGCAAACGATTTTTCTACATAGACGTAATGTAACGGAATTCTTTTGACTGTCCCTGTAAGGTAACTATAAGTGCTATGCACACCCTATTCCCTATTGAGCTTCTTGTAATGCACCTTAGTGATATATATCAATTACGATGTGTTTGAAATTGTGTAACATCATTAAAATAAACCGCAAATGATTTTTTTCCATAAACTGTAATGTAATGGAATTCTTTTGAGTGTCCCTGTAAAAAAACTATAAGTGCTACACACTTCAGTTGAAATAGGGAACATGCTAATGAAATAAAAAAATTATTAGCAACAATATTGTTTAATGTTGATATAGATATCATTAAAGGCTTTAAAGACATTATATAGATATCATTAAAGGCTTTAAAGACATAATTCTTCGGGACATTAATTTTTCGGGATTGATAATTAATTTCAAGCAATCCGCGCAAATACAAACCATTGTCTAATTTAGTTTATGTAAGTTTGTTCAGTAGACAACTCAGCAGAGTATCTTTCATCATAAAATAAATTAGAATTCTCTAATGTCTGTTAACAATAATTCCTGGAAGTGCTATGCACACCCTATTCCATATTAAGCTTCTTGTAATGCACCTTAGTGATATATATCAGAATAATGATAAATTTTCTAATCTTCGATACTCGAGTCTACTGCCAAGGTTAGCGTGAAATAAAAAAGATATTAGCAACAATATGGTTTAATGTAAATATGGATATCACTAAAGTAATAAATAAATAAATAAACTTTTTAACTAAAAAAAGAACAGACTATAAAAACTACTAAAAAGCGAAAAATAAATTTTTTAACCAAAAATTGAACCGACTTCAAAACCTACTAAAAAGCGAAAAATAAACTTTTTAACCAAAAATAGAACCGACTTCAAAATCTACTAAAAAGCGAAAAATAAATTTTAAACCAAAGATAGAACCGACTTAAAAAACTACTACAAAGTAAAAAATAATTTTTTTTAGATAATAGTTAATAAGAAATTAAATTAAGAGCATTGTATTTACCATGCATATTATTATATTTATGTACATTAATTTGATTTTTTGGAGTCGGTGCCAGCCAAACTAAGTACAAAATTCAAAACAAAATATCCAATATAAATCGTAACACGCGTATAAATTATATCTACATAAATACGAGACAATAAAAAAAAAATACATATAACTCTTCAAATGGTAGAAAATACAATGATTTAAATGATTAACTAATTTCCAAAGCAATGTTTGTCGAAATATATAGTTGGTAATCTCATTTGAAAATACACATTTATAACATCAGATGAAATGTTTAAAAATGGTAACATGGCTTCAATTTGGCTTGACTGGCACCGACTCCAAAAAATCAAATTAATGTACATAAATATAATAATATGCATGGTAAATACAATGCTCTTAATTTAATTTCTTATTAACTATTATCTAAAAAAATTATTTTTTACTTTGTAGTAATTTTTTAAGTCGGTTCTATTTTTGGTTAAAAAATTTTTGTCTGTCAGGACTGTTTTTCCAGGAACGGCTGAAAGTATTAAGTTGAAATTAATATCAAATAGGACTCCACGGCCCCCATTGTTTTGCGAAAAATTTAGAGTACATAATTTTGTAAAAACACTTTTATGTTTTGCTAACCAGTGTTACTGAACGCATGGCAATTTAATGCATATGGATAATGCTATTTTATTTCTTAGTCCATTAACTGTTTTTCAGACTACCTGGACATTTTAACAATTTTTCATTAAAGCAGTTTACCCTTATCATAAATAAAAATTATAATAATAAATTAATTTTTCGGGATTGATAATTAATTTCAAGCAATCCGCTCAAGTACAAACCATTGTTTAATTTAGTTTCTGTAAGTTTGTTCAGTAGACAACTCAGCAGAGTATCTTTCATCATAAAATAAAATATGTATTAAAGTAAAAACAGTGTTTTTAAAAAACACTCTTTTATAAGCATTAAATAATTAATTATATTAAAAATCACGACTAATTCCATGACTGCAATACATGTTGTTCCAACATATTTCCGTTACAATACGTTAATTTGCCGAGAGCCGCGATTATGGAAAATTCACCGCTTTTATTTACGCTTGATAAAAATCACGAATTTAGGGAATTTATTTTTAAAAAATTATCATTTTTGTTCTGTTTCCTTTTTAAGATATGGCAACAGAAAAGAAATAAAAACATTATTTATACAATCTATTCGGGATTTCTAAATTGCTTTTTCAACGTCACAATTTAATTAATGTTAAATTATTTATTGATCAGTGGACCCAAGCGAGAATTTCGCACTGCACTCATATACTTTAGCAATATCTAATATATATTTTTTTAATTCAGGTTTAAACTTCTAAAGGAAAATTAAGGATGCGAATATCTGCAAACAACATTAGTGAAGCCAGAAAGAATATCATCTCATTTATTCCATCAAAGTTACAGTAAAAACTAATCATAGCAAAATGCACGCTCGAGAAAAAAAATTAACAACCGTATTTTAACTGCATTACATGCTGACGTCATCCGCTTCAGGAAAAACACCTGGACGAAGAAAAATGAATTTAATACACATAAAATACAATTTAAATTCTTGTTTATTTATTTTTATAATCATTTTTGGGAACGATATAACGCGGTATATTATTTTTGTGGCAACATTGATTTCAGAAAAATCTTTCATTTCATTTATAAAAACCATGTGAGAGTACTATGTCACAGGCCGCTTCAAAAACCTTTCGAATGATACCTCATTCGTTATTGTGCGTTTCGTAAATTCACAGAAAAAGGGATGTTGACAACAGAAATAATATATACATCTGTGTACCCGTGCGAAGATTTCGCAATGCAGTCTAATATTTATTAGCAATATCTAATATTTTTCAGATGCAGGTTTAAACTTCTAAAATAATAATAATAATAAGGACTGAATATTTACAAAACTAGTTATAATACGAACGTACCTCATTTGTCACGTTTGACGTACAATTTCCAACTTGTTTAATAATATCAGTATTTTTTGTGGAAGGTTTGTAAATTTTGTAAATTGGTTTATTTACAAAATTTACAAACCTCACACAAACAATTCTAACATTATTAAATGTGCGCGAGAAACTCACGCCTCCCGCCCGAGCGACAAAAAAAGCGGGGAGGGGAGGGCGAAGCTGCGCTGATTACACATTATGTTGTAAAAAACGTATTTTTTCTTTATTTTTATGTAGAAATTGAAAAAAAAAAATTTAATAAATGTACTTAATAATTCATATAAATTGAAAAATATATATATGATAAATGCATGGACACGCTACAAACCAATATCCACGCTTATGATTCTTTATAGAAATGGTACAGCTTTCCGGCCAATCAGAAAATACTTACTTATGTGGACGGTCAGAGTCTACTCGCCCGTTAACATGCTTAGGAAATATTGCATTATAAAAAATGTCTTGCCTACGTTGGGTTGAGCAAACAGGCAGAAAGTTAGTTTATTAACAAACATGCAAGACGCAACTGGGTGTCTCTGGGCGCGACCAACTAGATACACGGCCGGGTCATGACTTGTAAAACGTCACACGGGTGGATCATGAGGCTAACGAAAAAGAAAGGCTACCGTGGTGCTTTACTCGTATCTTTTTTTACAGACCGCGGTAGTCACGTGATGCTCGAATCCACCAATGCAGATGTACGAAAAGAGCCTCACGTCATTCTAGCAGTCTGTAAAAAAAAAGATAAGTTGAATGTACCGCGGTAGCCTGTCTTTTTCGTTAGCCTCGGGTGGATCATCTTTACAAGGCCCAAAACGATGGGCTTTGTACAAATCGCCGTGTAATGGTGATCCACTCCGAGGCTAACGAAAAAGACAGGCTACCGCGGTGCATTCCACTTATCTTTTTTCACAGACCGCTAGAGTGACGTGATACTCTTTTCGTACACCTGCATTGGTGCATTCGAGCATCACGTGACTTCCGCGGTCTGTAGAAAAAGATACGCGTAAAGCACCGCGGTAGCCTTTCTTTTTCGTTAGCCTCGGATCCACTCCGAGGCTAACGAAGCCTGTCTTTTTCATTAGCCTCGATTCACTCCGTGTGACGTTTTAAACGTCATGAATCGGCCATGTATTTCGTTGGCCGCGTTCTAGGCCAGGGCTACACTATATACCGGGCTTGCTCATTCATTATCAAGACATTACAAATGGTGGCCACGACGAAAGACATACAGCAATAGGCACAAAACGAACAGCGCGTCCCTTTGTACAAATCGATGGTCTCGGCCAGCCACTATTTTTAACGTCATGAGAATGAATGCGAGGCTAACGAAAAAGAAAGGCTACCATGGTGCTTTACGCGTATATTTTTTCACAGACCGCTGGAGTCACGTGATACTCGAATGCACCAATGCATGTGTACGAAAAGAGCATCACATCACTCTAGCGGTCTGTAAAAAAAATTAAGTGGAATGCACCGCGGTTGCGGTAGCCTGTCTTTTTCGTTAGCCTCGGAATAAATGGCTATGATGTCTTACACTCACACACCCTTTTTTATTTTAATCGGTTATAAAAATGAAAAAAGTCGCCAAATTTGGTAACCTAGCTATTGTATTAAGTTATTGGTTTGGAGTCGGCTTGTAAATATCGCCAATCAAAAAGTCGCTAAATATCGGTGCGTGGGTGTAAGACATCTGTTCCGAATGAATGAGCAAACACGGTATCTAGTGTTGCCTTGTCTAGGCCAGAGCTACACTAGATACCTGGCTTGCTCATTCATTCGAGGCTAACGAAAAAGAAAGATGATTTATGCGTATCTTTTTTTACAGACCACAGGCAAGGCTACACTAGATACCGGGCTTGCTCATTCATTATAATGACATCACAAAAGGTGGCTGGCCGCGACCAGCGATTGGTTCAAAGCGACGAACCCGTCGTTTTGTGCCAATCGCTGTATGTCTTTCATTTTGTCGTTTCGCTTTGTACCAATCGCTGGTTGCGGCCAGCCACCATTTGTGACGTCATGATAATGAATGAGCAAGCCCGGTACCTAGTGTAGCCCTGTCACAGGAGTCACGCGATGCTCGAATGCACCAATGCAGGTGTACGAAAAGAGCATCACGTCACTCTAGCGGTCTGTAAAAAAAGATAAGTGGAATGCACCGCGGTAGCCTGTCTTTTTTCGTAGCTCATCATTCATTATCATGACGTCACAAAAAGTGGCTGGCCGCGACGAAAGACATACAGCGGTTGTCACAAAACGATGGGCGCGTCGCTTTGTACCAATTGCTGGTCGCGGCCAGACACTATTTGTGACGTTATGAGAACGAATGAGCAAGCCCGGTATCTAGTGTTGCCTTAGTCTATACCCAATAATAGGGTGCCTCTATATGAGAGTAGCGACATATGCATGCGGTGCATGCTCAGACAAACGTTTTTGTCCAAACTATTGCAAACCTACATTCCAGAACTTGTCGATGCTCGCCTGGACGAGTGAAACTAGGGTGCTTCGATATGAGAGTTGTGATATACGGAGTATAAAATTTCATTGATAAACACGATTCTGGACAAAATAAAATAGCCAAGATTTTTGGCGAGCCTGCCATCATTGTCTAGAATCGAACTCGTCTGGTCGAGTATCGCCATGTTCTGGAATTAAAATGCCTACATTTGCCATATTTTGAACAAACGCGTCTGTCTAAGAACAGTCTGAACATCGTATGTCGCCACTCTCATATAGGGTAGTTGCAAATGTCGTCACAAATTTGCCGTTGGAGGTCAAATAACTGTTTGAAGGTGTTAAGGGAGACGCGTTAACAAGCATTAGCTTGTCGATAATGGCAAGTCCGCCAAGATATTTTGTCCGTTCACTTTTATCCTAAATCGTCTCATCTAATAACATTTTATATCCCGTATGTTGCCACTCTCATATAGAGGCACCGTACTTCCTTCTTGGCGCGCCTGCCATCATTGCCAAGAATCGAATTCGTCTGGCCGAGAATTGCCAAGTTCTGGAATAAAAAATGCCTAGATTTGCCATAATTTGAACAAACGCGTCTGTCTAAGAACAGTCTGAACATAGTATGTCGCCTCTTTCATATAGGGTAGTTGCAAATGGCGTCACAATTTAGCCATTGAAGGTAAAAGAACCGTTTAGGAGGTTCATTGAAGGTAAAAGAACTGACCTACGTTATACACGGCCGGTGCATGACGTTTAAAACGTGACATGGAGTGAATTTTTACACGGTGATTGGTGCAAAACGGTGGGCTTCGCACCAATAGCCGTGTAAAAATGATCCACTTCGAGGCTAACGAAAAAGGAAGCCTCCCGCGGTGCTTTACGCGTATCTTTTTTTACAGACCGCTGGTGTCACTGATGCTCGAATGCACCAATGCATGTGTACGAAAAGCGAGGCTAACGAAAAAGACGGGCTACCGCGGTGCATTCCACTTATCTTTTTTTACAGACCGCTAGAGTGACGTGAGGCTCTTTTCGTACACCTGCATTAGTGGATTCGAGCATCACATGACTCCCACGGTCTGTAAAAAAAGATACGCGTAAAGCACCGCGGTAGCCTTTCTTTTTCGTTAGCCTCGTACGAAAAGAACATCACGTCACTTTGGCGGTCCGTAAAAAAAAATTAAGTGGAATGCACCGTGGTAGCCCGCGACCTACGTTATACACGGCCGGTGCATGACTTTAAAACGTCATATGAAGTGGATCATTTTTAAACGGTGATTAGTGCAAAACGATGGGAGCGCCGCTTTACACCAATCGCCATGTAAAAATGATCCACTTCATGTGACGTTTTAAACGTCACGCACCGTCCGTGTCTAATGTATGTCGTGGTTTGAAGGTGCTAAGGGAAAGCGTTAACAAGCGTTATCTTGTCGATAATGGCAAGTCCTCCAAGATACTTGTCCATTCGCTTTTGTCTTAAATCGTCTCATCTAATCAAATTTTATATCCCATTTGGCGTAAGAATGATCGTGGCGAGCCTGCCATCATTGCCAAGAATCGAACTCGTCTGGCCGAGTTTCGTCAACCTGTAATAAAAAATGCCTAGATAAGATAATGCCTAGGTTAAAAAATGCCTGCCATAGTTTGAACAAACGCGTCTGTCTAAGAGCAGTCTGAACATCTTATGTCACGATTCTCATATATAGGGAAATTGCAATCAGCTGATCAATCATTGTACTTCAACTGGAGGTCAGGTTAGTTCCACCAATCAGAACTGCCTATTTGTAGTGTTTGATCTCCAACATGACGGCAATTGCAACTGCTCTATCGCGACCTACGTTATACACAGCCAGTGCATGACGTTTAAAACGTCACATGGAGTGGATCAATTTTACACGGTATTGGTGCAACGCGGCGCGCCCTCCGTTTTGCACCAATAACCGTGTAAAAATGAGCATAATTTCCGTCTCCACCGCTGATCGACGATTGGGACTTTAACGCTTTCTGATTATTTGTAAAATCAAACGCTTTTTAAGTCATTTCCGGTATTTTGGAAGATTATGAAGATTTTTAAGAAGATATGATATAAGAAATTAATATATATTAATAGATTATATAGAAATATTAGATTATATAGAGATTAGATTATATAGAAATTAATTAGTTTATATTACTATAATATTTATTATATTACAGTTATAAATTAATTAGATTATATAGAAATTAATAGATATTATATAAGAAACCATGTTCAACCAGAAATGACGTAAGAAGCGTTCGGTTTAACAAATAATCAGAAAGCGTTAAAGTCCCAATCGTCGATCGGCAATGGACAGGGAAATTATGCGTAAAAATGATCCACTCCACTTGACGATTTAAACGTCATGCACCGGCCGTGTATAACGTAGGTCGTGGTAGAACTCCTATAATAGATTGATGCTGAACTGGTTACCAATGGACTTTACCTATGTCACGTCATCTGCGAGTATATATAATAAAAACACCAATAGGCGTGAAGGACATTTTAATGCAACTTCCCCTTCGTCCAATAAACAGTCTTTTTCGGAGAGGCATGGCTGTTGCCACTCTTGTGTAAAGTCCATAATCCGAAACAATATGGATATGCGTCAGCTCGCGACCTACGTTATACAGGGCCGGTGCATGACGTTTAAAACGTCACAGGGATTGGATCATTTTTATACGTCTATTGGTGCAAAACAGGGGGCGCGCCGCTTTGCACCAATCGCCGTGTAAAAATGATCCACTCCATGTGACGTTTTAAACGTCATGCACCGGCCGTATATAACCAAGGCTACACTAGATACCGGGCTTGCTCATTCATTATCATGACATCACAAAAGGTGGCTGGCCGCGACCAGCAATTGGTTCAAAGCGACAAACCCGTCTTTTGTGCCAATCGCTGTATGTCTTTCATTTTGTCGTTTCGCTTTGTACCAATCGCTGGTTGCGGCCAGCCACCATTTGTGACGTCATGATAATGAATGAGCAAGCCCGGTATCTAGTGTAGCCCTGATTAAGCCTCCTATAATAGGAGCTGACGCATATCCATTTTGTTTCGCATTATTCGGGTCTCAGTTCAGCATCTCAATCTACCGCTGCCGGAGCTGGGGTTGCCTAAGGCCTCGTTCCTCCACCTTCTGAAAGAGGCTGGATGTTAAATGGCGGAAAATTAGCTTGGTTTTTCGACTTTGAGACACATATCTGCGAGGATGCGTCAGCCTGTATTATAGGAGCTCTAGCCCTGATATAATGTAGGTCGCGGTCAGCTCCAATTATAGGTCTTAAGAGGAAAGAGCCTCTGACGTCACTGTTGGTTCAATTTCAGTTGGTTAGCATGAAAAACCTGTTTATTCTTTATGACTCCTACTATACGCATGAAATGAGGAAATTTCATTGGTCTACGTTAAATTAAACTGGTCTATAATATGATTGGCCTACGTCGCCAAGACGATTCCTGCAATTATAGCTACGCCAAAAATGAAGTGGTAGATTGGTTGATGGAACTGTTTGTTTGTAAACAGGCCCTTTCCTTATATGGTAGTTGCAAATGTCGTCACAGATTAGCCATTGGAAGTCAAAGAACCGTTTGAAGCTGGTAAACGCTTGCCGATAGTGGCAAGTCCACCAAGATTAATAATGTCCGCCATCCATTCGTTTTTGTTCTAAATCATCTCATCTATTCAAATTTTATATCCCGTATGTTGCCTTGATGTTGCCACTCCGCACCGTAATTAGCCTCAAATCCATAATAAGAATATTGTCCATAGGGTCTAAGCGCTAGGTTGAACAGCCTTCTTTTTTTTTTCAATCTGTGTGTGCACGAAACCAATCAATCAACCAATCTTACGCCGATGTTTTTTGATTGTTTGTATTTGTTTAAAATGGTTTCTCCACAGTGCAGCGTTTCTTATTAATAGTAGTTAATCTTTGCCAAATTGCCTATTAATTGCATACGAACTTATCGATAACTTTGATGTTAATGTTATTAATTGTTTCAGCAGTTTATTTGTAGAACATTTTGACCATGTATTTATATAATTTAACATTACAACGTGCAACCGGCATTACTCATGCTGTACATGGAAACTTTTCTGGAACTAAACAGCAAGAAATTGCTGTATCAAGAGGCAAAATTTTGGAATTGCTCCGACCAGATCCAAACACAGGAAAAGTTCATACTTTATTGACTGTTGAAATGTTTGGAGTTATCAGATCGATGATGGGGTTTCGTCTTACTGGTGGATCAAAAGGTTGTACATTTTTTTTTTCTTAAAAAAAATAAAATAAAGATGAGTAAACGCAATACTTTCTTGTTCAACTTTGATTAAGTTAGTTACGTAGTGATATTATTTACGTTAGATGTTATGTTATGATGTTAGCATTTGGTCTAACTGAAAGGATTGGATCATTAATTATTTCTCCTCGCTAATTATACTACTAAGAGTTTAATGATTTTATTTACCAGATGATTATGGAAAGCAAGTTTGAATGAATGAACAATGAATTTGTACGGAAACGAAAACCATATTTATATATGTTCCTGTTTTTCATAAAACCACTTTTATATGTATATAATACATATATTTACATATACATATATATATATACATGTACATATATGTATGTATATATATATATTTACATACATACATTTTTATATATGTACTCAGGGGTCGATGCAGGTTTTTTTTCTTGGGGCCCATTTTGTGAAAAGTAAAGGTTATTTTTGTGAAATTTTATTATATTTTTGTGAAAAATAACATTTTGTAATGAAAGTCAAAATCCAGCTACTCAAATTCGAACCAAGCGTTTATTAACAAAAACTTTTTTTAAATACTTTTGCTGAAGTTTTCCTCTCTGGTGAACTTGTTTGTTTACAAATTATACATTTTAAAAGTCAAAGAATAATAAATAAATAATAAATAGTAAGTTTTTAGGAAATTGAATTTTGTGAAAGGGCCTATTTTGTTAAAAGGAATTTTGTGAAGGGGCCCATTTTATAAAATTGATTTTTGTGAAGGGGCCCATTTTATTAAATTTATTTTTGTGAAGGGGCCCTAAATAGGCCCCAAATTTTGTCTGGATCGACCCTTGGTACTACATATATCACTGCTGTCCGGCTAACCGAAAAGTACCCTTCTTTTTTAACAGAAAGTGAAAGAAGATATAATTTTCAGCCAAATGGCTGTCCCCTTCTTTTTCCTGGAACATTTCAGTCGTTAAAATGAGATTAAAAAAAAAAAAAATTGTCTGACTGTATAAATTTTGCAGCTAGTCAAAGAATATTGCTGAGAAAAGATTTCAATTAAAAGCTCTAAAAAGATAACACCAGACGCTTAAATGGTCATCTAACCTTTACTGGTTTGGCGGTTTGGCAAAAACACATAAGGAAAAATCCCCAAAATTTTTATCGTTGCCAAAAGGGAGAATCTTCGCTTCAGATTCTTTTTTTTTTCTCACCAATTATTTTTTATTAATTCTCACTCCTTTCTCCTAGTAGGAAAGGTGACTATTGCAACATAATTTATTAATAGCTACTACTATCATTTAATGGCTGGTGGCCCCCACTAATTTTTCCCTTTACTCAGATCATTGATTTCGACAATGTTTTGTTAGTTTGTATATACAGACTGCAGACTTTATGCAAGAACCAGTTCTTTACTAAACTTTAAATAGAGATTTAATAACATAAATATTCATATTTACAATTATAAGTGATTTTTAAACTAATGTTTATGCATTCATTTACAGATTATTTGGTTGTTGGTTCTGATTCTGGAAGAATTGTAATTTTAGAATATAATGCACAGAAAAATATATTTGAAAAGGTATGCATACTTTCTTTACTTTATTTATTTTCTCTTTTTTTCAGGAATAATGCAAAAGTTGTTTAATGGATTTAATTTTTCCTACTATTCTTATTGGATTATTTACTTTCTAATACTATAATTAAATAATAGCTATAAGCAAATCATATGAATGATAAGAAAATTATAATGAATATGTAAATACAATGTACATAAATCTGTTTTTAGTAGACATACTTCTTTTTAAACAAGTCTTGACAACATAGCAAAAAATGGTTTAAACGAGAAGGAACGTTTTCACAAATACTTTCTGGCAATCTATTTACTGTTTGTTTCATACACACAAGTAATTTATCTAGTATTTAAGCTATTTATTTAATATATGCAAGCAAAAACAATTTATATAGTGTATACAAACAGAAGCAATTTATCTAATACATATAAATGAAATTTATTAATTAAATATGCGAGCAATAGCTTTTTATATTTTTTGGCAATAAATTTCATTTTCTTAAACCCAAATTGTGCCAACGCCCTTTAAAAAAATGCCAAGTTTCCTATAGAAAGAACTCCTAAATAAATTATAAAACAAGTGACAAAGGGTTTCATTTAATATTCCTTTCAAAACACTTTATCCTTTCTTTAATAAATCCAAATAAATTTCATTAAAAAAAAAAAAATCATGTTTTTTATAAAGTAAAAATTTACTATTTTTACGCTATTATACTCAGTCATAATTGCTGAAACGTCAGTGAAGGCTCACTGCGGAGACGCGAAAAGTTTTTGGTTTTTGTCTGTCTGTTCTGCGATAACTGCCGTAAAAAAGGTTTGATTAGGTTGAATTTTGGTATGTCGGTGAGGTACCCGGAATCCCCGTGGCAGAATGTATGCGACGGGCGTCGCAGACTTTTTAGGGCACCTGCAGACTAAAAACATACAGCGATGCCGCAGACGTGCTATAACGTGTAAATTACGTGAAAAAACTACAAACTTCGTCGAAGGATCGTGAAAAAAACAGCGAATTTCGTCGAAGAATCGCAGAAAAAACACGAAATTCATTTAAAGATCGCGAAAAATGGCTAATTTTGTTGACAGATCGCAAAAAAAATTCAAATTTAGTCAAAAGGCCGTGAAAAAAAATGTGAATTTTGCCAAAAGACCGTAAAAAAACATGAGTTTCGTTGAATGATCGCAGAAAAATGCGAATTTTGCCGAAGGGCTACGGAGAAAACGCCAACTTTGTCAAAGGATCGTGGAAAAAACTGTTAATTTTGACAAAGGATGTCGAAGAAACGGCAAATTTCGTCGTCGTATCGCGAAAAAACGGAGAATTCTGCTGACAGATCGCGAAAAAACGGCAAATTTCATCGAAAGATCGCCCAAAAACGGTAAATTTTGTCGAAGGATCTCAATAAAATAGTAAATTTCATCGAATGATCTCGAAAAAACTGCAAATTTCATTGAAATATCTCGAAAAAAAACAGCAAATTTCGTCGAAGGATCGCAGAAAAAACGCGAATTTTGTCCAAAGGCCAAAGAAAAAACGCGAAATTCATCAAAGCATCTGGGAAAATGGCTAATTTCGATGACAGATTGCGATAAAAATGCAAATTTCGTCAAAGGGTCGCGGAAAAACTTGATTTTCGTCAAAAGACTGTAACAAAAAAAAAAAAAAAACGAGTTTCGTTAAAGATTGTGGCAAAAATGTGAATTTCATCAAAGGGCCACAAAAAAACGCAAATTTCGTCAAATGGCCGCAGAAAAAATGCCAATTTCGTCAAAGAATTGTGGAAAAAACTGCTAATTTTGTCACAGAATCGTGGAAAAAACTGCTAATTTCAACAAAGGATCATGGAAAAAGTGCATATTTCGTTGAAGAGCCATGAAAAAAAAAAACGTGAATTTCGCCAAAGGATCGTGGGGGGGAAAAGAAACGCTAATTTCATCAAAGGTTCGCGAAAAAAAAACGTGAATTTTGTGAAATAGTCCCGGAAAAGATGCAGCATTTCTTTAGAAAACAGCAGACACACAAAGTTCTATGCTTATTAATATAGGCATAGTTTTTAATCTGAAACAATATACTGAACTAACTTTTGAAAAATGGGGTTAGCCCGAACCCAATTTGCAAGAATGTACACTCAGTCTGAAATCGACTCGAATCAAAAGCAGAGTTAATCCGACCTGCAACAAGAAAAATTATTGCCGAGAGAGGATTTTCTCCCCTCCCCCCTCTGCTGTAACCTTTCAGAATATTTGCTGTGAATTTCAGAATTTTTTTTCACTCAGAAAGGCAGATAAATGCTGATGCCTTAATTAATTAGCACTGAAACTACAACAGCAGCAAGAATAGATTTATATGATATATTCAGGGATGAGATTCTCCCGACTTTAGTCGGAATTTCCGACTTTTCGTAAATTTTTGAGAAAATTTCCAATTTTTATCTGTTTAAAAAGAAAAAAGAAAGAAAAAAAAATCCGACTTTTGACTGATTTTTTCGTTTGGCAACGAAAAGAAAATGCGCCAAACGAGACATCAGGGGTGATTCTGGTCCGAAAAATTAAGGCAATTTTCCGGAAAAAAAAATATCGTTCATAAATCCGAAAATTCGGACATAAAATGTATTGGTATTTTGGCAAATGATCGCCGAAAAAAATCAATCACGTCATTCGTTCGAAGGAAAGTCGCCAATTTTGTCAAAGGATCGCAGGAAAAACGTGACTTTCGTCAGAGAATCGCGAAAAACGGTAAATTTCGTCAAAAACATTGTGAAAAGCGGCAAATTTTGTCAAAAGATTGCGAAAAAATAGCAAATTTTGTCAAAAGATTGCCGTAAAACGACAAATTTTGTCAACAGATCACGGGAAAAACATGACTTTTGTCAGAGAATCGCGAAAAAACGGCAAATTTCATCAAAAACATTGTGAAAAGCGGCAAATTTCGTCAAAAGATCACGAAAAAACGGCAAATTTTGTCAACAGATCGCGGGAAAAACGTGACTTTCGTCAGAGAATCGCGAAGAAACGGCAAATTTCGTAAAAAGATCGCGAAAAAACGGCAAATTTCGTCAAAAGATTCGTCGTCAGAAAATCTAAAAAAAACCCCGGCAAATTTCGTCAAAAACATTGCGAAAAAGGGCAAATTTCGTCAAAGGATCGCGAAAATACAACAAATTTTATCAACAGATCGCGTGAAAAACATGACTTTCGTCAGAGAATCACAAAAAAAGGCAAATTTCGTCAAAAACATTGCGAAAAACAGCAAATTTCGTCAAAAGATCGCCATAAAACGACAAATTTTGTCAACAAATCGCGGGAAAAGCGTGACTTTCATCAGAGAATCGCGAAGAAACGGCAAATTTCGTAAAAAGATCGCGAAAAAACGGCAAATTTCGTCAAAAGATCACGAAAAAACGACAAATTTCGTCAAAAACATTGCGAAAAATGGTAAATTTCGTCAAAAGATCGCGGGAAAAAACTTGACTTTCGTCAGAGATCACGTAAAAACGGCAAATTTCGTCAAAAACTTTGCAAAAAAATGATAATAAATTTCGTCAAAAACTGCGAAAAAACAGCAAAATTTGTCAACAAATCGCGGAAAACGGCAAATTTCGTCAAAAAATTGCAAAAAAAAAACGCAAATTTTATCAACAGATCTCGAAAAAAAACTGCAAATTTCGTCAAAAGATCGCGAATAAATGCAAATAGATAGAAGTTCAGATCAAATATATATGATTGCTTTTTAAAACTTATTCTTGCTGGTAAAAAATTTTTAATTTTCATTCTTAAATTCAAAATCTGACACCATTAATTTTATTTTTTATAATGAATAAAATGCAACTTTATGTTGCAAACTGTAAATTCATTATTTTAAAAAACATTTAAAAAATCTTGCATTATTTTATTTTTATTATTAATAAAGAATTATTATTCATAACTCTATATTTTTCTGAGAAGACAAAATCCATTCCTGGTATTTATAATGATATTTAAATTGTTTTAAAACATATTTTATGTCATTTGCTTTAAAAACATTTTTAAAGTTATTAAGTATATACAACTTTAATATTATTTAAAATTAATTTAATTTATGTTTGCATTAAAAAAAAAAAAAGTCATAGAAAACTCTCCTGATTTCTTTTTAAAAATCTCTTTATTTTCACTCTCTGGAACTTGGCAATTCTGCAAAAGTGAAATTCTATATAATATTGGAAAAAAGTCAGTTTTAAGCTTTACTTCGTGGTATTTGTCAATAATGCAAAAAAAATCATAAATTCTGTATTTATAATTTATAATCAAAATAATGTTTAGTATAAATATGAAGGCACTCTTGTAATGAAATTTACTGTATGGTAAATAATAATAAAAAGTTGGAAGATAGTTATTTGTATTTTTTCTTTATTTCTGCATTTATATTACTTTGTTGTTTTAAATCAGAACTACTGTACATAAAACTTAACAGTTTATAGGACTTATAGATGTATAGAAAACAGTAAGTAAATAATTTTTTGTTGTAGATGAGAAATAATTGCATTTTTAATTTAATTTTTAAAAACTGTTTTATGATGTATTTGAGTAATATAGTTTTATGCATTTTTTCCTTTTGTGCAAAATATGGTTTCGCGCGCGGTTTTTTAGTTTTTTAAAAATTTTGAACTTACGCATATTTTCAGACTTTTTGTTCTTTACCCACTCTCATGCCTGTATATTGCATATTGCAAACTATTTTTGAAAAGATTATTAGCGTTGCAGACACTTGAAGATAGTTCTGCCACTGGGCCCGGAATTAGCTGTATAGTTTTTAGTTACATTTGGTTAATTCGTTCGATAAATATAGAACATTTATTTTTAGGTCATAATGCTTTTCAATGGGAAGTTTGACGATTTTTTTAGAATTTTAACATTTACCGAAAATAAAATGTCGCATTCGGATAATTTTTAATGATAAATTATGGATTCTAAATTTACGAAATGGAGATCTTAGTTTAATTCTATCGCTTTGAAAATTTGCGAATATATTTATTAGAATTTCAAAATTAATTGCATAAATTATTGGGAAATTTTATGCATTAATTTGAAATACATGAAACATTTTAATTTCTCATTCTTTATAAAAATTTCCAATGCATTTTTTTTTCTCTTTCATTAAATGGTTTCTAAGCAACTATACTTCAAAGCATATCAACAAAGGAAAATTCAAGTGAATCTCATTATTTTAACTCGACATTTTATTAAAAATAGCTAATTGTCTGGTTCTATAAGTTTTTAATTTGCTTTTTTTAATGAAATAGATGATAATTTATTTTAACTACTAAAAAATGATTACCAAATTGGTTTTCCAAATGAAAATAATAAAAACGTTGAATGCGTAAATTGAATTTAGGTCACATAAGAGGAATTTACATTTGTATAAGTATATTTTACACACGAAATTTTATTCAACATATGATGTTTAGTAGTTGAAATATAAGTATTCTTTTAAGGATAGGATAAAATCTCTTGTACAGAGGTGGTTAATCTAATGAAATTAAAATAGTAAATGCATTCTGACATATACTCAAGAAATGAAACAGCGCAATTACTGGAAATTGAGAATAGAATATTAAAGCGACAACAGGGGGGAAAGTCTTACCTTTGTTTGTGATTGTCATTTTCTTTAGACAAAATCACAGTACTGAAGTCAAAGCCTCTAAAGTACTAGTAATTCCAAAGGGCGTCAATAACTTACTGTAATGTAACTGATCAGTTCCCTTTTTTAACCGACTCAAAAAAGGAGGAGGTTATCAATTCGACGTGTATGTATTTTTTTTTTTTTTTTTTTTTTTTTTATTAACCGATTCAAAAAAGGAGGAGCTTATCAATTCGACGTGTATGTATTTTTTTTTTTTTTTATGTATGTACACCGATTACTCCGGAACTATGCGTCCTATTTACGTGATTTTTTTTTATTCGAAAGAGAATACTCTCGAATTGGTCCCATTTAAATTTTATGAAAATTGGTTCAGTACTTTTTCAGAATTCAACAAAACTGAAAAAAAAATAAACATTTTAAAAATAGTTAATTTGTTGGCTTTTGAGTGTTGCCAAATTTGAAAAACAAAATTACATAAAATTGTGAATTGGATAAATATAATACAACATACAGATAAAAATTATAAATTATGCTACAACAAATCTACTTTTGAATCTTTTAAAATCTTTTATGTATGTTCACCGATTACTCTGGAACTATGCGTCCTATTTATGTGATTTTTTTTTTATTCGAAAGAGAATACTCTCGAATTGGTCCCATTTAAATTTTATGAAAATTGGTTCAGTACTTTTTCAGAAATTCAATAAAACGAAAAAAAAATAAGCATTTTAAAAATAGTTAATTTGCTGGGCAGACGACTTTCATTTAATATCATAAAATATTCTATTACGTGAATTTGCAAATAAAAAGACTGACATATTTAAATCAGCTTTAACTTATCGGATTATAATTCTGCATAAATAAATTAAAGGGGGGATTAGCCACTGTCCCCCCCTTTTTATACTTAAGCAATGAACACTTTATCACAATGAACGTATATACAAAATTTTAAGCAAATCTGATATTATCTAAAGTTATTATGTTCAGGTCTCCAGTTGTTGGGCAGACGACTTTCAAGTTGCAAATAATAAAAAGACTGACATATTTAAATCAGCTTTAACTTGTCGAATTTATTTTCATAGAACAAACTTTTTAAGATCTAAACAAAAAGTTTTGAGTGTTGCCAAATTTGAAAAGCAAAATTACATAAAATTGTGAATTGGATAAATATAATACAACGTACGGATAAAAACTATAAATTATGCCACAACAAATCTACTTTTGAATCTTTTAAAAGTTCCATTGTTGCAGTTTCACAGCGGTTTGGCATATTTTGACGAGCGTTTATTGGCACATAATTAAATACATTGTTGTTTCAAATCCCATACAAATGTATGAGTTACAGAAAATATTTGGCGATTTATCACCTGTGGCGCACTAGTTGGAAACTGTCTTTAAAATATCCAATATCTATATTATACAATACAGTTGTATATAAATGCTTCTGCAATTGTCTTTTAATATTTCTACTACATAATATTAACTATAGAGTGACAATATAGAAAGAAAGAAAGAAAGGGGTTACTCCAAATAGTATTTTAGGGGACATTGCGCAGTGTATTTACCTTGTACGGATCGTAAAAATCAGTACACATTAAGCATAAACACCGAAATCAGAGAGTTACACAGTTATCAAAACTGTAGTATACAGCCCGATTATGACACATTATCCAAGACGATTAGGTAAGAATAATGATAAAATTTCTAATCTGCCATAATCGAGTCTACTGCCAAGGTTAGCGTGAAATAAAAAAATATATTAGCAACAATATGGTTTAATATAAATATAGATATCATTAAAGGCGTGTTACATTAGATGAGAATAATGATAAATTTTCTAATCTTCCGTAATCGAGTCTACTGCCAAGGTTAGCGTGAAATAAAAAATATATTAGCAACAATATAGTTTAATGTTAATATAGATATCATTAAAGGCTTTAAAGACATTAGATGAGAATAAAGATAAATTTTCTAATCTTCGTACTCGTGTCTACTGTTGTAAATATAGATATCATTAAAGGCTTTAAAGACATTAGATGAGAATAATGATAAATTTTCTAATCTTCGATACTCGAGTCTACTGCCCAGGTTAACGTGAAATAAAAAAGATATTAGCAACAATATGGTTTAATGTAAATATGGATATCACTAAAGTAATAAATAAATAAATAAACTTTTTAACCAAAAAAAGAACAGACTTCAAAAACTACTAAAAAGCGAAAAATAAACTTTTTAAATAAAAATTGAACCAACTTCAAAAACTACTAAAAAGCAAAAAATAAACTTTTTTACCAAAAATAGAACCGACTTCAAAAACTACTAAAAAGCGAAAAATAATTTTTTTAACCAAAAATAGAACCGACTTCAAAAACTACCCTACACAGTAAAAAATAATTTTTTTTAGGTAATAGTTAATAAGAAATTAAATTAAGAGCATTGTATTTACCATGCATATTATTATATTTATGTACATTAATTTGATTTTTGGGAGTCGGTGCCAGCCAAGCCAAGTACAAAATTCAAAACAAAATATCCAATATAAATCGTAACACGCATATAAATTATATCTACATAAATACGAGACAATAAAAAAAAATACATATAACTCATCAAATGGTAGAAAATACACTGATTTAAATGATTAACTAATTTCCAAAGCAATGTTTGTCGACATATAGTTGCTAATCTCATTTGAAAATATACACATTTATAACATCAGATGAAATGTTTAAAAATGGTAACATGGCTGTAACTTGGCTTGGTTGGCACCTACTCCAAAAAATCAAATTAATGTACATAAATATAATAATATGCATGGTAAATACAATTCTCTTAATTTAATTTCTTATTAACTATTATCTAAAAAAAATTATTTTTTACTTTGTAGTAGTTTTTTAAGTTGGTTCTATTTTTGGTTAAAAAAATTATTTTTCGCTTTTTAGTAGTTTTTGAAGTCGGTTCTATTTTTGGTAAAAAAGTTTATTCAAAAAAAAAAAAAAAAAAAATTGCTAACATTGCAATAGTCACTGTAATTTGTGAGCTTTTGATTTCACATATCATTAATATTTTAACAGTGCAATAAGAGACATACAGCTGGTTGGTTAATATAGCTCAGAGACCAGATTTTAAAAAGAGACAAATAAATCCTCTTTCCCTTCCATGTTTCAGCTGTAAATCTTGCCAAAAGGTTAATTTGAAACGTCCATACCTCTCTTTTCGTTTTTTCATTCTCTCACGACCTTAGGCATTACTTTGCATTTTCTTGGGTGGGGTGTCTCCTTGAAGGTTGTTAAAATTCTATCTGGTAAAAAGAATGAATTACTACATTTTAACAGGCAGTTGTATTGTAGAAATGCTATTGCTAAGAGGGAACAAGTATTCAATAAGATAGGGATTTCTTTCCTAATTCTGAATGTACTTTTCACTGAAAATCACATTGAAATAAACAGATGTTTTGCTTGTATTAGCCATGATCCTGCTTTTGTAGCCTGTCAAAAGCATGAAAATCTTAATATAGTTTAATGATGAAGCATTCTTTAATGTGCAAATTGTTCATTTTAATTGTGTGCTCGTATTAAACGAGTTCAGCTGTGTAGTTAAAACTAATAACAGAGACATATGTTAAAATTTCTTCATTAAAAATACATCCACTTTAAATGCTTAAAATTTTTTAAAGACTTGGCAACCCAAATATTGGCGCAACGTTTCTATATCTGAGAGTACATCAAAGCATGTTAATGCCAGAGTCAGATAATATAAACGAACATGCGAACGTCGTTCGCAGAAAATTTTCAAAGTTTGCAGACAGTTTTGATGTTTTTTACAAATTTCTTTATAAAAAAGATCAAGACCCCTGGCAGAGAATCGGTGCGATGCACGTCGCAGACTCTTGAGAAGGTCTGCAGACTATTTTTCAACTGCAGAAAAAAAAAAAGTTTGCTAGAAATTATTTGCCATGTACCATGGTACAGTATTTTTTGGAAAAAGCGCCGTGGCACATACGAGTTTAAAACTTAAAAATATTGTAAGTGCGACGCTTATGCCGGAACAGCCAATTCTTTGTTAAGCAGAGTGACTGGCATTTTATAAGAAAGAGTCGCAATATTAAGGAATGGTTTGCCTCAAAAACAGTAGATAAACTGATGAGTAAGAGTTCATCACTTCCATTCATTGACTAATAACTTTTTTATTTTAACATTCATTTATTCATATTTCAGTTATTTTATAGATTAATAAAATAACAGTTTTATTGAGCAATCATAAATTGATATATTTATATAAGTTAATGAATAAAATATTTCACATTTTAATAAAGAATTTTTTTTTATTTTCATTAGCTTTTCTTTCTTTTATTAGTTGTCTGTATGAAGTATTGTATGTAGTATTCCATTCAATACTACATTTCTTGACTGAGTTTTAATAATGCTTGTAAATTAATATTTTTCTTTTAGTGGTGTTGCTTAGTGGCACTCCACTCGCATATAACTTTTCATTTTTGCTGTTAGCGGTGATATAGGACTCAGGAGGGGTGCAGCGTTTTTTTGCAGGAAATTTTTAAGAAATTATTTGAGTTCGCAGACAGTTTTACACTTTATCTAAGTCTGGTTAATTCTATAAGTGCACTTTCAGTGTCCAATAAATCATCATCAGTATCCAAACTCCCGACTTTCTGATACATGCTCATTTTCTCTCATTGATTCATTAAATAATAAGTTGGAAAACAGTAGTTGAACTAAGTATATTTAATCCTTGTTTTTGTATAACAAAAGAAAGGTTATGATGTATTTCTTTACTTAGTTGTCCATCCTTTTTCTTATTTTTTATCGTTATTATAATTATTGGTATTTTCATTCACTTGTATCCTGTTGTCCTAAAAAGTTTATATAAATTTTGTTGAATGTGCGGTGTGTCTTAACACCCAGATGACAAAAAAACTGATTCTTTTTTTTCTATTGAATCTTCTAAAAAACAATCTTAACTAACATCTATTTCTTAAAACTTATCTCTGTGCTAAATTTTAAGTTTTGAAGTCTATTAGTTACACACAGTGAAATTATTTGATTACTGACTCAAAAAGTCAGAAAAATATCACAGAAATTCTAAATACATGTAAGTCAGGAAAAACGATTTTTATGTAGACTGACAAGCTTTTTGATGAACTATATTTAATCAGATTTAATCCATATTATCAGAATTATCTGAACTATATTTAAGCACCAAAATTAATCACATACAGTAAACTTTGTTTAAAGCAGATTTGTTTAAGATGGAAATCTGTCTAACTCTGAAAGATTTTCAAATCCTGGCGAATCCATAGGCATAGAATATACTTTGTCTAAGGCAGAATGCTGTCTATGCTGGAAAAATGTCTCTGTCCCGATCGATTCTGCTGTACATAAAGTTTACTGTAATTGCAGACTGCAGACTTGTTTCATAAGTTTTCTCCATCAATGCTGCTGCTGATCATTGTCAGGCACTGATGATGATTGCTATTATGCAGTTGAAACTAGCCTTCAATTGTGCAATTAATTTAGGTGCTTAAAAAAGGGTTCTGATAATTATATTTTCACCAAGACATGGCAATACATGGTATTCTTTTGAGAGTAAAAGAGAGAAGCATTCAACTGCTAAACAGATAGCGAGATTCGATTGCATTTATTCAGATAAATAAATTATAGTTATTTATATATTGCGTAAATAGTTCTGGAACGATTTTTATTTTATTTTTCAAGTAATTCATTCTAAGATAATGTTATTGCAAGTGCTAACTTGTCTATTACTTGATAAATCAGATTTAATTTTATAGCTTGTCTGTAGAAACACATTCTTTTTTTTTTAAATTTTTCATTATATATAAACTGTTATTTACAGGTTCACCAAGAAACATTTGGTAAAAGTGGATGTCGACGTATAGTGCCTGGTCAATATTTAGCCATTGAACCCAAAGGTCGAGCTGTTATGATTGGTGAGTATTTAGTTTTATGTAGTGGAGAAGATGGGAATAATGAACGTCTTTTGAAAGTATGCAAATACGACCATTTAAAATGCAAAAATTGCATAAATGACTTTATTACCAATTACTTAGTACATATAATTATCAAATTTTGACAATGATTTTGTAATAACAAAAAAAGAAATTAATAATAATAATCATTTTTATACTTGTCCCAAAACAAGTTTTTTTTATAAAAATGAGTGGTAATATGGACCACTGCTAAAAATATTAGAAAGTGGCCAATAAATTCCAAAACAAATGGTTGAGCGCTCTAGAAAGTGCTGTGAAACCAAAATACAAATGTAGACTGAATCATTGATAGATAGCAGCATATTATAGATTATAGTGTAGTAAATCGTTTGGTTCATATTATAACACCGATCGATGCTCCCATCTTCTCTCCTAAATATTTATGTGTATATATGCTATGTCCCTAAATATCATTGTAAGTATATTAATGCTATATTGAATTTAATTATTAAATTTTTACTTGTAATGGAGTGTGAAATTTAAGACGGACAGGCAAAATTTATGTTCAAAATTTTGAAATCTATCCAGGCCAGAAAAGCAAATGGAAACCTAAATGTTAAGTTTACAGAACATTAGGTTAAAATTGAAAAATAGATATATATATAAAGGGATCTGTTTAGAAAAAATTGGGTCCTTTAAAGGACTCTTCACAAAATTTCTCATTTCAAAACAGGACCCTTCACAAAATTATTTTCCCTAAAACAGGACCCTTCACAAAATTATTTTCCCTAAAACAGGACCCTTCACAAAATTCTTTGTCTTAAAAATAGGTTTTTCACAAAAATTTTCCATATTTAAACCGAACATTTCACAAATTACTTCTCAAATTACAGGGTAAAATCTGACCTGTCACTTTTACATATATAAAGAAAATATATGTATTTTACATCCATATATATTTTTAAAAATGTATGAACAAGAACCTGAATATAACAATCATTTCAAATTCACAAAATTATTATTAGATTTTTCACAAATATAAAAAGTTGTTCAAATTTCACAAAAACAGGACCCTGTGAAAAAAGTCTGGACAGACCCTTGATATATAAAGCTGGATTTTTAAAAAATCAAAATAAGTATTGCTATTCTGGATTATTGACTCATGTTTGTATTTTGTCATATTGTTAATACTTATCGTAAGTTTTAATAGTTGGTGTCTGATAATGTGAGATTAAAGGCAGAGATTTACCTGGAGAGTACCAAGAGGGTGCTGCACCCTGTTTCCCCTTTGGTTTAAAAAATAGCACTCTTCTCGTCCCTCATCCAGAAAATAGTGCCTTTGCAAAAATAAATTTGCATAGTAAAAACTGACTCGATGTTGTCTTAAAAAGAGTGCCTTAACTTTTAAATGTAAAAAGTGTGCTTAAGGATTTAAAAAGTGACTTTTTCTCACAAGCAGCATCCTGTTTTTTTAAACCTGGGAGAAACTCTGTTAAAAATATTTTCTCTCTCTCCCATATTGTTCTACTCCCCACCATTTATAAATGTTGGTAAAGTAAAGTTGAATTTGATGCCTTCCTAGAAAAATTGAATTCCAAGCCCTGTAGTATAATTTATAATATATGTCCATATATACATAATGTGTCTTGCTTATTTATTTTATTTATTTGTAATGTTTCAATTGTATTGTATTTCAGGAGCTATTGAGAAACAGAAACTTGTGTACATTTTAAATAGAGATGCTGCAGCTCGTCTTACTATATCGTCTCCACTTGAAGCTCACAAATCTAATACTCTTGTATTTCACATGGTTGGAGTTGATGTTGGATTTGAGAATCCTATGTTTGCATGTCTGGAAATGGATTATGAGGTTGAAATGTTTCTTTCTTATTTTTCTTAATTTTTTATAATTAGTTGTGAGTTAAAAATTAGGTTATTAATCTTTTGCTGTAAATTTATGTATAGTCAATTTCTTAAAAATTTGTTGTATTGTAAATCACTGAATATTTAATAGGTTGTGCTTAAAAATTATTCTTTGTGCTAATTATCCCAATGTAATTCATTGCAAATATGTTTAAATAGTATTAAATTAATTTTGTCTCTTCCCTTATATTTTTCAAAATGTGACAAGATGCAACTATTTTTAATTTTACACTAAAACTTTGATTTAGAGAGAATAAGATTTGGTAATGAGGTTTTAATACTGTTGCAACGGTCTTTTAGATTAATAATATAACAATCAATTAAAAAAAAATCTAAATCTATATGCAGTCAAACCTTGTTAACACGAAATCGTTTAGTGTGAAATTTCGCTTAACACGAAATAATACTGAGGTCCCGTCAGATGAGTCTGAAAATCAATGCTAATTACTTCGTTTAACACGAAATAGAATTTCGGAAAATCCCACTTAAGGCGAAATTTTTTTTGCTGTAAAGTCAAAATATAATTTCTTATGCAATATTTTCGATATTTCAAACTTACATGTCACATTCTCTTATTAAAAATGGAATTTTCTCATGGTTTGAAAAAGATTGAAAGTGGAAAAGGGTTTTAGAAAAACGTGAAATACTGAATTCCTGACTATTTCTTGCTTTACTTTGATGTCTGATATGCGCAAGTGTTCCCACATTAACCATATTAGCTATAGATCAGGCACAATGAAAGTTGTTTGGGTGAAGGAATTTCTTTTTTGAAAGTGGTTGTTCCATTACTCGGCTGACTGTATTGACAGTAACACAAACCGTAAACCGGGTTTCCGAATTTCTCTATCTGTGAGTGAAAGAAGTGATTAACATAATTGAAACTCTGTTCGCAGTTGCTCTGTAGAATTCTGTGAAAGATGAGTCGAAAACAGCAAGCTGTATCTTTAGAAACCATAGGCAAAAGATTTTAATTGATGTCAGCGATAAAGTGCTGAAAAAAAAACAAACAGAAAATACTGTGAAGTATGGCATACCTACAATTCTTCTACAATTGGTTTTCTTTACAATTTTAAAGAATCATGAAAATATTGAAGCAACTTATGGTGCAAGTCCATTCAAACCAGCAAGGAAACGAATGTGTAGAAAAAAGAATGAATAGATTGAAATTGCTCTCTTGCGGTGGATAAAAGAGGCAAGAAACCAGAACATTGTTTTAACTTTTGCAAGAGAAAGCAAAGGCTTTTGCTGATGCTCTCAGTTTGAGCGATTTCATATCTTCTAACGAATGACTGACAAGATTTAAAGAGCGTCATAGAATTGTCTGCAAGAAGCTGGTCTAGGCAAGAAGATATGTAGCCAAAAAACGAGAAATTCTTTCTTAGACAATGTTTTTCTGAGTACATTTGCATAGATGATGTGCTGACTTCAAATGTGACGATAGGTGAAGAAATAATTGCTGAAAAAAATAAAAGATGACAACATTGAAGTGTCAAACAAGATGAAGAAATTGACACAAAATGAAAAATTTTAGTGTCATTAAATGAATCTACCGCAGCATTGACAACTGTGCAACGTTTCGTTATGTAACAAGAGGATGCTGCCCGAGCTTTGGACAAATTAGATGAGGTCCATACATTCCTAAAAGAAGTACTCTACAAAATTTGAAGCAAAAGTCAATAATGGACTTTAAAAAAATTATTAGCAAGTAAATAAATTTATTATTGCCTAAAAAATTATGATTAATTTGTTAATGAAATTTTATATTTCTTATTAATTTATGGTTTTATGAGCAGGGATATAGTTGTAGGTTAATTTATTTAGTTTTTATATCTAACATAGATGGTGCCACTATTATGATGGTTAACACGAAATTTCAGATAACACAAAAAAAATTCGCAGTCCCTTCAATTTCGGGTTAACAAGGTTCGACTGTATTGTCTGATCTTAAAATTTGCTTTAATAAAAAATTTAAAAAATGTAATCAAAAAAGTAACTGTATATTTATTTGGTACTTCTCTATTGTCCCGTCGACCACTTTTCATAACAAAAAACTGTAACACCAAATAAACGGGAGAATGTTGCCATCAAAATAAATAAATAAATAAAATATAAGAATTTAAGGACACAATTGTTATTTTAATTAATGAAATAACTAATAAATCAGTAAAACATAATGAATAATACACGCAAATGTCGAATTAAAAACCACTTGATGACATAACAAACACGTATAATGCTTCTAACATCAAGTAAATGGGACTGCATTTTTGGCGTTTAATCTTACAGTTTGGCGATAGCTTTTTGTTATGAAAAGTGGTCGACGAGATAATAGAGAAGCACTATTTATTTTTATGTGGTATTTATTTATGTATTAAAAAATTGAATTTTAGTAATTTAACATATTTAAATGATGCTAAAGGTTACAAATTCTTTATTAATACATTGACTAAATTGAGTTTGAATTGGAGAACCTGACTGTCTTTTTGGAAAATTGCAGCTTATATATAAATAAAAACATTTAAATTAAAATAAAGAAACATTATGAAAAAAATTTTTTTAAACATTTTACTTCATTTTATTTTAATTATTTTTCTATCAACACATATTGATTTCAATATGGTTTTTAAATTTTTTTAATTAGGCCAGATCCTATTGGCGCTTAAGGGTCTTCTCCCCTCATATGAAAACACCCGCTTGCTAATGTTAATCCTATGGGGCAGTTATTTTCTAATATCTTATTTTCATTTTAATATTTTTAAACAATTTATGTTGCATGAGATTAATCTCTATATCCGCCATGATTACTTTTCAATTTTCTTTGTGAATTTTTTTACGAAGATACTTTTACTTTCAAAATCGATTACACCAAATTAAAAACCGTAGTTTGTTCTTTCAAATGCTGCCTCCGGTTAAAAAAAAATATCAATATTAACCTTTCTAGAAAACTTATTTTCCATATGCCATTTTGTGATTTTTGCGATTTCTGCAAATCTTTAAAAATCTGTATAAGCACTTCTGATCAAGCTATGAAAAAACTAAAATACCAGATCATATGTATGTTCATTCCCATTTCAAAACTCACATTTATAACTTCCTCTTTTCTGCAATTTTTTTTAATTGTGCATCTGACTCCATAAGAAAAAATATGAACAAACCAAAGACACTTAACCACATCTACATTTCTGCTACGATGAAGCTTTTGGTTTGAAAATATATTAATATTAACCCTTTCAAAGCATTCATTTCTGTAAGTCACTGTTTTGATTTCCGCAATTAATCAGCACTTCTGGTAAAGATACGAAGAAAATAAAAATGCTAGACTACATTTACATTCATTTCATTTTGAAATCTGTAATCCGTTTAAAAAAATATGAGTATTAATTCTTTGAAAAAAATTCGTTTCCTAAAGTCATCTGCACAAATTTCTTTCTCTTTTTTCTTTTCTTTTTTTTCTTTTCTTTTCCTTTTTTTTTTTTTTTTCTTTGTGACACGTTTAAAAATTGGCTTCGGAAATCAAAATCTGAACATACCAAAGATACCAGTCTATATTCTATATGTTCATTTTCTTTAAAACGCTGCCTTTGGTTTTAAGAAATATCAATAGTAACTCTTTCAAAAACATTCGTTTCTGTAAATCATTTCTGCAAATTCTGTATTTTTTGCAATGTTTAACATTCTTTACCCAAAAATTTGAATAAAAGTATGAAAAAACAAATCACACATGCTTACTGAGCATACATTCAGCTTTCAAAAGACACCGTTGGTTTAAAAAAAAAGATGCATATTAACCATTTGAAAGAAATTAATTTCAGAAAGTCACTTTTGCTGAATTTTGCTTTTTCCACACATCTGCCCATAGGATGTACATTATGCAAATTTTTTTTTTTTTAAACACTTAATTTTTTACAATCACTCTGAAATTATAATATGATATACTACTTTTTTGGACAATGTTCAGTGTAAATTTGGTTAAGAAATCTTGACATTTAGGAAAAAAATAATTTGTTTAAAGATAAAAAAAAATTCTCAGAGGGTTAACATTGCATATTCTTATTTACACTTACAATGAAAACTTGTTTTTGCACTTTTACTCTGAAATTTTAATACCCTAAACTAACCTTTTAATTATTGTTCCAGTAAAATTTTGGTTTAGAAATAATAACATTTAGGAGCAAAATAATCAGTTTGAAAATAAAAGAATTTCTCGTAGTATTTTCATGTGTAAAAAAAAAAATGTTAGAAGAAAAACAGTGCTTTTTGCAGCTAATAATCAATATTTTAGCATGAAAAATTTCACAGGCTTTGGTAATACTATATATAACTCATAAAAATTTCAAAGTGTTTGGACAATAAGAACTTTTTTTTTCCATATTAAATGACTTAATGTGGAAAATATACTGAAAAGAAAATACTTTTGTAGTCCCCATTATTAGGTTCATTTGGAAAGATTTTCATTTAAATAAATATATAAATTCATTCAACACAGATTTAAGGCTCGGGCTATGCCGGTCTTTTGTGTAAAAGTATAAAATCAAAACAGACTGAAGCGTGTGCGACATGCCCGGTTATGCTGACGAAGGCAGTGGTATCGCAACTCTAAGCTTGTTTGGATAGATTTTCATTTAAAAATAAAAAAACATACAAAATCAGGGGTGTACCCTGCTGAAAGCAGTGGGGCTTCCAGCATTAGAATCTTTTAGGAAAATTTTCGTTTAAATATAGAAAATCATTCAACATTGATTTTAGTTATATTTAAGGTCATTATCACATGCCCGGGCAATGGGTGGGTCAGCTACTTAATAATATTTTATTTGTGTTGCCAAACTTTTCTGACCATCAACCCCTTCAAGAGTTTCTTAATTGTTTTTCGATCCCTACTGCTTAACTATTTCCTAATTATAATAAAATAATTCAGGAAAAATTGTGTTTATGCAATTTTTAGATTGTTTAATATTTAAATTACATATATGTAATCAGATCCATTATAATGAAATTTTTATTAAGTTTTTTTAATTAATTGACATTGTGAATGTGATTGATGCGACTGGTGAATTTTGCCAATGGGCTTAAAATTCACAAGTTCAACTTTAAATCCTCATGAAATTCAATAGCTAAATTACTTTTTTGTTGTTGTTATGGTGGAATTAACATGTTTGAAACCAGATTCAGTCATATACGAGTCTGGAAGATCAAGAAAAATGGGATTTGAGAGTAGTTCAGGCAGTTTCATGCAATATTTGTGTTCTTCCAAAATTAAAATAAAGTGACATTAAAAAAAAAAAAAAAAAAGTATCTTAGCTTCATTATCAACTGATAATAATTTCCTACTGTAATTTATATTTGTTTCAACTTCTGAAAATAATGGTGGTGTAATAATTCAATGTGGAATGTGCATATTCTATATTTTTCCCATTTATCCAATATCAAGTGTAGCATATCATCTTAAAGTCAAAATGGAAGTGTGAAAGACATTTCCGCTTATTATTTTATAATAATAGTTAATTTTTAAATAATCTTTTCCCATCAACCCACTTGAGTATCATATCAATTGCTGGAGGTCAATTCAATATCGACCACTTCGATTACTCCTGATTTATCTGTCTATATATATATATATATATGCAGGGGCCGCGCTAAGATTTTCAAAATGCTAGCCAGTAAATTAGCCAAATTAAAATATTTTTACTCAAATTTATCTATAATTAGCTGAAAGTATATAATACATTTTTTATCATTAACTCTTTCAGCCCTGACTTTATTGAATGGGTAAAAAAGTATTTTCTCATTGCTTTACATTTGCTGCATGTCCAAAAATTGTGCCCATTTTTTTCTTTTTTAATTTTTTTTAGTTATACTCCATCCAAAAATAAAAGTATTACCTTAAAGCATGGCTGCCAACTGTTCCAATTTTTGCATACCACTGAAATTTAATAGAAATTTTTGCCTTATTTAATCGTCGAAATGCTGTGGTTAAATAAGGCAAAAATTTCTATTAAATTTTAGTAGTATTCAAAAATCTGAAGAGTTGGTAGTTCTGTCTTAAAGTAAAGATTAAAATTAAACTGTTGCCAACTAAAAAAAACCCAAAAAACTGCCGATTAAATTTGAACTCAGTACCATTTTATTATTGTTACTTTTTGGGCATATCATACATATTTTCCCCTACAAACTTTTTTTTAAAATCATCCGCATTTCAAAACATGATTACAAGAACGAAAAGCTCCCGATAAATTATTCGCCAGTCTTTTCGTCATAATAATTGTTTATTTGCTAATTTCATGATGTATTCGTATTTGGCACATAGGCGAATGACAAGCGCGGCCCCTGTATATGTATATAATGTCATACATGTTTAATGTCTTATTTATTTTTAGGAAGCTGATAATGACCCAACTGGTGAGGCTGCTTTATCTACACAACAAACACTTACTTTCTATGAATTGGACCTAGGGTTGAATCATGTTGTTCGAAAATACAGTGAACCACTTGAAGAACACGGCAACTTTTTAATATCTGGTAAGTTTCAATTTCCTGAATGGCTAAAAATCAAGGAAGAGGGGAGAATTTAAATGCTTATGCTTAGAGATTTAAATTATTAAAAAAAAAAAAAAAATCATTACAATAAAACAAAATTTGTTAGTATTGTTAATTGTTATAATGCTATCACCAGCTTTAGTATAGATGAAAGAAAATTTAAAAATGTAGTTGAATTTGTGTAAGTCTAATATCTCTAAATTAAATTCTAAAATATCTGTAAATCATATTTTAGAACTTCATAGAAGCTTTGCATTCCTTGTAAGAAAATTAGCATTTAAATATGTTTTAATTATTTTCTGTAACATTTTTTATAATTCAAAACATATTTCCTTTTTATATAACCCTTCGAGATAACAAAATTTGATTGTTGTTTTATTTATTTAAGTAAAGTTATAAAATTAAATATTAGTTTATTAACTGGATGGTAATAGCCTGAAATTGCCTCTACCTACTCATATTTTGGTGAACTATATTAATATTTTTCTCCCTGCATTTTCTCAGTGTTTGTGCTTATGTATGTGCATAAAGAGGGGGATATTTTTACATTTGTTATTATAGAAAAAAATTCACTTCATTATGATAAAACATGCCAAATGAATTTTCAAAATTTATTTTCTTGTGTACTAACACAATTTTTGGAATGAATTTGATTTTAATGTTTTAAACTTGTTATTTGTTTGTTCTTGTCTTGCAATTTAATAAAAAAAATCCAAGTATTAGTGTTGTTTTAATAGTACCTTGAATGATATTTGTTATAGATTAATAAATCAATGTATTATTTATTATTATTATTTTCTACTTAAAAGAATTATAAAATATGATTTTTCAAAACCATAATAGGAGAACATTTGTAAAAATATGCATACCCATTCTTCAAAATGTCAACATAGACTAAAAAAATTACTGTATTGTATTATTATAGTTTTTTCTTCTAAAGCAATATAAACAGGTGTGGGGGAATTACATCAATCTACTCGCCACTGTGCAAATCGATTTGCCGACGGGTGAGTGAATTTTTAGGCAGTCTTTTAAGAACTGCAGACTATAGAGAATATACCAAAACCTTTTTATATTTTTATTCGTTGGTCATATTTCACATTTCTCCCAATTGCTGCAACATAAACATGGCACTAAGTTCTATCCTATACTAAGCTTTCATCTGTTGTATATTTTTCATAATTTAGTCTTAACATTTTTAGACTATATGTTGTATCTTGCTGGTTGGTAAAACAAATCCTCGCCTGGAAAAGTTTTCTGGATAAGAACAAAATTTTTATTTGAGCAAATGTAAATCATCTAATAAGCACAAATCTTAAATTAAATAATAAATACTTTTTCAGTTTTCCAGGGATTACCCCCCCCCCCCCCTCTTTTTAATCCATATTTAGGAGAAATTCTTTCAATTTGAAAGAGGGTTTCATAATTCAGGTTCTAGGTTCATGTTTCATAATTCAATTCAAGATTATGTTTATTGTTAATTTTTGATATTATATTACATAGTTATTACATCTTATATATATTTTTTTCAACACCTGATGTAGATACTTTTTTTTTTTACTTTAGTACCTGGTGGAACTGATGGACCAAGTGGTGTGTTGATTTGTTCTGAGAATTATATTACCTACAAGAATATTGGTGATCAACCAGATATTCGTTGCCCTATACCTCGTAGAAGGGTTTGTATATTTCTTTCATTATATAACTATTATTATTATTGATGATCCAAATTTCAATTTAATATTGTTCTGAATATTAAATAAAAATATTCAGAATAACTGTTCAGTAATTTGCGAGAAGACAAAGGTTAGGAACGAACACAAAACTAAACAATAAGATAGGTGGCCACAACTCACTTATTCAGTCAAAAATATAGGTATAACCACATCACAAAAAGTGCTGGATAAGGACTTTAATTCAATCATTGAAACCACATGTATTGCCAACCTCATTCCAAAAATGTTGAGCATCGAGTTTGTGCTGTTTTGCATGCGTAGTGGAACTTTCTAGTGTTGTATATATAATCTATAATAATAAAGATTGATGTCTGTCTGTTTCTCTATCATTTTCTGAAGAGACCACTGCATGCATAGCTACACGATTTGGCGGGAAGGTATCTGTATGTCTGTCATATATATATATATATATATGTGTGTGTGTGTGTGTGTAAAACTTTTACATTTTTCCCGTTTCTTCTGTTTTATAATTTTTTGATTTAAATAAATAAATAAATATGTTATTTTATTATGCAGGTAGATATAAATAACTTGACTTGGGACCTCGGTGGTTGACTGAACTTCTTTATTATCCACTTAAGCAGTACATGAATAGTTCATTGGAGTTGGTCTCTTAGTCAGAGCTCCCACCCTCCCCCCATATTGTTAATTAACTCATATTGTTAATTACATTTATACCATGGCTTCTATAAATGGCTGAGTATCTCAAATTCTCTGTGCCTTCACGTGTAATCTCACTTTTTGATCAAGAACTTCTAATATCTTCCAACAGGTGGAAAAGGTGTCATTTGGGCAAACACTTTAACTTAATTGCCTTAGAACTTTTGTTTGATATCTGGTCAAGACCTGTACGATTCTCAGACTTATGCTTTTTTAAGTTTCAAACAGAATCAACTACAGATTGTGTTGACAGTTGCATATTTTCACATAAAGATTGATGTAATACTTGTTGGGCTAAGAAAACAACTAAAAGGGGGCTCAAATAGTTTAAAAAGGGATTTTAATACCTTAAGCATCATGCACTTTTTCATCATTTATATAAGCTTTGTTTTGCCAATGTAATTTAATTAAGTTTAAAATACATAATTTCATTGCTGAAAATTCACATTTTGTTGTGTATTTATTTTTCATTATTTTTATTTCAAACATTTTTTCCATGTACAATTGCTGTTTTCTTTACACCAATTTTTTGTAATGTATTCTATTGAATCAAACATTTTAATTTTCATAATTCTGTCTATTGTCTTACATTGATAGGTATTTTATTCTTCTGAGTTCCTTGTCCCAATTTGGTTATTTCTATTTTTTTCTATATGGCATTGAAGACATCTGTTCTTACTTTCTAAAATTTTGATATATATTGTGGCAGCTGATCAGACAATTTGGAATAGAAATATCTGCTTCATATACAGTCTTTTTCAAGCAGAAATCATTGCGACTTCCTTATATTGTGGATTATTGCCTTCGATAATGTGTTATAATATAGGGTTCCACTTTTTATTGCATTGTTCTTTCCTTCCATTCTTGGATTTTTATCTTACAGTATTTCAGCACTATTGGAATGAAGTTTTTTTTTTCTATCATCTTCTAATACTTGGTCAATTTTATCTTCTGATGTAATAGTCACATATTCATACTTGCCAACTTTTACACTTTAGGTGTAAAATTTACACTTTTGGAGCATTTTTTACACTTTTACACTTAGGGCACATATTTTTACACTTTTTTGTAAAGTTTCTTCCAAGTTTCATTTTCATCTCTTAATTTATAAATTACTTTCTGGTTGCTTTTAATAACAGTAAATGATGAATGAAAGGGGAATGAATATTTAGTATTGTCAAAGGAATGAGTTCAGGCTTCATTCTCAAATGGAATCAGGGAGATTTTTTTAAATTTGTATTCTGTGTAAAAATAAGCCATGTTTTGAATAAATTAGCTCAGAAATTCCTTATTTTTTAAAAAAAAAGTTCTAATAAGAAATATGTTTTTAAAGTTATTTTCTTATTGAGTGTTGTAATATTTTTCTCATCAAACTTTCACTATAATTAATGTATTATTTAAAAATATTTTCATGTATTATGTACTTAAGAAAAGTGAAAAAGGCCGTTTATGTGTTACTTAAAAATGGGTTATACGGGTCTTTATTGAAAAAAAATGGGTGAATTACTCTTCCGCGTCATTTTACACTTTACCATTTTCAAAATTTGGCAGGTATGCATATTTACAAAACGTTTTCTATTATGTATATACATATGAGAAATTGAAATAAAATTGAGTTATTTTTATTTTTGATCCTGGTGTAATCAGTTCAAATTCATGATAATGTTGCATTTGATGTAGATATATTTCATTAAATGGGAAAGAAGACAATTCATAGGAAGGTTAAATATATGTTTATGGTTAAATAATAAATATGTGTTATAATACAGGTTATTAAAGAATATGTTGAATATGTTTGAACTTTGACTAATTTATAGTACTAATAGAGCAGGGAGGGAGAGAGAAATCAGTTAATGCTTTAAAATTTGACCATATTAAAACAATGTATTTCACAAGTTACTACATTTACATTATCACAAGTTACAAAATTATATTGCTTTAAATATGACCTTCCTTTTATGTGATTTCCTTATTTCAAGTTTAGTGCAGTTAAGAACGTCTTTTAATTTTTGTGTTTTCAATTATATGTAAGTAAGAATTATTTTATCATTAATATATATTTTTCTTTTTTAGAATGATTTAGATGATCCTGAAAGAGGCATGATTTTTGTGTGTAGTGCTACACATAAGACAAAGGTTAGTCTTTTATTTCTTTTTTATCTGTGTTTCTTTACGAATAATTTTGTTTCAACGGCTTCCTATTAAAATAAAATTTAATAGTTATTACTTAAAACTCTTATGAAAACTTTTATAAAGGCAAATTTTCTTGCTTAGAAATTGAATATTGCATATGGTATTATGGCATACTATTATTGCCTTGCCTCCCTTTATTATTATTGTGTAATTCCATGGATCTCTTATATCTAAAATGAACTAATTTAACAGCAGGATATGATGTTCTCTGTTAGAAACCCATACTACATAATATTTTCCCTCTAACTATTATTGTTAACTGAAGTGCCAGTTTAATTTATAGATTCAAACAATCAACCAATCTTGTAATGGATAGATATGAATTTCTCGGAGTTTCAAAAAGAGATACTGCATGCTTCTGTCTAAAATATATGATAAAACTATTTTAGAAATGCTTTGGAGAAATAATTATAAGCCAATATGTTTTAATTTAAATGTCCAATTTGTTTTGAAAATATCTTTTTGCTCACTCCTTGCTTTATCTAATACTGGGCCAGTCTCCATTCTCTATGGATTTCTTATGCCCATGTCCATCAATTCGTGAATAGTACAAGAAATTCATGGAGACCGGTTCAGTATTGGATAAAGCAAGAAGTCGACGAAAAGGAATATGAGAGGAAAATGTTGAGGATTATCGCTTTGACGTGCTTCATGTAACCAATGGTGCACATGTAGAAGTTTGTTAACTGATGCACCCTTCAAACTCTTATAATATTGTACTATTTTTCATACATGTATCTGTTCATTTGTGTTTGTAATAGAAGCTTGAAATTGTAAAGAGACTTTGTGTACACCCTGTATATCAATACATTTCTGCAAACTTTGATTTTAATTTCTCTCTCTTTTTTTTTTTTTTTCCCTTAGAATATGTTTTTTTTCTTGGCTCAGACAGAACAAGGAGACATCTTCAAAATTACATTAGAAATTGATGAAGATATGGTATGTGAATTCAGCTTTAATATGTATCTATGTTGTTTATTAGTAATTATATATTGCTAAATAATTTTTTTTTAACTTATACATTTTGTATTTCACAAAACATCACGTTTCAGATAATGTTTACACATTTTTAGAATGATTTCAGGGCCCTTTTTTTTTAATGCTTAAAATGTAAAGTTTATATTTTTTAATGTTTGATTTGATAACCTTATTTCTGGATAAGTCTGCATCATGCTTTCCATGATAAAAGGGCTCTTTGTAAAATTCCCAGAGTATTGCTTGCCATTCCTCTTTCACTGCTTTCCAGAGTCCATCAATCATGGTAGGTTAGTACTTCCAAACAGCTTGCTTGTTTCAGCAGACCTAAGGCACAATAATCCCGGTAAAATATCTGGTGAATTCGCAGGAGTATGTTGAAAAGGTATATATGCAATACCTATGTGAGTTTCCAGTTTTTAAAGGAATGCAGTGGTAGTTTTTTAAGTATGCCCAGTGGCTTTGTTTTGGTGTAGTGTCGTTCTTTGAAAGTCTTTGGGATAAAATAAATGTATTTTTTTCTGTAAATATCAGATGTAAAGCATTCCCATGATAGTATGATGAGTTGATTTTAACATTTTTTTCCCACTCTTCTTATTTTTAATTTCCCATTGTAAGAAGAACCTGTGATAATCATAAAGCTTTTACTGAAACTTTCTTTGCATTCTTGGAACCAGTTTTGGACATATTTTTTAAAAAATATTTTCAATAATAAATATCAAGGGTAAATAGTAGTAATAAAGTAAAAATGGTAGATAGCAAACATCAAGGTTTTCCATTTATCGCCTGCTAACTAATTTTCATATGGAGCTCTGCAAAATGTCTTGCGTTGAGCCACATGCCTGGGCAAAAGGCATTAAACACACACACATATATATATATATATATATATATTTTTTTTTTTTTAAGCTGTAAATCTTGACTTATTTTGTTTGTGTTTGTTACAGATGTATTTAAAGTCTTTGCAATTTCTGCATCAGTAGATTTTCTCTTGTTATCAACGATTTTACTTTATAAACATTAGAAACGGTAAATCTATTTAGGGTATTCATTTGGAGTCTTTTTTTTTTTTTTTTCATGTAGAAGTAGGTGAGACCAGTGCACATTGGACCTAGGGGCAAACAGTGGACACCCCTTAATATTTTATTTATTAAAAAAATGTTAAGCTTCTCTTCATTCTAATAGACAACAGCACCAGATTGATTATTTATGGCCTTCAGAGCACATGTTTAGCTCAAAATGAACCATTTTATCCTGGCTGGTTGTTTTGAGCTTCTAAAAGTAAAAATTTTCATCATATTTTTCTTTTTTTAGTAATTAAAGGTTGTAGATAAAGAAGATAAAACAGCTTTTTTGAAAAGGTAAGATTCTTGTTTTTATTTAATTTTTAGAGTTAATATGTTTAAAAGAAAGCTATAAACAATATTAGTAGGATTATTTATTCAACTTCAACTTGGGGCACAGTGGACCACCCACTACTGGGGTACAGTGGTCCACAATTCACTCAGTTCTGTAATGCAGAATTTTCAAACTATTTAATAATTACTTATTTTCTATAAAGAAGTATTGTTTTAAAGTAGTTATTTAACTGTAAAATAAAGTAAACAAAGAAAAATAAATAATTTAACATAATAATAAATATTTTGTCAGTGATATCATAATGTTGCTTCCAGATCCAACCCAGGAAAATTCCAGGATCAATCTTATTTATAATTATTTTGTATTTTCATTTCCAAAGTTTAAAGTGTGCTGTATTTTTCTCTTTTTTACTTAATTAATAACTCCAACTTATTTGCTATCGTTCCTGTATCTTAAATTGTTGTTATTTTCAAAATATAAATTTTTGTTGATAATTTTTTTTTTTTTTTTTTTTGTTTAAAAGTGTTACTTGCAAATTTGTATAATTATGTTATTTTGGAGGTAAAATGGAAATAAAGAAGAATTATGTTAATGAAAAATAGATTTATATTGTGTTTCAGATAATACATAATTGTGCCCCACTGTGCCCCAGTGGGTAGACCAGTGTGTCCTACTTCCAGAGCACACTGGTCTGCTTTACAGGTTCATAAAATATTTTTATTTCAAAAAATGTATTGAAATTTATGTTCTGAGAAAATTCTGAGGCATGTAAAAAGGTTTAAGGAATATTCAAAAATATTTTCAAGCAGATCAGTCTCTCTGTTCAAGAGAGAAAAAAAATAATTGAAAAGGTGGTCCACTGTGTACCAGTCTCCCCTACTGATTGACAGAATTTCACCTTCTGATTAATAATGGTGTTTGTTTTGCACTTAGAAATTTTTATACCAAGTGTTTCACAATTATTTTTACTATGGAATAAGAATATTTCTCCCCCGAATGCGAAAAAATGTATCCTCCAATCCACAGCTTGTTTACATGTACTATTTTTGAAAAAGAAATTTGAAAGTATCCGACAATAATTTTATATCATTTATAAGATATTTAATATAATTTATATATATATATATATATATATATATATATATATAATTTTATTTCATATATATTTTTCCCAAATTATTTGCATTTCTTAAATCCTTTATCAAAATCATTCTGAAAATGTGTGAAACCCCCCTCTCTATTAATTACTTGTTACAGTGGAAATGATTGTTCAAATTTTGATAAGCTGAAGTAATACAGGATGCCA
The DNA here is from genome assembly GCA_963931845.1 of Maratus michaelseni. Taxonomy (NCBI): domain Eukaryota; kingdom Metazoa; phylum Arthropoda; class Arachnida; order Araneae; family Salticidae; genus Maratus; species Maratus michaelseni. The sequence continues at coordinate 203,061,953 of OZ007594.1, read as the reverse complement.
AAAAGTGGCCCGGACAAAGTTCAAAATGGAATTAAAAAATTCTGTTAAACTTCGCCTTTAAAATTTTATTATCTCTACATGAAATATAAACTTCAGACCTCACTAAAAGAGATTGTTTCAGCTTTGTGATAATGCTCTATTAGAAAAATACAATTCTCAAATTACAATGAAAAATTGAAGGCATGAGGCACAGAGAGTTTGTTTGGGTGCTGAAAGTACCAAGATAAACTACATCAGATGCCAGTTCCAATAGCTTGGCCATGTTAGGGACAGATTAGGTCGAGATAAAAAAAAAAAAAACAATCAATATTTCCAGAAAATGCAAAGTGACCATAAGGAAGACAGGAGACTCATTCTGAACATGTCGATGAAAAAAGTCGCTAAAAAGATGAACATCCTCTTGGAGACAGTTCAACAAATTATGAAACTGTTCCTTGTACATCAGTCTAAAAAAATTAAGTAGTGCCAGAATCTTATGTGTAAAAGAAAAAAAAAAACAAGACTTCAAAAATGGATGGCACCAATGGTGGGATTCAAATAATTTAACAACCGGTTCTCAGCTCTTGATTTTTTCAAGTGTAAGCAAGAAAGGAAAATAATACATCACACATGCATTATGAAACACTTTTCAACATTTTAAGAACTTGTTACAATATTTTGATCCTTTGTTACTGTAAAAATAAATAAATAAAATAATAATAATAATAATAAAATGTGCCATTGAACATGCTGTTTCATATCAAAATGACGCAATTTGTTTAGCATAGATTCAATAAACAAGATGCACTGATCAATATTGCTATTAGAATATGCATGAAAATGACATAATAATACAATCAATAATCAGAACACAAAAGTAACAGAAATCCAATCTTACCCGCTAAATTTATGAGCCCTTAGCTATTAAATCCCTAATTATATGAAGAATTCCAAATATTGGTGAAGTCTCTAACATTGTAAGAATAAAGTATAGAACCATTTATCCAGAAGGGTTGAGGCCAGATGTATTCCGGATAACTGGTTTTTCTGGATAACTGGTTGGACATTAAAGCAACACCCATTTGATGAGATTTGTAGAATATATGTGGCTGTAACATTGTTACTGATTTCAAATTATTAGATTACTCTGATTAAGGCTCAGATTCTATCAAGACCAATGATTAATCAGAGTTTAAAAGAAGGCAATTTCTGGTAATACCTTGAAAACAATAATACTGCATAATACTCAAAATGCTCAATATTTAACTAAATATGCTTTCATTTCAAATCCTAGTTATTGATCAAGTTGTACAATGCATGTGGTAATCTATCAAGCAATGCACATGTCAAACTCACACTGCATGGCACTTTTTCTAGAAAGATTCTGAAATCAGTCAATTGGAAATATTCTGGAAAACTGGTTTTTCGATTAACTGGATTCCGGATAAATGGTTCCATACTGTACTAACCCTCTGACTGTCAAGCATTCCTGTTTATATTCTTGCTTTGGTGGGAAATACAGTGGCTCACATGATTATTGGGACACCACCTGCATGTTCAAAACTACTTATAAAAAATATGTATTAAATGTTGAAAAATTGACATAATTTTTTTTTTTTTTGCATCTACTCTTGTATATGTATTTCAAGATTTATTTGTTATTAAAGTAATATTCATAACTTAAAAGATTAATCAAATCATTTATCCAAAAAGTGCTGAAAATGAAGTCACATGTGGCATGTAGGGTCAATGAAGTCAAAGATAGGTCCAAGGTCTGGTATTCATTCGCAGCCCAATCCCTCTTCCTAAACTGTCCAAAATATTAAACATTTCCTATGATTTAAAATACAGATATGAATGTATAAATACATATTTAGATAAGTATACTTTTTGCTTTTAATTTGATCACACTCTAAAAGTACAAAATATTGATTATAATAATCAATACAAGCTTTTATAATAGATTTAAAATATGACTTGCCAAAACATCAGGAGATTAATTACGGTCCATTGCTTTAAATTTTATAAAAATATTTTACTTCTGCATAAAAGCGTAAGGTAACTAACTACTTTGAAAAATTCTAGGTTTTTTGTAGGTCAGAGATCTTTACTTTGTCTGTTAGCAATCTGATTTGGATTGCTGTGGTTATTGAAAGAATTATATGCTAATACCTTTGTCCGAATTATTTTTTGTCACCTTGTATCTTGTCGTGTTAGGATGACAGTCACCCATATAAAATTTCTGTATGATGACTCCACATTTGCACCTTGCTTAACTTTTCTATATCATTACACAGATATATTTAAATAAATTCTGTATTTTGTTATTAGACATATTATAAATATATCTTTATATTATTTAAAAAATATATTAAATTAAAAAATATTTCCACCATTATGTTAATTTTCTTTTCTTTTCTATGTTCATAGGTTACTGAAATAAAATTAAAATATTTTGATACTGTAGCTGTTTCTTCTGCTTTGTGTGTTTTGAAAACTGGGTTTCTTTTTGTTGCATCAGAATTTGGTAATCAGTAAGTGCCGCTTTAAATGATATTATGAACATTTTTACATTACTTTCCTAATTCACTGTGTTCTTGCCAACTATTTTGGTAGGGAAAAAAAAAAGAAAAAAAGATCAGTGTTCAATTTTGAAGTTTTCCGAATAAATTGATTTAATAATTTTTATTATTTAAATTGTTACAAGTTTGCTGGGGAAAAAAAAAAAAAAAAAAAAAAATTCTTGTGGAATTATGTTGGAGAGTGGGCATATTCCTTCTGTTTATAGCTATGCTCATGGCTCTACAAATAGTGAAAAATGTTGTTGCCAGTATCTAGAAAAAATATAGTTGTTTGTATCTAGAAAAATGTACTTGTTGGTATCTAGAAAAATGTACTTGTTGGTATCTAGAAAAGAATGCTGTTGCTAATTAAAAAAAAAAAAAAAAAAAAAAAAAAAAAAAACATTTGGGCTTACCTCCACACTACATAAATTATTTAATCACAGATTCTTAAAAGGCAGGTAAATGTTTTAAGCATTCATTGAGGAAGAAAAGTTTAGTTAATGATGTATCATGAATTGCTTTAACTCAGTTAATAAATTAATTTTGTAAAGTAATATAGTGTTCACATTTTTTTTTTCCCCAAGGGGCCGAGTGAATTTATAAAAAGGATATTTTCTGTTGAATGGAAGACCATTTTCCTTATCTCCAATTAGATTATTTGTACTTATAACGTGCATTAAATAATGAATTGTAGATCAACAAGCAAATTAATCTGAAAGAAATTTTATAATGTGTTGCCTAATTTATTGCCTGATCTTTAAGTTACTATTATTATTATTATTTTTAAACATATGTAGATTTTTTTTAAGGCAAAATACTTTGAAAAAATTAAAGGGGAAAAGAGCAGGGCACAGCATTTGTCAAGCATTGCCTATGACTATTGTGACTTAGTCCACAAATATCATACAATTTAAAAATTTTCATAATGAGTGAAAAAGTGTCCAGGCCGGGAAACGAACCCAGAACCTTTGACTTAAATTGCCAATGTTCTTCCAATTAAGCTACCTGGAATGACAACTGGCCGACACAATTAACTTAGACAACTTTTTGGTAGTAGCATCTGACATTTTTTTCTGCCATGTAGACAGCTTAACAGAATAAGTCACAGGTAATGAAACTGGATTATACAGTAGAAACATAAATATGCTTTTATTATTTTAACACAACCATACTGATTGGCTAAATTATACAGATATACAATTTAAAATGATTCTTAATGAGTGAAAAGGTGTTTTCAATGGCCTGGACACTTTTTCACTCATTAGGAAAAATTTTGAATTATATGATATCTTTACCAATTGGTATGATTGTGTTAAAATAATAAGTTAGTCCAAAAGTGTTGATTTTGGATATTGAACTTTATCTACCAAGATGTCCAAGATACAAGAAAATTGTATATGTCTATGAAATCTGCACATGAGAATATTAACATGCTGCCACCCTATAATTTGTGCCAGTAGTTCAACCTTATTTTTTCTTAAACCATTTATTATGAATTTATTTTCAATTATTGACAGTAAACACAGTTTTTTTTTTTTTTTTTGAATCATTAAAAAGCTTAAATTAATTTTGTCAAAAAGATAAATAAAATGTATCTTTAGCTACCTTTGTGATTTAAAATTGGGTAACTAGTTATTTTGTCAAATAAAATTCTAAGTATTCTAGCTTTTTAACTATAATTTATTTATTTTAGAAAAAAAGAGACTAATGAAATTTAAGATTGTAAAAATGTTAGGAATCTTGTCATCCTTAATAAATAAATAAGTAAGCAAAAAGATTTAATTCAAATAAAATATCAATTATGCTATTCAGCAATTTGTAAATGTATGAATAACATACCTTGCTTACTGTTAATGTATGAATAGCATATCTTACTTTCTGTTAATGTGCTTGATATATTGTATACTCCTACGTATAATGCACTCCAGCTCTCCTACAATTTGAGACTATATTTTTCTATCTTTATGTATATCAGCATATACATATCATAGCACCCCCCCCTCCCCTCCTTTTTTTTCTTTGCAAAGAAATCTTCATATGATATGTAGCATGAAAATACTATTAAGAGCATTAAAAAGTATAGTAATTAGTAAAAACATAAAAAAAATTAAACAAGTGCAAAGTGAGGCATATGCTACTGCCAAGCGTATCTGCTTGAATCCCCACAAAGTGTTTGGAATCCTGCCCTCATTTATTCAAAAAATAATGCTGTCTTCTCTGATTCATTAATATATCTCAGTTCCTGCGCATAATTTTTAATCTTTCATTTTTATACCTGGCTTATACTTGTAACATTTGAGCAATTTCCTTGTTTCAAAAGTACATGTTATGCGCCAGAATATATGGTACTTAAATAAAAAATATTATGTTCATGGTTTTTTTTTCTTTTTTTTAATTTATATTATTTGTCTTAAAGTGAAAAGATTAAGCTAATGTTTTAATGAAAATTTAATCTGATAGAGCTGTAACTAAATGTCAGCTAATTTTGGGTACATTGACTTAATAAGAATGTTTTCTGGGATAACAGTTATATTTCTTGTCATGCTGTGAAAGCATTCCACTCAAATCTTAAGGAGTCACATCAGCAAACTCCAGCTTTAAGCCCTTCATATTTGTGATTAGCATGATAAAACCGCTACATTTGTAAAACTCAGAAATGAAAAAAAAAAATGCTTTTTTTGCAACATTTATTTCATTAAAATATGTTTACTAAGTATATATATATATATATATATATATATATATATATATATATATATATATATATATATATATATTTAGAACTTATACTAAATTATTCAAAATATAGTTGTTTTTTATTTTAAAATATTGATGATACTTTTCAGCTACTTGTACCAAATTGCTCATCTTGGAGATGATGATGACGAACCTGAATTCAGTAGTTCCATGCCACTAGAAGAAGGTGATACTTTTTTCTTTGGCCCCCGAGCACTTAAAAATTTAGTTCTTGTAGATGAATTAGAAAACTTGTCACCTATTCTTCATTGTCAGATAGCTGATCTTGCAAATGAAGATACCCCTCAGTTGTATGTTGCCTGTGGTCGAGGTCCCAGATCTTCTCTCAGAGTTCTCAGACATGGTTTAGAAGTATGTATCTTTGTTATTTTAGATTTGTGATGTTTTTTAATCAATAATATATGAATTTACCACCTGTTTATTTATTTTATTTATTTATATATTTTTAAAGTTATAACTTTGTATATAGAGATTGGAATACATTTTAAAAATCCTCACAGAATTAAAAGAATGACAAATAAATAAGTGAAATATTAAAGATTAAAACAAATGATGAAATGAGAAAGAAGAAGTAATTCATGATTCCATAGAGCATTTGTAACAATCCATGTCATAATTTTTCTATAGAGTACCACACTGTAGTGAATAAATTTGGTTTACTAGTTTTTTCAGTGTAAAACAACTCCATTTTCAACTAAGGTTAGAGTATAACTTTTAAAACTTGTATAATAAGTTTCATATACAGGGCTGAGAATCTTCCACATTTCAGCAAATTTCTGCTTTTTATAAAATTTCATCTGAATTACCCACCTTTAAGAATTGCCACTCTTTCTGCTTTATCTCCTTCTTCAGCACACAAATTGTAAAATCTCTAAAAAATTTGTATTTATTTTTCCTTCCTTATTGGTTGCTTTATTATAGAAATAAATGAGTAATCAATCACCTAAATTGCAACCTCCACATTTTGGCTACTCCCTTTTGCCCTCCCCTCTGACTCACCAGCACTCGAAGTTTAAAAATTTAAAATATCTTTAATTATTTTTTTTTTAAATGTATGCTATTTTTTATTTATTTATTTATTTTAGTAACAATAAATAGATTATTTATTGTCTAAACTGCACTCTTCTTCCCTTCCTCTCTCTTTTCTTTTCTTCTTTTGCTTCAAAACAAAAGAGAGGATGGGGAATTTTTAGGTTTGGGAGAAAAAGCAGAAATTTTCTATTTTTTGTAATTTATGTGTTCTTGCGCCAGAATATAGCATCTACTGCAGGAATTTTCACTTTAATTTTGTGTCTATATGACTAAGGCACGCTGATTATTGTTATTTTTATTTTTTTCATTTTTAAGGTCTCAGTCATGGCTGTATCTGAATTGCCTGGTAATCCTAATGCTGTTTGGACTGTGAAACGCAAATCAGATGGTGAGTTTAATTTTGATTTTCTGTTTTTTATTCAAAGTGTCACACAAAAGTTTTTCTTCATAAATATGTCTTCCAATACAAATGTTTAAAATTATTTCTTTTCTTTTTTTATAGAGGAATTTGATGCCTACATTATTGTGTCTTTCGTAAATGCTACTCTGGTTTTATCCATTGGCGAGACTGTTGAGGAAGTAACAGATTCTGGATTTTTAGGAACTACTCCTACCTTAGCTTGTGCTCAAATTGGAGATGATGCTTTAGTGCAAGTAATACTTCATTCCTGAAATATCTGTTATTACAATAAATAACATTTATTGCTCCTTTTTTTTTTCTTTATGCATTTGTTTAATTTGATTTTGTTAAATGCCTCATTTTAACCGGGGGAAAAAAGTTTTTTTGGTTCCAAATTACAGTAAGACCTAAGATTAAATCACGAAAAAATGATTCATCTTAAGTATGTTTTTTTTTAAAGCTGAGCAGATGCACCGTCTTTTATAAATGTATTGTATTCTTTTCTCTAGGGGCAATAATAAAATTTTCATTTAAGACATATTTTCAATTTAAACTGATTGCATTTTCACATATTTTACTGTATTTTTTATTTATAAATCACTATAAATCCTTTTGCTTCTTATATCTTTTTTATTATTACTTTTTACATTTTCTATTAGCCACAATTTAGTCCTAAGAATACAGAATAAGAACCAGTGCTCTTACATAGACAACAAAATTCCCTCTGATAATTCAAAACTGAAACTTAGGTATGGAAGAAAGAAAAAAAAAATCTTGATTAATTATCTTGGCTGTATGAGATAGTACAATTGATAAGAACCAAAATTTCTTCAAAGTTAAAATTTTAAAACTCTTAAGTCATATTTTTTGGAAAAATTTAAGGTGTTATTGGTCTCTCCCTGCTCCTTTCCTGGAGTATTTTGTATCAAATTTCATAGCAGTGATTCTTTCTGTTATAGCATGAGATTATACAAGCAGGCAGATTATTATCCTTATTATTATTAATTATTATTACAGACTAGCTGTTACCCATGACTTTGTTATCTAGAAGTAGTGCTGTTAATTAACCACTTGGGGACGAGTGACACATATACATGCCACATAAGATGTTCAAAATCCTCGATTATTCCCACCAGTTAGTTTTTTATTGTAAGCTTTGCCTTATTTAATCATAGAATTTCTGCAAATCAATTAAGCAAAAATTTCTGTTTTGAAAAAAAAAGATTAAAAATTCTGTAAAGGACGCTCATCGCGAAAGGGTTAAGCAACAAATATCCCCTGATAATTAAACCACCATACATCAGATTTTATATATTTATTGCAGATTTTCTGTTTCTCTCTTTTTTTCCCTAACACATGTTGAAGAAAGTTTTTATCTCGTATTAAAATTGATTTGGTTAATAGTGCCATTGTTTTTGTAAATCATGCAATGCAGAAAGTGCTTAATTTAGAATGTTTATTAACAAATTTTAGTGTATCATCCATTAGTAATTATTTAATAAAAACATCTTTAGCTAATTGATATTTTCTCTCCTTGTTGCATCTGAAATTTTATTTTTTCATTTGTGAATGACTTATTTTACTTCCTGACAGTTACATTAAATCTTTTGTTGGGTATTGTTGAATATTTCTTATGATTCAAAAACACTATAAATACAACTTATGCAAAGTCAAGAATACTATTTATTATTTATGATGTAACATAATAATATTGCAACTATACATATATGTTTGCTTTATAATAAATTGCTTTCATTTTGTATTGTTGTTAATGATTTTCAGAGAAATGTTAATGCTTCCATACCTCCTTTTTAAAATTTATTGTAAGAAACATTTCTTTATAGATTTATCCTGATGGCATTCGTCATATTCGAGCCGATAAGAGAGTCAATGAATGGCGTACTTCTGAGAAGAAAACCATCACCAAATGTGCAGTCAATCAAAGACAAGTTGTAATTGCACTTACAGGAGGGGAGCTTGTTTATTTTGAAATGGATGCTGTAAGATATAAATTTCTGTTGATTATTTTTAGCACAATTCTAGCTTTATTTTTATGTATGTTTCACTTTATTATTCACATATTAACATACTATGTAAAAACTACATTTGTGTGTGTTAAAGGTGCTTCTTATTTAAAAAAATCAAATTGATTTGAAAAATTCTAAATACATTAAATTTTTTTAAATAAGAGATTTTGTATAACATATTTAAACAGTCTTCAAACAAGAATTCATTATAGAAGTATAAGTTTAAATTTGAAATTTTATCAAATCATCTTTAAAAAAAAAAAGAAAAAATATTTTGGTCCTACTGGGACCAAAAATGTGTCTTATTTTATTCATATCTTTCTATCACTGCACTTCACATAAGAAGATATTTTAAAAATGACTTTTAAAATTTGTCTTGTATTTTGTTATTTTGCATTATATGTTTAGAAAAATTTATTTTCTTTTATTTAGTCAGGTCAATTAAATGAATACACCGATAGAAAAATCATGACAGCAGATGTGATCTGTATGGCTTTAGCTAGTGTACCGAGTGGAGAACAGCGTGCACGTTTCTTAGCTGTTGGACTTATGGATAGCACCGTTCGGATAATATCATTAGATCCTGCTGTAAGTAATATTTATTCAAATTTCTTAATTCTGTAAAATATATTACAGTACAGAGTCATTTATTTAGAAATGTTAGGAACCAGATGGACCATTCTGTTTAACTGGTTATGTGTCAAGTCAACAACCATTTATCAGATATGTAAGATATACATAGTTGTAATTTTGCTTCTGATTTAAAATTAATTATTAGAGTAATGAGATTGAAGGTAAGATCCAATAAAGGCTAGACAGTCTGAAAGGGAGCATTTTCATGGAAATCCCTAGGAAACAATAACAATCAGGATAATTCACTGATTTGCTTTAGGATTTCAAAACTAAATAGTGACTTTTCAATAGTTTCCATTATATTCCTTTTACAAAATCCAAAGCTTTAACCACGTGTTCAGTATTTCACATCTTTCTTTACCAATACTTTAATTCCAAATGATAAGTATAAAAAAATATTTGTGTCTAAAAAAATTGTCTTTTCAAAACTTTTTAATCGATAATGTATTATTTCCAGATTATGCTTCATCAACATCATATATTATTTTAGAGAATAAAATATACCCAATATTTTGTTTGCATAATCTGAGAATGCTGCATTATTCAATAATCATATTTATCAATAATAATTTTTAAAAAATTCAATTAGAAACATTTGTTTTATTGATTTACTTATGCACATATTATTTATAGAATAGATATACCGGTAATGTCTTATATTCAAGTTATTGTATTTAAAATTACCATTGAAACATGTTGCTTGTAACTATCACTATTTGTTGTTTGTATATAATACACTATAAATATATTTTTTAAAGTTTATACTAGCACATATATCCTATTTATATTTTTATGAAAATTTCACCCCCTTTAATGCTATGTGTGAAGATATTTATGGGGGTTTAATCCAGTCCCAGGTTTGTACCTTTCATTTCAACATGATAAAGTAATGATTTGGGTCATATATAATGATTACCAATTTCTTTAATGTAATACAATACAATGGTATATCAGATATCTAAATTTAATCTCATACATCTTTTTGGAATTTTAAATGTTCTTACCACTCTAATTTACTTATTCCAATTTTCTCTACCTCCTTTTTCATTAAAGTAAATTTATTTATTATCCTCACTATATATTCTTTCTGTCTAACAAAAACATGCCTTTAAAAAAGAAAAAGAAAAAAAAACTATTTTACTGGACAAAAAATTGGAGCTTTATTTCTTTGAAAATCATTGTTTTTTTTTCTATAATAATATTACATATATAAGCACTTTTTCTTTATTTGATGTGTTTTGTGCTTTTTTTTCCCCTTTTAATATTTACTGTTGTATTAAAATTATGATTTATTTTGAATTTTTAAATAGGTTGCTTTAATTGATATTAATTATTTTTATTTTTAGGATTGTTTATCACCTTTAAGCATGCAGTCTTTACCCAAAACCCCAGAATCACTTGCCATTGTTGAGATGGGAGGAGAAGGAACTGGAGCTGGTAGTAGCGGGCAAGGAACACTCTACCTCAATATTGGATTACAAGTAAGTCTATTTTCTTTTTTATATTGGCTGTAGCACATAAAAATTCCTGAAAAATCAGGTTAAATTTTATTAAGAAAGGCAACAAAAATCAGGGATTTTTTTCTTCTCAATTTGTAGAACCCTGTAGTCACCCTGAAAAGGAATTAATATTGCGAAAAATTACTTCTGTTAAGTTAAAAAGGTTTACTGGCTACTAGTAGTAGTAATTTGAATTTTCAAGTCTTTCATAAAAAAAAATAGCCTTTCCCATAATTTTTTGCCATATTTTAAAAAGAAACAGCCTAAATAATAATATTCTGATAATTATCCATTATATATGTGTTTTATGCATTATTTATGTGAGCTGAGAGATTTTGTATAATTTATTTTTCAAAAAATTATATACTATTTCTGGTTTTAAACGATTCAAATGCAGTAAAGCAAGGTTGGCATAATTTTTTTTCTTTTACAAAAATATTTTAAATATTCTCCATTTAATGAAATACTTTTTATTTGTAATTGATTTTCATTGAAACTCTTAGTTCCTTTGCATAATTAATCTTTTGAGCTCAATTTCTGATGATTATTTTAGCAGTGACAGATGATGAATACATTGATGGATATTTTAGTAATGTTATGTCTGTAAATCTGCATAATATCTAATACCACAAATCTGTATGGATCTCTGTGTTTCTAAGAAATATTTGAAAAATTTAATAAAATTCCATAAAGTATGTTGAACTTATGCTTTTTTTTTTCTCCCTAGAATGGTGGTTTACTGAGAACTGTCTTAGATCAAGTTTCTGGTGATCTAACTGATACAAGGTCTAGATATCTTGGTTCCAAGCCAGTAAAACTTTTTAAAGTTCGTATGCAAGGAAATGATGCTGTAAGTAATTATAATTATTATCATTGCTTGAATTAAAAAGTAATTAAATATATTTATAAAATTTATTCTTTTCTAAAATATCTTAATATGTAATTAACACTTTCCAAGATAGTTGAAAAGCTTTTATGAATTCAGTTTGTTTGTCTGCTTATCTGTGCTCTAACTTACTTAAATATACTCAAATTGCTGTTTAATTGAGATATTTTATTGAGGTTTACCATGGAGTGTTTAGTATTGAAAATGGAGTATGTAGCATTTATACACTGGCGAGAAAAATTAAAGGAACAACCATAAAAAGGTGCTTTATGTTAGTTCTATTGTGGTAACTCCGATGAAGTGTGATTGGTTGGTAACTCAATGTTAATGTTATCACGTAATCCAATGTGATTAACCTTTACTACAGAAAAAATATACAAATTTTTGAGCCTGTTCTTTCGACACATTTGAAAAGGAGTGCACGTGGGGGATTTGAAGTCTAATGTGAAGGATTTTATGTGTAGTTGCATAAAACTTTTGCTTGTAGTAGGTAAAATATGTCTTCCAGAAGACATTTGACTGATTGCGAGAAATGGCATGCGATAGGGAGAATGGAATCAGGACAGACACTCAGAGCTGCCAACTGCTACGAAAAAATCGTAGTTGCTACGATTTTGAGCCACAAACTACGATGCTACGAAAATCTGTCTAAAACTACGATTTTCTGGAAAAAAAAAAAAAAAAAAAAAAAAAAAAAAAAAAAAACGTGAATTTGTCACAGGATCACTCGAAAAATCACGAATTTCGTCACAGGATCGCGCGAAAAATCACAAATTTCGTCACAGGATCGAGCTAAGAAATGCGAATTTCGTTACAGGATCGCTGAAAAAACATGAATTTTGTCAAAAAATTGGCGGGAAAAAGCAAATTCAGAGCTGCCAATTCTCCCGTTTTTACATTTAAGTACGATTTTCTCCCGTTTTTCACTCATACTTTAAAATTCCTACAAACGTACTTCTGAAAAAAAGAAAATTTCCGATCTCGTTAGAATTTCTTCATAGGATCACAAAAAAATTTCGAATTTCGTCAGAGGATAACGGAAAAAGTAAATTTCGTCAAAGAATCACCGAAAAAACCCTCAAATTTCGTCAAAAAAAAGTGGAAAAACTGCAAATTTCTTCAAAAAAATGGCAAAAAAACTGCAAATTTCGTCAAAAAAATTGCAAAAAAACACAAAATTCGTCAAAAGATCGCGAAAAAATGTAAATTTTCTCAAAGAATCGCCAAAAATCCCTTCAAATTTCGTCAAAAAACGGCGAAAAAACTGCAAATTTCGTCAAAAAACGACAAAAAAACAGCAAATTTCGTAATAAAAAAAACGGCGAAAAAACTGCAAATTTCATCGAAAAACAGCAAAAAAACTGCAAAATTCGTCAAAAGATCACGAAAAAACTGCAAATTTCATTAAAAAACAGCGAAAAAACTGCAAATTTCGTCAAAAAATTACGAAAAAAACACAAAATTCGTCAAAAGATCGCGAAAAAAACCCACAAAAGTTCTAATAAATATTTTATTTTTATTTGAAAAAAGTTTGTTTCATTTGTTGATATCTTAAGATTTTTTTGTGTAATTTATAATACAGAAAAGTAGGTGTTATTTTTAAATTTTTAATTTTTTTATATATAAAAAATTAAAATATATGTATTATTGATATATATATTAATGATTATATTTAACAATTGAATCCATTTGGACACTACACTGTTGTGTTAACTAGTATTTTAAAAACACAAATTGCACAAATTGTGCTTATTAGTTGCTAAAATCAGTGTAAAAATTGTTTTAAACTCATAAAAGAGCTAAAATCCTACATGTTTCGGCTTCAAACTTAAAGCCATCATCGGGGAAGAGGAACAACACAAACGACTACTGATCTTTTAATTTTTGACACGAGAAGAATGAAATCAACAGTATGGAAAAATTTAAATAAAATAAGCGGGCACTCTTTGTTGCCAAAGAGCGAAAAACAAAACAATGAATTAACAAGGGGTTAAAAATGTATCCCATAAACCAGGTATGCTGAAAGAAAAGTTATCATTACAAATACAATCTTTTCTAATTTTAATTTCCAATGATTCCCTAATGGCGGCTTTAAATGGGTTATTGAACCTATGGATAATTCTTGCTTTATCGAAATTGTAATTAATTTCGATAAAGCAAGAATTATCCATAGGTTCAATAACCCATTTAAAGCCGCCATGTTACCCCTTGTTGTATCGATATTGTAATTAATTTCGATAAAGCAAGAATTATCCATAGGTTCAATAACCCATTTAAAGCCGCCATTAGGGAATCATTGGAAATTAAAATTAGAAAAGATTGTATTTGTAATGATAACTTTTCTTTCAGCATACCTGGTTTATGGGATACATTTTTAACCCCTTGTTAATTCATTGTTTTGTTTTTCGCTCTTTGGCAACAAAGAGTGCCCGCTTATTTTATTTAAATTTTTCCATACTGTTGATTTCATTCTTCTCGTGTCGAAAATTAAAAGATCAGTAGTTGTTTGTGTTGTTCCTCTTCCCCGATGATGGCTTTAAGTTTGAAGCCGAAACATGTAGGATTTTAGCTCTTTTATGAGTTTAAAACAATTTTTACACTGATTTTAGCAACTAATAAGCACAATTTGTGCAATTTGTGTTTTTAAAATACTAGATTATATTTAAGTTATTGAGTCAATCATTAATATATTCTAAATGAATTATAAAATAACTTTTCATTCTTACGTAAATTCACTTAAAAAAAAATCTCCCTTTTCTCCCTTTAAACTGTGAAGAATCTCCTGTTTTTTCTCTTGCTAAGGTTGGCAGCTCTGCAAATTTCTCCAAAGTATCGCCGAAAAAACGTGAATTTCATTCAACTGATTGCTGAAAAAATGCGAATTTCGTCAAAAGATCGTTCAGGGGTGATTCTGGTCCGAATTTTCCGAAAAATTAAAGCAATGATTTCCAAAAAAAAAAAAAAATCGGTCATAAATCTGAAAATTTGGACATTAAATGTATCGGTATGACATATATATTACATCCATTACATATATATTATATATTGTCTTGCTTAAATAGAAATAATACATACTAACATATACAAAAATGAAAAGTTCATTGCTCTTTTTTATTATTTTTTTGTAGGTTGTTGCTATTTCCAGTCGATCTTGGTTAAGTTATTATTATCAGAATAGATTTCATCTGACACCTTTATCATATGAAACTTTAGAGTATGCATCTGGTTTTTCATCTGAACAATGTCCAGAGGGTATTGTTGCCATATCTCTTAATACCTTGACGTAAGTTATAACTTTTCATTTAATATAATGTTTTAATGTTTCATCTATGTTTATTCTCATTTGTCCTCTATCTTTTATTCTCTATGTTGATTTTGTATGTGTATGTTAATGATCAAATGTACAATTAGGTCCTTAAAATCTAAACTCTCTGACCAGTTATTTATATTTCCTCTATTCCGTGTTAAAAAGCTTCATCTCTTCCAGAACTCTTCAATATCTCAAAAAGCATCTCAAAGCTGAATCAACTAATTATATTGCCATCCAAAATATAATAACATCAAATTTGACCATTCTGAAAGCATTCAGTCTTTTTATGAATCTGCTTAAAATTGTTATTAGAAAACATTTTCCACAACTTCCAGAACCTTCCCTCTCCCCTTCTCAACTTGTCATTGTAAATTTAGGTTCATTCTATGAAAGAATGTACAGTTTGAGTTTGGGGTTTTAGAATATAAATGTAGAAAAAAAAGTTTAATGATCTAGATAGTGATGCTTATACCTCATCCAGCAAAAAAATTGTAAAGTTTAAAAAAAAAAAAAAATGGATTGCACAGCAGCATTTGAGTTATCATTTAAATGAATTTATTTGAAGAAAACTTCACAAAAAGTCTCATTTTGTTATTTTGTTAGGTATGAAGATTTTTGTATCCCAGTGTTAAACAGAAGCTTGTTAAAATCTGTATTATTATTTTTTATTAACAGGATGCATCTAAAGTACTGTACTATCTTATTGCACACATGTTTCTGTCTGTGTTTCTTGTTATAAATTTTAAATGGTGCTACTTGTCTGTAACACTAATGCAGAATCTCATGATAAGTGAATAATTTTATTTCAGAATCTTGGCATTAGAGAAACTTGGTGCTGTTTTTAATCAGACTTCCATACCATTAGAATATACACCTCGAAAGTTTGTGATTCATCCAGAAAGCAATAATTTATTTATTATTGAAACAGATCATAATGCTTATACAGAGAAAACTAAAGAAATTAGGAAAAGACAAATGGCTGAGGTAAGTTTTGTTCTTTAAAATACTACAGGATACCTTTTAAAACATATATATTTATTGCCAATTAAAATGTTTTATTTTATTTTTATAAAATTAAAAAATAGATTATAGCAATCATTTTACGAGTTACAGGCCTATCAGTGTAACATATAATAAAAGTTATTATATAATGATACTGGTTATTAGACTGGTATGTTTTCATTTGCTATTTATGTCTAAATCATAATATTTGTGTTAAAATCATTACTAGAACTAGATAAAATTTCAAGAGCAATTAATTTATTTTAGTGGGATATAACTGGTGATTATTATTTTTTTTAAATAAAAATATATAAATTTGTAATATGTCAGACTAGAGATTTGTATTGCGTTAAAAGAAATTTGTATTGCATTAGAAATTATTTAGATCCAATAATTAGAAAACTTAAATTGCATTAAAAAAGAAAACATCATACTCAAATTATTCTAAAAAACCAATGGTTTTTTATGAGGGATAAAAACCTTTTGGCATTAACTATGGTTAACTATTTGTTTCAAATTGTGCTAACCTTGACAAGTAAATAATCATTGCACACACACATTGATATTTATTGACAGTATTCAGTTTAAGTCTCAATGGGTTATTCTGGTATATAATACGTCCCACTATATGACATGAAAAAAACAAATTTTCATAAGAACAAAGATTTTTTAATTTAATAAACATGCTATTTATTTATAAAAATATAATTTTGCTTATCAGATTTATATGAAAAGCAATAGTTTTTTACTTTGCAATAATCTTTATTTTATTTTGTGCTATGTATTTCATCTATGATTACTTTGCAAAAAAGGAGATGTGTGTTATACAGCAAATCCAGATATACTAAAAATAAAAAAATGAAGTCTGAAAGCTTAGGTACATGTTATACGCCAGAATATATAGTATGTTTTCTTTTTACGTATATTCAACAAGTGCATCCAAGTTTTTTGGAAAGAAACATTCGTGAGATATGTAGTATGAAAATAGAATAAGGAATGCTAAACAGAATAATAATTTAATTAGCATTAGTATAAAGGAAAAAACGAGCAAATTCAACGTGCGAGCATATACAACCAAGTCCATTTGTCCACCTGAAATCCTTCATTTTGTTTCGAATCATTCACTTATTCTTTCATTCTTCTTCGATAACTGTTCTTAGGCTCTTCTTTTCTTAATTTTTGATCTTCCATTTTTATACTGAACACATGACACACACCTGTAAATTTTGATAATTTTTTTCTATCATCAAAAGTGTAGATTATATGCCAAGGTACACTTACTGCCATTTGTTTAGAAGCTATATCATAGTTGCCATAAATTATTAAATGATTTTCATATGTACAAGAGGTCATCTATTTATTAGTCACATTTCAAAATTAGGGGAGGGGTCCTCAAAATGTTATGTGGTTTGAGAGGGCGAGCTATGTGTTATATCACATCTAATATATGAAGACAATTAAACAGGCGCTATTTGCAAGCAGTATAATATAATAAAGTTTGTAAAATAAAAGAGGGGGGGGGGAATTAACTCTAGCAGTATTAAATATATTTTTCTTTATATATATATATATTATTACAACAGTTTGAAGTAAAAACATGCACAATCTTTATAGTCTTGTAGTATTTTTATCAGTAGCTAATAGATTGTATATAACTTTTTTATGCAAAATTAGTTCTAAAGTAATAATTACAACAAAAAATATGACGACATCATGATGATATTATTAAAGTTTGATAACTTTTGGAGGTAGAGACAAATGACTATGAAATTTGTGTGATTTAATTAATGAATGGTCCTCTAAATGAAACAATAAAGCAAATGAAAAAAATGGATGAAAATAAATACTGATTTTAATAGTAATTATACTGCAATTAGCCATCCAGAAAATTTACAACAGGCTTGATTTTTTAAAAATTTGTTCTCACAAATGATACTGAAATTAAAATTCAATTTTTACAACTGATGTGTATAATTGTTCTTCTAACACGTCTCTTATTACTGTTATGAAAAATCTTATATTTGTAATAGCATGACCGCTGTCTGCCAAAAAATGTCATGTACTTGCTCTTGCAAAAAACTTTAAGCACGCCTGCTGGAAGGTTAAACAAATTACCCTATAAACAAAAATTTGATAGATAGAACTCTATTAGCATGGTAATGATCATAATCAGTGGTCATGATTATGTCCTCTGAAATTTCAATGAACATTCACTCAAAATGTAGTTTCTTGTATCATTGAATAGTGAACTACAGAGGCTTCAAAATGATTATTGATAAAAACAAAAGTGAACATTATGTTATTATTTTAGAAACTATTTTCATAATTTTTTGATAAACATATTTTCTGTATCTTATACACATATTTTATTAATATAAATGTATTTATTTTCAGGAAATGGTAGAAGTTGAAGGAGAGGAAGAGCAGGAATTAGCAGCAGATATGGCTTTGGCATTTTTGAGTGAAAATCTTCCAGAAAATATATTTGGTGCTCCTAAAGGTGGATCTGGAATGTGGGCCTCTCTTATTCGTATCCAAGACCCTATCAATGAAAAGACTATTTTTAAAGTTCCCTTAGAACAAAATGAAGCTGCCTTTAGGTATAGTGCTTATAAAAATTGAAAAACATGTTTACTTCAAAAATGTGATTCCCCCCCTCCCTCCTTGTGTGTGTGTGTGTGTGTGTAATGATGCTGCGTCTGTTAATTATAAGCACTGTGTATGTTTTTGTATTGTTGACTTTGTTTAACCCCTTCCATGAACTGTCCCATAATTCCCTATTATTGAAGCTCTAATTTAAATTGATTGTTAATATTATAAACAGAATTTTATTTTTACATCAAACTACAAAAATTTCATTAATTAGTCATTCTTATTTATAACCAAGTTTATTAAAATATTAGAAAACTCTCAAGTGCTCACCAAAGTTAATCATATATTTTCAGCTGAGAGTCAGTGATGCCAATAGAATTTTGTAATCCGGCACCCTGAGACAAGTACTGGTATTTAAATACTGCATTCAGTAAATGATATATTTATTTTTTCCCGTGCAGTACTGCTTTAATATTCTCAAAGAATTCTTACATTGCCTAAAAACTTGCCATTCATAATTTCGCTTTTCTAAAGCTTAGTAAAATTTGAAAGCAAAAGAATTAGTGTAGATGAGCATATTTGTTATCTTTTTCTCCAGGTATTAATTTTATGGAATTCAATCTGACTAAGTGACAAATGTGATAAAATATAATCATTTTCTCTAAGCATGTCCATTTATCAGGAAACTTTATGAAAGTTTTTGCATCTAATCATCTATTAAATGTGTGATCAATTATAAATTTGCACTGAAAAGTTTTGGGAATTATTAATAGCTCTATATGAATCATACTTTGGTTTTATAGATAATACAGACTTATCTGCAGAAATTTTGTATTTATGTTCTTTTATTGAAACATTGTTTTCATTTTTTTTTTCAGCTTGTGCCTTGTTAAATTTAATAGCCGAGGAGATGAGCAATACTTGTTAGTTGGTATTGCAAAAGATCTCCAGCTTGATGTAAATCACTGTAATGGAGGAGCTGTTTTAACATACAAAGTATTAAATGAAGGCAAATCTTTAGAATTTGTGCATCGTACACCAGTTGAAATGATTCCTGCTGCTATATGTCCATTTCAGGGAAGAGTACTTATTGGTGTGGGTGGTATGCTTCGAGTCTATGAAATGGGAAAGAAGAAATTACTCAAAAAGTGTGAAAATAAGGTATTGTTAATTTTATAGTTTTTACTATTGTTAAATACACTCCATCATCATTTGTTTTGTGTTATGTATCCAGTTTTCAGTTGTTCTGTTTGATTGTATTCAGTTTTTATAAATCTGTAGAAAGGCTAAAATATTTTTTTAAATATCTTTTTTTTTTTTTGCAAGGTTATTTAATTTTGTTATTTTGGAAATCACTTTTGACCTTTTTATTGCAAATATATTTTTCAACTATATGTAGCATATAATTGAAAGGTTCATGGGAAAGCATGTGAAATCATGTATATCATAATAGTATGTGAAAAGTACCTTCTAATTGTATTCCTTTATGATGTAAAATATGCATTTTTTGTTTTTTTTAAAGTGAAAAGATTTAGAAATCTCTAAACAATTATGAAAATTTCATATACATATTTCCTTTTTTTTTTTTTTTTAAGTTTTTTGTGGGTATTTTCTTGGATCCATAAAATGTAGTTTTAAAATATTTTTGCACATTTCATCATGTGTCTTCTACATTTTCGTTTTATTTTCAAATTCGGATGATATTAAACATTGTAATAGATCTTTTCAATCAGTTTAAAATAATATTTTTTGATAAGAGTTTTTGTGATTGTGTTTTCTCTTTTTCATGTAACTGCATATTTTTAACTTTTTGGCATGTTTGCGATTTTAAGTGGTGTTACCACTAATCTAGAAAAGGCAGCTTTTATGTTTTAAAATTTACTATATTTTTCAGATCCTTTTTGTGATTATTTGAATTTTTTAGTCTTTTCTTTCTGAAAGAATTTTATGATATGATATGCATCTTAAAAAATCCCTGGCGGCTCGGCCTACAGGCACAGGTAGATTTCGAAGGTGCAGACTGTGGGGCGCCTGTTTGTTGGGAATTACGGAAGAAATGACCTTATTGCCATGATGCGGCAGTTGAAACTGCCTACTTCGAAACCTAACTTGTTTGCAGGCGGAGCCAGAAGGAATTTTTTTTTTTTTAATTTTTTTTTTTTTTTTTTGCTATAAGAGTTAGTCCTATAAAAAACTTGTCACTATAAAAGTTTTAGATAATATTAAGAGGATTTATAATAAATTTAAGCGGATTTGAAATCTTGAGAATTGACGAAGTTATGAATTATTTTCTTCTAAAACCCCCTCCTCCTCCCCCTCCCTTGGGGCCATTTTTAATTATATCAAAAATCTGTCATACATCAATTTTCGGCCCTTCTCCTAAAAGTAATAATAACTTCAAATGAATTCGATATGTATCATAATTAAGAAATTATGGGGTTTTTTCTGTTTTCACAAAAAGCCCCCCCCCCTTCCCCTCGCCCCTGGTTCGATTTTGCCCATTAACGAACTTGACCGAGATTTTATGTATCAGTTTCAAAAAGATGCGGGAGTTGGAACCGCCTACTTCGAAAAATAACTTGTTTGCAGGCGGAGCCGCCAGGGATTTTTTTTTTGCTATAAGGGTTGGTCCTATAAAAAACTTGTCAGTATAAAAGTTTTAGATAATATTAAGAGGATTTATAATAAATTTAAGCGGATTTGATATCTTGTGAATTGACGAAATTATGAATTTTTTTCTTCTAAAACACCCCCTCCCCCTCCCCCTTGGGGCCATTTTTAATTATATCAAAAATCTGTCATACATACATTTTCGGCCCTTCTCCTAGAAGTAATAATAACTTTAAACGGATTCGATACGTATCATAATTAGGAAATTATGGGGGGTTTTCTGTTTTCACAAAAAGCCCCCCCCCCCCCACACTCCCCCCTTGTTGGTTCGATTTTGCCCATTAACGAACTTGACCGAGATTTTATGCCCCTTGATTTTATGTATCAGTTTCAAAGAGATCTGTGCAGAATTATTGCAGTTATCGTGTCCATAAAAAAGTGACATATATATATATAACCATTAATGAAACATTACCGAAACACCAACAGAAATGTGAAATTAAGATTTAGTAAGTAATAATTTATTGATAACGAAATTGTAACCCCAACACAATGAATATAGATATTAAATACCCATTCAAAAGAAGAAGAAAATAAATTAAAAATTGAATGAAATAAATTGAATGAATGAATTTTGTGGAATTTATACAGAATTATCAAGTCCCAACTGCATAAATACCACAAATAAAATGAGTGGTTTCATCTTCATATTAGCCAAAAAATTGCTAAAGAATATGATTTTGGGACGACCACTCATGACCACAATGAACATAGAATGAAACTTGTGAAAAAATCTTAAAGTTCAAAAAATAATACAATATAAATACAATATTAAAAAGGATGGAAACCTTACCCTAAATTATGATAGAAAAACATTATATTAGATCTTTAAATACTAAAAACAATGTGATGAAGATAGATATTGGTGCACAACACAGACCTGAAAATATGAAGATAACTATGCAAAGGCAAGGCAATGAATTGCAAAAAAAAAAAAAATTTCTAAATGTTGCCAAAAACATTTTTAGAAGATTAAAAACCCTGTTGCCAAAATAATTTTAGAAAATGAATTACTTGGATATATGGAATATTTTAAAGCATCATAAACCATGGTGCTGCCTTCTATGATATGGAAAGTGAAATTGCACTGGAAAAATCAAAATTAAAAATGAAACCAACTAACTAAAGTGATAATAATTAGTTAAATAATATAAATGAAATTAAAATTAACTAAACTAAAATAAAATCCAATTACATTATATATATATATATATATATATATATATATAAAGTTTTGAACTGGGGATGGTTTTGGGTTCTGGGAGTCATCATGATCGGCGTAGATCTGCTAAAATTTTTCAAAAATTCCAACTTAGGTGAGAATGTAATAGGTAGTATTTCTTACGAAATCTACCTAAAATAGAAAATGGAAGTAGTCATTTGGCAATTGTTAATGCCTGTTAAAAAAGTCTTTTGAATATATATACTTGTCAGTTCATTTTTATCATAATTATTTATCCCCATGGAACATACTCTTGCATCGTTATTAAACTATTGCTCATATGTGTTGCAAACTCATGCTGTCTCTACACTATCAACAAAACATTAAGAGGAGCAGATATGCAATAAAAAAAAGAAAAAAAAGGTGGGAAACATGGCAGAATATAGATTGGCCACCCACGGCTTTTATCGTTGAGATTTTTTTGTCAGCCAAGTCTAACTCGTCAAAAAAAAAAACATGTTTGATAGCATAAGCCACCTTCTCCAGCTTTAGAATTTAGTTAGCGCTCTAAGATTTTTTTTGAGGCTGGTAGAATATATTAGGAACGAACACACCAAGTTTTAAAAAGATTCGGTGACTAGAAGTATTTTTAATAAATATAATAGTGAAAAGATGTGGCTCCAATGGGCTGAGACGTGGCGAGGTAGATATTCTTTACAAATGTTCTGGCTTAATGACACCCTTTAAACTATTTTTAATGGTTCAAGACACTTTAACACTTAATAGATAACTTAAAAAAGTAATGAAAAGTTCTATGATAGCAGCTTTTATGATGGATACAGCTAAGAGAAGTTGTTTAACAAATGATGAGTTAGCATTAATTGACGAGCTTTTGGAGAGCATAGGGAGGAGCTATACAAAACACAAGTACTCTACGAGACCTTTAAAATGAATCCTCACTTGCAATTGAGAGATAAGACTTTAAAAGGGATGCCGCTTTTGCGCCCCTCTGACGTGCCCCCTCAAAAGATATGTGAAAACAGAGGGCGCCAAAAGAAGCTGGCGGAAAAATACCTTTAGACTGTGTACAGCTAATTTTGGTGAAATTTTGGAGCTGTCCGGCCCATAGGAACAGAGAAAAATGGGAAAAACTAAAATAATTATGAGAAATTGAAAAAAATTAAATAAGGAAAGTGCTCCTGACGGGAGGGGGGAGAGTAAGACCAGACAAAAGTGCTTGATGAGATCAAATTTTTGATATGTTACATGATGGGGTTTGAACATCGTGAATGTCCCCCCTGGAGGGGGGATGACTCCGTTTCTATGGGAGATAGGGCCTCGGGGCCCTTTTAGAAATGTCAGCCTCGACGAGTTTAACTTTGTTAGATCCTTTAGAAGAGGCCTATGCCCTCTGTGTGGGTTAAAGGGGCTGAGAAAGATGGGAAAAACTAAAATTTTAAACGAGTTGAAACAGAGAAAAATGCTTCTTAAGGGAGTAAGAGGGGGGAGAGTAGCACCAGACCATAGTACTTGGCGAGATCTATCTATTGATATGTTACATAAAGGGGTTTTAGCACCAAAAAGGTCTCCTCCTGGTGGGGGGGATAACTTCATTCCTATGGGAAATAGGGCCATGGGACCCCTTAGAAATGTCTGCCACGACAAGTTTAACTTCGTTGGATCCTTTAAATGGGGTCTGCACCCACTGTAGGGCAATTAGGGACTGAGAAAGGAAATACAACTGAAAGTATCAGCATAATAAAGAAAGACAATTTGATTTTTAATATCGTCAGTAACAACCATTTGTATAGCTATGTATAAAGGGTGTCCTCCTTCATATATGGAGTGGCTGTGACTTTTCATAAACATGATATTTTACTGTAGACTGGAAGAATTAGGCCCCCCCGTATGTGGCTAAAAAAAAGGCTTTTTTTTTTTACAAAGCATCTAAAATCTAACTTTATGTTAGCTGAATTATGTTACTTTGGACTGAAAATGTCTAGGGGAATAATTGAGTGTTGTATCTATACAAAATGTTTCATCCAATTTTGATGATAATATCAAGATGATGTGAAATGACATGTTTTATAAAATAACAATTTTCAGGAGGTTGTTATTTTCCCCCAAGTTTACATAGCTTTTATTCTTTATATTGAAGTTTATTTCTTAATGAAATTGTACACAAACCAGCCTTTATATTTCTATTTTGTTTAAATTGACTTTTCATTGTATTCTAACTCACTGTAGCTAAACTGATTAAATTGATTTTTCTTATTTTTAACCTTTATGCAAAATAAAGCTTATGACGATACTTATTTACTTTCTTGTCAACCATTTACGGTAAGCAAAATCTTTTGTCAAACAATGTGATTAAATACCAATAATGCATATTGCATCCCTGCATGTCGCACACAATGTACACATTCCATTTTTATTTATTTTGTGGATAAGTCATTTTAGTTTTTGAAATGAAGGATACAATTTAATTGCTACTTTTGAGTTTTCTCTCATCTTTTGGAAAGAATGATACAGATTTGAGACCTTCTGTCTATAGAACAGGATGCAATAAAGTATTTTCAAGATTACAGATTCTGCCTTTGAAAAAAGTGTATATTAATGACTCGATAGGACACTTTATCTAAAAATGGATAAATAACACTAATGCAATGTGATAAACTAATCTATTAAAAAAGGATCGTAGGTCGACAGCAAGACTGGTTTGCAAACTTTAATCCAGGTTACAATTAAAAAAAAAAAAAAAAAAGATGAGTTTGTTTTGATGCCACTTGTATCCATTATTGGTGATAACTCACATTGTTTGGTGATAGATTATTTTTTTGGTGCACACAGTATATAACGTTTTAAATGTTTGTTTCTGTTTTTTGTTTTCAGCATATACCAAATCAGATTGTGACAATTAATGCTGTGGGTAATCGTATCATTGTTGGAGACAATCAAGAGAGCTTTTTTTATGTGCGTTACAAAAGACAAGACAATCAGCTGATCATCTTTGCTGATGATACAAATCCTAGATGGATTACTACTGCTTGCCTGTTAGATTGCAATACAGCTGCTGGTGCAGATAAATTTGGAAATATTTCAATAGTATGTTTCAAATAACTTATTTATGCATGTTAAATTTTTTTGTTGATAAATAATATTTTAATATGTCATCTAATTTTCTATTTGATTAAGTTAGTTAAACTTTTCATTGATAACTTCTGCAAGATTTTACATGTTTGTATAGAATTCTTGTTGCCTCTTAAATTATGTTAATATATTTTTTAGAATTTCTCAAAGTTTAGGCCTAAAATCTTGTCTTTGGCGATATTATGTATTCATTTTTTATTATACCTTTGGCAGCACAAATAAGATTGCATTTTCTTCTCTGTTGAGTTTAATTTTTAAATGTTTTTATTTTACACATATATCAACAGTTTTATAATATGAGCTTTTTCTATAATCTTCATCGCTTCTGTGTTTATGTTTAATTAAGAAGAGGGGGAGGGGAGCTACAGTGCTACTATCCATGAAATATATATATATGTATGATATGTTCTGGTCAAGTGGTCAGCATGACACAGAACTCCCATTGTTTAGTTTCTAAGCACACTTGAGGTATTCTTGTAGAGGTCTCTTGCAAAAATTAATGAAATCAAGTCCAATCCAGCCTAACTCAATTTAATACAAAAAAAAAAAAGAAAAAAAAACTTATTATTCTTAACATACACAATTAAGATCATTTTAAAGAATACCACATAAAAATTATGTGAAAAGTTTACAGTATATTTCAGACTATATGTCCACAATTTTTAGTATCTGCAATAATTTTTTTTTTTATTATTCTTTGAACAATCTGAAAGAAATTGCAGTGATGTCCACGAAAATACCACTAACATACAGATTAAGGTTTTTCACATTGTTTTAAAAGTGCTTTCATTTGCTTATTTTAAGAGCTTTGAATAAATACTTTCATTAAGCTTTGATTAAATTCTTGCAAATTTATAGCACTGTGGAGTGTAGATTAAGTGTGATTTTCCTTGGGAAAAGGATTCATTTGTTTGTTATGCACCAAAATAAATTTCTGACAGAAAATTACAATAAACAAAGAATATTTCACATATCACATTTTTTCTCCTTTTTCTTCACTTATTAAAGGTACTTAGTTATTGCATCTTATTCGTGCCATTACCTTTAAAATGTATACTTGTATTTTTTTTTAAATTCATTTAATGTACTTTGTTTTTCAGATTCGGTTGCCTACTGCTATTAGTGATGAAGTAGAAGAAGACCCCACTGGTGTCAAAGCTCTGTGGGATAGAGGATGGCTTGGTGGTTCTTCTCAAAAGGTTATTATTTATTTGATGTGTGCTGAGAATGCCTGTCAACTGTTTCAGATTATTATTATTGTTGTTAAATTAAAAAATATTCTACATTTTAAAAATATAAAATTTTCTATATAGTATCCTATTTAAGGTAGTTATATACAAATTAAAGTTTTATTTATTTTATTGTATATGTTTTGGTTTGCCTATTATGCTGTGTTATCAATATTTCTTATTTCAATCAGCTATTTGTTGCATCAAAGACAAGGGTTTTTTCAATATATAAATAATTAACTAAATATTTCATTTGGCATATTTACTATATTAATAAAGGAAATTTTAGATACGCTAACCAGCAGTGCAATTTTTTTTATTCCTAAAAGGACCTTTCGATTCATATTTTTCCTTTGTTATCAAATTCAGAAATTTGTGTGGCATGGCAATTTTATCACCCATGTTATCTAGAGATGGCATCAATATTGACCTTTTGATAAACATCGATGTGTTAATAATTTACATCTATAGTTCTTAGAAATAATTTTTTTTCGTTTGAAATCAACTTTAAACATTCTTTGCATATTTTTTTTGTAAAAATCTAACTTAAATCTATTCTTTCAGAAAAAATTGCTCAATAAATAAAAATTTAAAAAAAAAACTGTTTATTGTTTAATACAGCTAAGAATTTGGGGTACTTTTATGTGATCGCCAAATTTTTTTTAATCCCGCCAACCCTTTTTTTTTCTTGCCAATTTTTTTAACATTAGTTAATAACAAATATCCAATATTTTAGCATTGCAATATAATATCTTGGAGAACTTACCCAAAAATAGCTAAAATATAATCATGATAAAATGCGTAAAAACAAACATATCAAAACAAATAAAACCTCAATTAATTGGATCTATTAAAGATTAGGCTTAGCCCTTTACAAAAATGTTAAAATAAGACAAAATAACATAAACGTGAAACATCTAATTTTATATACAAAAAACTAGAAACTTATGCTATATAGGATCCCAAAATGTTTTAATATCACTTTGAATTTGTAAAAATGTATCGTTAGTTGTTCAATGGATCTTCAGAAGTTTGCAATTCAAGTGATGCCAACTTAAATAAGATTTGCCGAGTTATCACTGGTGCCCAGCTAATATAAAAGTACCGAATTTTGTATAATGTGAAAATATCTATCATACTGTTATTAAAGCATGCATCATAATTTACAGAAATTCTGAATTCCATTTATCAAGCTAGAAATCATAAAGCAAATCTTTTCGAAATTTGTAAAGACCTAAAACATCATTTGAGTGACAAGCAACTGTTAAAGTTGCTATTTTTAAATGAATTACCTCAAAAATGCTGGAAATAATTTAATTGATTTTATAAAAGTAAGTGATAAAAGTGTGTGTGTTAAAAGCGTTAAAGTCAGTTTGAAATAAAAGATCATTTAATATATACAGAAATTAATCCTTTCGTGAGTAAAGATATTAAGTATTGATGAAAATATTATTGATACTTTGAAAAATTTTGCCATCACTAATATTATCATGAAAAAACAATATTAATAATTATTTTGAAATTTGGCACTGTTTAAGCATAGATCAGTATTCTAGCTATTCTTCAGATAAATAAAAACTACAATTAATAGAAAAATGTTTCTATTATTATTTTAATAAAAGAACTTGGGCTGGAGTTGATCCAAAGAACAGCTGATTTACTCATATTTATTATTTTACATTGTATGCTGAAAAGGCCAAACTTTTCATTTTAATTTTAAAAAAAATAAGAAGAAGAAGAATTTGAACAAGTCATTTCAGAAAATTTTTAAGCCTTTTTGGCTATTAGTGTAAGTTGTCATACTATATGTGTGTATAATTTTATTTAAATATGTTTTGTTTGTGTGTTTTCTAATAATATTTGTAAAAACAATATAATTAGTTAAAATTTAAAGGAAATACATTATAGCTTAAAGACAAAATTTAAAAGAGTAGAATTACTGGACAATTAAAGTTGTTTTTTTTAATATTTTTTACTGAAAAAAATTATTTATTATTATTAGTTAAAAAATAATGTTAAAGATAAAAATTACTAAAAGAATTAGATTGAGTAAATGTCTCATGAAAGTTCTTAATCTTATGTTCATTAATTTTAATGCAATATTTTGTATAAACATTTAAAAAGCTTACTTATTATACGATTTTGCTTTTATTTATAGGCTGAAATAATTTCAAATTTCCATGTTGGAGAAGTTGTCCTTTCCTTACAAAAAGCTACATTGATTCCTGGTGGATCAGAATCTTTAGTTTATACAACATTATCTGGATCTATTGGAGTTCTTGTGCCTTTTACAACTCATGAAGTATGCAGTTTATTATTTCTCATATGTTATATGATGATGACTTTGAGTATTTAAAATTATTAATTCACATGGTCAAATATTAAAATAAATTTTAAAATATAATGGCTATACTTTGACCACAATGAATTGTAAGTTATATAATTTTAGACTAATTATTCATTGATTATGACAGCAACACCAGCAATAGAAACTAAAATAACTTAATTTTTTTATTAAAAAATGAAGCATCCACAGAACTTTTAAAGAACTTAATTTTTTGCTAAATAAAGCGTTCACATCACCATTTATTTTATTTTAGCTACTTTCTTTAACGGTAGAGTAACAAACTCTGAAGATCATAAGCTAACTCATTGTGGCCAAAGTATACATGATGATAAAATAAAAGATAAAACAATTTTAAATGAAACTTCTCAACTCTCTAGAAATGTTCTTAAAGATGGCTAGTTTCAAGAGCTGTAATTTTCTACTTTTTTTCATTAGGCAAACAATATGTATTTAGGCATGTGCAACATGTGCAGTTGCACAGGGCAGTAAAATTTTGTTGTTTTATGAAAAATACAAATTAAATAGTTAGAAAATTTTCTGAAGTTTTTAATTCTGTAGTTCTGCATGAATTAGAAACTAAAAATATAGAGGTAAATCACATGACAGCCAACATGTCTGGAACATATTTAAGCTGACAGGTGAAATTCATGGTCAGAAATCCTGTTATTTTCTTCATTCAATGTTCAGGTCACCTGCTGAATCTAGTTGGCTGATGACCTATCGCTCTATAATTTCAATACTTTTTTGAGTTAATACAAAGTTTATACAATTATTCTGTAGTCTCTACTGAGAGATAGAACATATCAGAAATATTTTTAGATTCTGCATGTGTCACATTAAAACCATTATCAGCAACTCCAGGGTGTGTGAATGCTTCTAAGATATAAATGCTCACTGAGAATGGTTTTAAACAATAAAATCACAATCACTATGAAACTGATTTTGAAAATTATTTCAGTATTATAATAATAACTATCTCAGCTTAAACATAAGTTACTTTTTATCTCTGAATTTCGGCTTAGTGGTGGGCAAAAAAGCTGTAAAATTACAATATCTTTGAACGTTCAGGTTAAAAATTTTAAATTTGTCATGGTTGTTATTTTTAAAGGCTCGCTAAGAATGTCTTTTAATTTTTTAAAATTTAAATGGGTGTAATGAGCGTGAAATGTTCTAAAATTATGATGGTGGATGGACCACAAATAGATTGCATTTTATCCATTTTTCGCAAATTGTTTAAAAGGAATGAAGATTTTCTCTTTTAATTAATTACCTTTTTATTATCAGAAGCAATATAATTTTCACTTTATGAACATGCACACTACTTCGTATATTTAACATTGTTTTCAAGAAGTGTGGTCTATCTCGATGCACAAAAAAACTGTGGTCTTTGCTGGTAATTTATGATTTTTTAAAATTATATATTTGTTTTATACATTCAGTTAAGCTTAGATATTTCAATATTGTTTAAAACTGAAATAAATAATTCCACAACTCAGTTTTGCTTATCTGTAAATGAATAGTGGTCATAAAGTTTAGGTGAGAGAAGGGGCATAAAATAAATTACTGCACAGGGGTATCATACATACTACATATGGGCCTGTTTGCAATGCTCAGATGGTAAAATACTGGTCTGCAAATATATAGACCTGTGTAATATCTTGTGGGAATTGTGTATACTTTAACTGTGAAGAGAATTCTAAAATTATAGCTTTGAAATTATTCTCTTTTAGAAATATTTCTTAAATTTTAAAAAGTTTTGTTTATAATTGTATATGATTTTTAATATTGAATGGAATACCTACTGTGTGACGAAGATTTTTATTGATAATGAGGAATAAATCAATTGCCGTAATAATATTATTATTTAATGGATGGAGGAATAAGATCGTATAGTGAACTTTTAAATATTATTGCAGTTGTGATTTAAATAAGCAAATAACCCTGCACGATTTGTGCATGTGTTCTTTTGGTCGATTTCTTTGAAGAGAGAATCACATCAAAAATAATAAATAAAACATTCTTACTTGTTCTTTGTTGAAAAATAAGAGACTCATGCTACTTGAAATAAAAACTCCATTAGGTTTGGATCCAATAATGTTTATTATATTTTCTTGAAGAAGGAGGAAGGATGAGATGAAAGCTGCACATCATATCTTTATAAAGTTCAGGCTCGAACATCACAAAAATCAACGAAATTCTTTAAATATTCTTTCTGGCGAAATCCATTAAGGGTTGTAGAATTAATGAAGAATTAATTAATTTAACTGGTAATTTAAACCTTTAAAATATTAAATTTAAAATTTACAACAGCATTTTTATAGAATAATTAAAAACTGAAAACGCGAAATTGATCTCCATAAGAATCGGCATTTGCCGATCTCGGACAACGAGCTGAAGCTCAGCTCAAAGATACGCGCTCCACTTTATTTTTACAGCATCATTTTTCTTAAAATTCTGTTAGAAAAATGTGCTACATTAGTATATATACCCATAATAGGGGTGCACAAATGTTAAAGCAAGATTAATTTAAACTAATTTGTTGATTATGAATTACGTGAAAATTAAAATAACAAATCATAAACATTTAACAATTAAAAGAAGCCTTCTAATTTGTGTTTGAAAGACACGCCCAATCACCTGCAGCGCTACGCAGCCCAAATATGAAATACTTCCCAAGTCCGGAGAACACATCGAACAAGAGCGACGCATGCGGAGGGCAAGAAAGATGACGTCACAGCTCAAAATCAGCGCCGATTGAAGTGAACGCAGTAGGGATGCTTCGCAGAGAAAACCACATCGCCGATTCAACGAACGCAGAGCACAATGAGGAGGGAGACGGCCTTGCCGTGAAAGCCATATGCGTGGCGCGGGATGGCCGATAAATAGCTTTTAAAGAACGGCAAATAAACTGGAAAGGCTTTAAAATACAGAAATACATTGAGCTGAAATATAAAGTAATTAAAAAAGATAAAACTGTGATATATCTTTATCACATACTGAGTATCCCTAATATTGAATATCTACTGAGGAAAGAAAAAGTAAATAATTTTTCATATTTAAAAAATACATAAAATAAATAATTTACTAGTACAGTACAATATGGATGATTGCCTCCAGAACATCTGTAATTGAACTCCCGTTCAATTCATTTTGACTATGCAGTGAATGTCCTGAGACCGCATCCACTGCTGTTGCAACATCTGATAGATGTTTTCATAATTGATTAAGTAAGATCAATTACACATTTAAAGATCAACTTGCATGAAATGATT
Source organism: Maratus michaelseni (assembly GCA_963931845.1). Taxonomy (NCBI): domain Eukaryota; kingdom Metazoa; phylum Arthropoda; class Arachnida; order Araneae; family Salticidae; genus Maratus; species Maratus michaelseni. Next base: position 203,029,442 of record OZ007594.1, on the reverse strand, counting down.
AACTAAAAAATGTTGTTGCCTTCCTGACTACAAGGGGTTAAAGCACAGATCTATAAAATTTAGGTTTGTGAAAACTTTTTTAAAAATTTATACTGATTCTATACATTTTTGGGATTTTTATTCAAAATATAATCTTTTTTTTTTTTTAATTGGTGGCAACATATATTATATTGGTGTATATAGTCTGCTGAACGTAGTAATGACAAACAAATAAAATAGAACAATTTGAATTGAAATTTTATTCATATGTGTTGTATACCTATACAATGCATAAAAATAGATCTAAATTTATGTATTTTTCTTCGTCAAAGGTCTTATCTGCCTTTTTCTTTGGCTAGTAGAGTTAACAAGTGTTTTCTTTTAGTCTGGATCCTAAAATTTCATCAAAATCTATAGACAACCCCAAGTCTCTGATTAAATCAAAATGTTCTGTCTCAGTAGTTAAGAAACATTGTTGTCTACATTACACAAATAAAAACTTAATTAGCAGCATTATCTGAATAAGAAACAGGTGAGTCTTTAAATATGTCTTGTAAAGGAGGGTCAGAAATTTGTGAAACTCTTGGGGGGGGGGGGGATGCTAATGCTGCGGATGAATTGGTACATAAAAGCTTTCTTGATTTCAGGCTTATAATTACTAACATCTCAAGCACAAACTGTACAAATCATCAATGTAGTTATTTAGGCCCTTTACATACCAATGTGATACTACATCTGATTGCTTATTTTTACCTAATTTTGTGATAGTAGCTGAACATGGGTGCGGGAGATTTTTGACTGAAAGTAGATTCTACTTTAGATACTTAAATTTTAGAAATTTGACTTTAAGAACTTTTATTCATTTTCTTTATTGTAAGAGATCGATTCTTATCTATAATGCAACACATAGAAACCTTCTAGCTCATTTCTATTTAGTTATTCCTAATACTCAGTCATAATACTCAGTCCCAATTTTCAGTCTTGGTTAGATAGATTTATTGCACCCATGTTGCTGAAGTGAACTATTATTAATTATATATTCTAAAGTTTCTTTTACAGTATGAAGAAAACTTTATTTGAAAGTTTGTAACTATAATAAATTATTAAGGAATGCAATTGCTATTATAATCCTAAGAGTATTTTTTATGAAGGGGGTGGGGATGCATAAGTGGAAATTTCAGTCAATGTTAGTTGGAAAATTTTTAGTATTTTCAAGTGACAATATTTATTTTACCCTCAGCATGTCCAGCACGCACTACACTGCTAGACTTATTTTCTTTTCTTTTTTAATATACCTGGAAAAGTCAGGGAAATTCATTCTCCTATAGGCATAGCAACCCTGTTTTAATTAGGCATTGTAATAAGTAGATTGTAACATTGCTTACATATCTTAAAAACCAAGCTTGTACAAAAATGGTTTGTGAAATGTGATGCACCATTTTTATAGGAATTTTTAAATTCAGTACCAAAAATTACATTATGAACAGCTAAAATTATAGAAAAAGTTTTTTCATTGTAGACCTAATTTTATTTATATATGAGATAATTTTAGTCCTATCTCAAACATTTTCTGAGATTTCATAAACTTTTAACTTTGAATTTGTCGGCTGATACTTTATTGGGAAAGATGTCCTTACACTTTTCACTTCTAGTATAAATATATGCTGTTGAATAAAAGTAAAAAATATTGCTGTGATAATTCAATATATATTCTAAGATGAATAGTTCTTATATCTGTTATAATAATTTTTTTTTTTCAGGATCATGACTTTTTCCAACATCTAGAAATGCACATGCGATCTGAAAATCCCCCTCTATGTGGCAGAGATCACCTGTCCTTTAGATCCTATTACTATTCTGTAAAGGTATGGCATTTTTATCTTCCTGTATGAAAAAAAATAGATTTTTAACTAAAAGAAATTTTTAATTTTCTATTATATTTAAGTAAAATTTTTAAAAATGTTTGCATGTTTATGTGTTTGATTTTAATTTCTGTAAAATATACAGTGCTTGCCAATATTATAAACATCTTTGGAAATTTTCATTTGTTAACTTTATAAACTATTAGTAAATGTTGCATTTCAAAAATTGAAATTAAAAAAAAAAACATCATTATATAAATTGGGTTTCATATATCCATATTAAAAATAAAAATAATAAAAGCAAATATAGTCAAAAAGTGTTCTGGTTACTGTTTTGATTTTTCTATATATTAATTACTAATATTTATTTCATGTTAAAACTTGAGAAACACTTTCATTCAAATTTTATAATCAAATTTTATTTATAGCTCCATCAGGTCCTAAATTTTATTTAAATTTTTCTTGATTATCTGTTTTAAATGTAGCAATTGTAATATACTTCATAAATGAAAGTTGAGTCATCTCTTCTTTGAAACCTTTAAATACTTCCTTCTCTATTCTGCTATTACAATGTTCTAATAATTTGCCAAAAAAATTATAATCGTAATTCACCCTTTGATATATCAACTACATCTGTTAAAAAATTCATTTAAAAGGTCAACTTTGCTGATATATTTAGTATAATATGAAACAATTTGAAATTGAATAACTAATTTTTCTTTTTCTGATATGTATAAGATTTATCAATCTGCCTACTGGAATCTTTGATTTAAAATTAGTAACTGGTCTTACTACATTAATTTCAAAAACATACAAAAATTATCTATACATAAATTTTATGTTTTAGGGAATTTATTAAATCTACTCTTGTGCCAAGAGGCTCTTATTCTTTTTAAAATAGTATTACACATTGACTTTTAAACAACGAGATATGGTACTCTTTTCAACAAGTAACAATTTATTAGTTATTGAGGGGGGGGGGGGGAATGACTGCAAAGAATTACTTGGACATTATGTCAATTATTTTAAATTTATTGAAAACAAAGCAAAAGAAATGTACAAAGATTCCATTAATATAATATAAACAAATTATTTCAAAATTTAGAGTCATAAAATTTCATGTAGAATTATTAATTAATTAATGAATTATTCATTAACATTTTATTATGATTCACAAATTGACGATGAATAATTGTTAAATTTTCATATCTATGTATACATTTTTGCAGAATAAATATGTGTAAGCATTTTTAAGATATCCAGTTATTCCAGGAAACATAGGTTATATAATTATAGCCAATGACACTCAGGGAGGAAAAACAAAATTTTAGGCAGCACATTTATTAAAATCCATCCACCCATTCTCATATTATCAGGAGTCACATTGTCCACATTAACCTTTGAGTACAGCCAGGTAAAAATCATAATAAAAAGCTATTAAATACAATTATTTATCAATTTCCCAAACAGACATAAGATCTCTAAAAAAGAAATAACAATTTTCTTCATTAACAAATGTTTAAATGCTGCTTTATTGCAGGGTTGACCAGATTTATCCATTTAAAAAAAATCCGGATGGATCTTTTTGGATAAATCCACTTAAAAAAAGCCGGAGATTTTTGGAGAAAATATAAATATATAAGTATCTGATACAGGGCTTAACAAATGCGGTCGCCACTGGCTACCAAGTTTTTTGATCTGGCGACCAAAATGATTTGATCTTTCGGGGTGATTTCTGTAAAAAAATTGACATAAGAAATGAGCACAAATGGCATTTTTTTCTCTCTCCTACGCCTACTCGTGTGCTACAAGCAGTGATCTTCCTCTTCTCTCATACTTTTAATGGAAGAACTAAATTTAAAAGGCATTTTCCAACTTATGCACAGAAAACACCATTCTTTTCAGCTATAGCTAGTTAGTATATGTCACGTGTTTAGAATGTGGGGAGAGAGAAGATATTTCGATAAAACAGTAAGAAATAGTGTCAATCCAGTTTCTTTGGCATCTAAAATTGGATACAATGCTAAAAAATGTTCGAGTTTTGTAAGTTTTAAATCTGATTTTTGTGTTTATATAAGTTGTTAACATAATATAAGTGATTATAAGTTTTATTAGAAAATATAGTTTATATTATCTTTCTAAATTATGTACTATTCTACACTATGTAACTAATAATTCTAAACTATGCTTACTATTATTTTTACTGTGTTTTTTTTAAATCAATGACCGGGGGGGGGGGGGGGGGGGTAAATGTTTTTTACTGGCGACTAGTATTTTTTTCTGATTACCAGATTTTATCGAATTTGTAAAGCCTTGATCCGATAAATAAAATTAAAAAAGTTCATTTAAATTGAATCTTGTTAACACATCTGGCAATTCTGCAGTGCTATTGGTATATAAAAAGTTTAGAATAATGTATAATAACAAAAACAATTATTTAATTTTCAAAATGATTAAAAAAAATTTTAATTATATTTCCTTATGTATATTTTAAATATAATTATTTAATATTAATTATAAGCATCATCATAACCATCACAAGTATGACAGTTTCCAGTTAGTCAAGAATTTTCCTTTTATATGAATCATCAGTTCATCTATGTCAAATTTTGTAGAGATTACCCAAGACTGCCTAGATATCTATATATAATTTTGAGACATACAATAAACACTAAAGATGATGCTTCAATTAACTGAAAGACCTTGTGAATGAGCATGTTTCACAGTTCGCCTCTTAATCAATAGAAAGGTAACTAAAGGCTCCAGTGATGGTTACAAAAGTAATAAAATATGTATGAAATTATAAGCTAAAATTCAATGTTTTACTTTTAAAAGTAAATTCGTAGAAAGAAGATTCAAGCAAATTAATTTTTAATCAAAAGAATTTGATAATTATTGTCAATCCTTAATTTACTTGTAGCATCACCTTTAAAAAATCTTTAAAAGGTTTTTTTTTTCACTTGAGTGTTTAAATTGATAAAACATTTGGCTATAGAGTATCTGTCGGGGGGGGGGGGGGGGAATCGATCCGCCTCTGCCCCCCCTCCTATGGATGCCGTTAGATATTAATAGTAACTCATTGACTCAGCCTCTCACTTGGAAAGAAATTTAAAGTCATTTCAGCAACTGAAAACCATTGAAATGTTTAATCAATCAGTTAAAACATCTGTGAATCAAAAAATTCATCCTGTTATCCCTCCTTTCATGATATATAATTTTAAAAATTTGACATTTTGACTAATATTTTGGTACATTTTTAAAGTACTTAATGTTTTTTAAAAAATACAAATAAATCTACAACAATTACCTGATCGTAGTAGAAATATTGTGTATAGTAAACACACGATTTTACTGAATGGTGTATGAACATTTTTTTTTTTAATGCAAAATTATATTTTAAAATTACATTAAATTGACGTTTCGGTCAACTTCTATGACCATCATCAGAATATGTATTTCTGCAACAATTACACTTACATTAGTTACTATACACAATATTTTTATTACAATAATGTTTTGATGGTGTAACGGTCCAGCTCAATCATTAATTACTTGATCTAATAGAAAAAAGCATGTAGATTTCAGATATTTTTTATTTTAATTGTTTATCTCTATTAGCTAAAAAATATATGCAAGATTTTTATAAGCCTTTTAATTTTGTAAAAATGTACAAAATAGCAGTTTTCAATCCCATCTAATTTTTAAAAAATTTAAGACAGAATTAAAAAAAAAAAAATGGATTTTAACTTTTAAATAAAAAGTATGGGGAAAATCAAAAATGGTGCAGCAACAACAACAAAAATTGTCGAAATTTTGTGGAAAGACCCCCCATTGTGTGTCTTCTTGCCTTCAAATCATGTGCATCTTTTCACCTGATGAAGGATCTGTTTTATATGATCCGAAACATATTTGTAGTGTTCCTTATTTTTATGATGTTCTTTAACAGATCTACTTTAACTATCTGACATCAATACTGACTATTATAGAAAAACAAGAAATTTTTAAAATTGATTAATTTCTGAATAACAAAGAAAAGAAAAGAATGATTTATATTTTTTTCATACTTTTTTAAAGTGCACTTATTAGTATTTACAGTTCATATTTTATCATACCATATTTACAACCAGGGGTGAAAAAACTTTCTGCAAAATCTACAATTGCATTTTTTTGCTTTTAGGGAGTATTTTGTTTTTCACATTTTCAAATATTTTTTAATTGTGTATGGTTTATTCCCTAAAAATGTAACAACTTATAACTGGTGTTACACCGCATGAATTCAATCTATATTAATCCAATTATTCTTAAGAAATGAATGTTTTGCTGTACTGCTTTCATTTCTGTACTGTATAATTGTATCCTTATTTTAAAACTTTTTAGAATGTGATTGATGGAGATTTATGTGAACAGTTTAACTCACTGGATCCATCAAGACAGAAAAGCATATCAGAAGATTTAGATAAGAATCCGAGTGAAGTAAGTGTTGCTTTGAATATTCACTCTGCTCTTTGTTCCTTCATGCCTTCACTTCTTTTATTCTTTTTGTGGTATTAATCTCACCTTTTAAAGAATATTAATAGGTATTCGTGAATCTAGATTTCCATAAGAAAGCGGCCAAAAATATTAGTCTGATAATAAAGTTTTTTTTTTAACCATCTAGGATAATTTATAGATATATGATTTAATCACGGATGGGGAAATACATCATTTTACTCGCCACTGGCGAGTGGATTTTCTGACAAGGCGAGTGAATTTTTAGGCAGTCTTTGAAAAACTGCAGACTATATAACATATGCCATAAACTTTTTTTTTTTTTTTACTAGTTAGCTGTATTTTGCAATTTCCAATTTACCACAGTGAAAACATGGTACTAAGTTCTATCCTGTACTAAACTTTTTTATGTTTATAGATATACTTCTTAATTTTTAGGAAAAAAATTATGAATGCATTATAGCGATAAAAATTAACTATTTTTGCATTTGCGTACATTTTGTCATAACAATTTTCAACTGTACATTGCTTCTTGCTGGCTGGTAAAAAAAATCCTTGGCTGTTAAGATTTTTTGAAAATTCCCCACCCCTGTTTATAATTATTTTTTAATGTATTCCTTATTATATCATTCATGTTCTAATACCCCCAAAAAAGAAAAAAAAAAGACATGTTACAGGTTAGTTAAAATTATGTTGTTAACACTTTTACTTTTTTATCATTTGTGAGTTAATGAAAACGGCAAACTTGTTAAATATGTTATGTCATTAAATATGTTCAATAAATGATTTCTCATTTAAGTGTTAACATAATTTAATTTTGACTAACCTGTATAATGGAGGCCATTAAAAGAATTAACTAGCTTTACAAATAAATATTTGTCGCCTAAACATTAGTTTATAAACATATTGCAGTTTTCTTGATAAAATTAACAACACAGAATTACATTCATACTTTAAAAGTGCAAGATAGTAATTGTTACTTTCAAGTGAAAATGGATTTGCTGTCTTATAGTCTTCAAAACTAACTCTGAAATTAATGACAAAAAATGCCAAATTACATTGCAGTTATTTATTTAGAATTCAACTTCAGCTGTGTAGGCTTCCTTCAACATCTTAACTGCTCTTTTAAAAATGGCCAGTGTAAACATGGAAAATATTGCCCCCTATTTAACTTCTACAATAATTTTTCCAACAGAAAGTGTTTAAAAGCTGGTTTCATTATTATCAATAAGAATCCATTGTCATAACATATTTTTATGAATCTGTGAACCCAGAATTTTTCGGATGAGAAGGGAAAAGATCGATATAATGAAATGCAATATATCAGACAGTTGTTAAGCATTTTTTCCAGTTTCATATTTATAAAATATCTTGGATATACAACTGTTGTTTAAATTTAGGCTCATTTAAAATTCCTATAATAAGCTCCACGTGATTACAGCATACATAAAAAGATGAGAAAATAAAACCTATTTAAAATTCAAAATTTTAAGTTAAAATTTAAAATTAAAATTTCAAGTTTCTTTTTCCTAATTTTTAAATCTAATAATACAGGGCTCACATTCCCCCTAAAATTCTACCAAAATTTCCTTCTTGTTCCTAAAAAAATATATTTTTAGCTTGCAAACTTCGTAAAGTATTTCGAGATCTCCAAAACACTTTCTTTTGCTTTGTTTGGTTGAAAATAACTGTAATTTCTAACGTCAGTATTTTGCTTCCAATCACAGTCAAGCTTAATTTTTAATGCTCCTCCTACCCCTTATTCTCTAGGTTCACCAGGAATATCTGAAAGAGAGAGAAAAAGAGCATTCATTCTGGTTAAGGGTCCTCTCCCCTGCACAAAAACACCCGCTCACTAATGTTAATCCTATGGGGCATTATATTTCTAATATCTCATTTGCATTTCAATATTTTTAAACAGCAGATAGCTGAGACCAATCTCTATTTCTGCCATTTATTATTTTTTCAATTTTCTTTCACTAACAACTCATTACTGGAACCCATTACAACTGGAGTGACATTAGCATTTGATGAAAGCACTAATGTTCTGACAAAACCGCGATTAGATATATATGCAAGATATTGGTCAAAGGAGTTTACTTTATAGTGACTTGTATATACCTAAAGAATGTGTTTCTTGGACATGCTACAGCCGACATAATTTTGAAATAACTTTTAGAGACTTCACTAACATAAAAATACTGTTATTACATACTTGTAATGTTAAAAATATCTTGAATTGCTTCAATTTTGAAAAATCCTAGTGAATCCCTGTTTATACTCAAAATTAATTTGCCCCTGTTAAATTTGTTTCTCAGTCCGACACTTATTATTTCAAGTCTCAAATTCGAATTAATTTTAAGATAGAAATGGCTGACGTTAGCGCAACTTTAAGCAATTTGGCTAAGGCCAGATCCTGTTGTCATTACAAGTCTGGATATAAATCAAAAGAACATAATCCAGTTAAATAGAAGGTTCCACCCAAATTGATTTTTTTTTTCCTTTTTTGAATTACTTCCAGTTTTACACAGTTCATATTTAATTTAAATAAAGTACAATGTGGCAAACCAACTAAGACATAATGCAAATTGTTAAATACAAAAAGTTCAACATTTTTATGATTTTGCCAACCTCAAATTCACATAGCATTTTTTCCTCAAAGCGAGAATGCCTTGCATTTGAGTAACCGACAAACTTCTTTGAGCCTTTGCAAATTTTTAGATTGAATTTTTGTGCTAAGTGAGAAGCAACAATGCTTATAGAACTTCCTGAATCGATCAAACATAGTAATGATTCCACATTTAATATACATTTTGAGTAACTTTCTGACATTTTTGGTTTGTTTTGGTACCATTATTGATTAAATGTCCAGACAAAAATTATAATTATAAAATGTTGTGTTGTTATTTGCATTGTAGGGTGAATTGTTATGTATTTGGTCAAGGGTTTTGATTTCTTGTATTAGTATTTTGAATTAGAAGTGAAAGATTCAAAGTTTGTTTTCTAAATGGGCAATCATTGACCCAGTGATAAGCATTGGGAATGCCAATGTTTAAGTAAACTCTGGATGGAGCTGGAGGCAAAGTTTCTTGGTAATGCAAATTTGGTCTTGTTTGTGGTATATGTGAAGGACTAGGCCTAACATGATTTTATGGGTTTCTTTGGTAGTTAGGTACATAGGGTGTACTTCAAGCCTTAAATTCAAATTAATTTCAAGATAGAAAAGGCTAATATTAGTGCAACTTACTTTATTTGCAGTTGGTGATGCAATCAGGCTGGGATCAGAGCCTGTTGTCGTCACAAGCCTGGATATCAATCAAAGGATCCTAATCCAATTAAATAGAAGCTTCCTCCTAAATTAACACTTTTATATACCCTACTGGGAAAAATCATAAATACACGAATAAAAACAACTTACTCGAAAAAATATGTACTGTTTTTTGGTAAAAGGATTGCTAATAAACTCTACTACACTTGCAGGTGCATTTTCAGAATAATGAAGTGATAAAAGTATTCAGATTCTCACTGCAAATGGGCCTGACTTAAAAGGAATACCATGCAGATGAAAGAGGAATAAAATCAGGTCCCTTACAAACTTGTCTTATGATTTAACCTACAACTACATTTAACATTCAGATTGACAATGTAAAGTAACTGCCAGTTATATCTCACAACAAACTAAATCCAAAGTATGATGTCAAAAAAAAAAAAAAAAAAAAAAAAAAAAAAGTAATGAGCCCTTTTCATTACATACAGAAACTCATAATGAAATCAAATTTTTTATAATAAAAGCATAAAGGTACTTTAATTTAAGAAATCAGAAAATATAAATGCCAAATAGGTCACTATTAAGAATCAGAATTTGAAAATTATAAATTACCTTAATGCACTAATAATGCACTTAATACACTTAATGCACTTAACTTAATAAAACTCTAAAGAGATTCCATGATTTTTCTCTATTTTGTTGTATTTTTAATGAAATTCCTTATATGTGACTAATTGTATGTTATCTTATTTTAGGTTTCAAAGAAACTAGAAGAAATTAGAACAAGATATGCTTTCTAAGCAAATGCACTTTAATATAAACTATTGTAAATATTTTTTAAACACAGTAAACAGTTATAAAGAAGAGGACACTGTCACAAATTATTACAGCAAACTGTAATAATTTTCCATTTAACTTTGCAAGAAAAGAATTCATCATCACTTTTCTTTGTATATGACTCATTTTATACATGTAAAGAATATTAAATAAATTTTTGATAATTCTTTGCTTTATTTAATTTTAGAAAACTATCATTTATAAAGTTACTTTAATAAATAATGCAAATCCAAAATATACAGGTTGCATAGAAAAGGTCCTTTATCCTGAAAAAACTTGTGAATGAAGAGAGCTAGAGCTATGCAAGTGTGATAACAGCATAGTAAAGTGACTATACTTGATCTGTTGCAACCGATAGCAGTACCCCAAGAAGTAAATTTTCAAATTATTGACTCTATCTCGAAAACTATGTGAGATAGAGACAAAGAGCCAACTAAAGTGTAGAGCAGACCTGTCCAACTTTTCAAATAGGGGCACACCTCATCTGGAGACAAACAATGAAGGTCACTATTATTCACACGATTAAAAATAAGCAGCAATATTATCTCACTATAGAAGTGTTAACAATACACAAGATATACTACACTATACTATCACTACACTATATGACAAAAAGTCACCAGATACTTTCGATTTTAAATGTTTTGTTGAATTATCTAGAGAAATACTTAACAAATTCTTCAGGGATATAAAGAACATGTTTACTCTCATATTATTCAATGAAGGTTTAATCACTAGGGCAATTACAGGAATATTAAATTCAATTAAAAAAAAATTTTTTTTTTGGTCACCTTGTACAATAAAATGATCTGTACATGTTGCTCATAGCTACATGGATCTTCTAGAGCATTTGCATTAGAATAGCACGTAAATTCATGGAGATATAAAGGTTTCTTAAAAAAAATTCAAGAAAGTTCTGCATGTTTTTGTTGCGTTTAGCATGCAGAGTTTTCAACTAAATGTAACACCACTTTCAGGAAATTTTACAAAGTACAGTAGAAACAACATACTACAATTAGAATATAAACATGTTAAATATTTAATGAAATATGAGCATTTGTATGAAATATTTTTAACTGTGCATGGACTACTAAAGATAATAAAACTTCTTTTGCATTATATTGCAGTCAACTATTTAGAGCAACTTAATATAAAAAGTCCAGTCAAATATCATGAAAATTCAGAAAGATATCAGTGATTATTGAGCTGAATTTTAGTTGCTTTTGAAAAGTAGCTGGTAACTGGATCATAAGGAATTTATTATTAACTGACTTCTAACAAACGAGTTAGTACAGTTGAACCTTATTAATATGAAGTCGAAGGGCAGCAAAAATCTTTTCGTATTGACTGATAAAACAGCAAAAGGCATTTAGGATGATTTTTAAAATGAATCACTAAAACAAAGATATCAAAGAATGTAAATGATATCTGCAGAGAAATATATTAAAGTCATTTTATGTTAATCAGTATTTTTGTGCAAAAAGGTACATTTCTAACATCACCATACAAACACAAAACCCTTACTCACACAGATACACACATGATGATAGTAGTACTATATGTACTGTAATATTCTTATAAAAAATTAAATGAGTAAGGAGAAATAAAATGTAAAAATATATTTACCTCTTCGAGTTAGACTTTAAAAATATCTTTTATCAAGTCTCCTAACACATTTTTGTCCTCCAAAAGGGGGAAAATGGACCATTTTTATTTAAAAAGGGGACTTTGGGGAGACCATTTATACTAAAAAGGGGACTTTGCAAAACCATTTATATTAAAATAGGCAACTGAAAAGGGGCCACATGTCTAAAAATACTGCCCAAGCTTTCCTAAATATGCATTTTTTAAAAATTACCTCAGAAAATATGTTAATTGATTATCTTTACAAAAAAAAAAAAAAAAAAAAAAAAAAAAAAAAAAAAAAAGAAAATGTCATTAAACAATGTACATAGCTTTATTTCACACACTTAAACATCCTAATGGCAAGATGGGTTATATTTAAAACAGTAAAAATTAATACATCTAAGAAAAAATTATATCAATCAATTTTTAGCAGAGTTACACATTAACAGTTAGAAAAGTATAGTGCATTTCTTGGAATTTAACATGTAGTAACAGTAATCAGTGAATAAAAAAAAGCACAGCATAACAGCGCCTTCTGTTAAGTAATAAAATTTAACATATATCTTGTTAATTATTAACTCAAACATAAAATTTAGTTCCTTTCTATATAATAGAAGCTGAGATGTTATAATGTTCATCCGAAAAAGCATAGTATGGCAACACCCCCTGAGAAGTGGTCAAAACTAATATTGAATCGTTATTCGTAATCATCTTACATATTAAATTTGGTGAAATTCTATCCCAAACATGCCGAGTTCGGGCTATCATGGAAATCATTAAAAATACGATCCAGTAGCATCACGTGTTGGGTAATCAGCATCAATTTATGTTAAGGGCTAACTGAATGTTAAATTTCGCCCAGATTGCCTTATTAAAATACCTCATGTAAAAAATGCAGGATAACAATGACACCTATTGGGCCATATACAGCAAAACTTAATCAGCCCCTCTATGTGCTAAGTCTAATTAAGGGTGTATTCAAATCCAAACTGCTTATTTTTTTTAAATTCATTTTTGCTTTAAAATGCATCAAATTGGCAGGTTCTCTTATTCAGAAACTTTATAATGTCCGTATTGTCTCGATTTGTTTGATAAAGGCAGAATATATTTCAAAAAAGTCCTTCCGGCCTGTACCGAGAGGAAAAGGTAGCTTTCCTATATCTTCGTTTTAAAATTTTAGCTAATGTTACACGAAAACAGCAAGTTAAAATGCAAAGAAACTTTTACAAAAGATTCGTTAATACTGAATTTGAATAAGAATTTCGCCAAATTGGCTTCATTTATAAAAACTTATTTTGGTTGCCAAATTTGGCGATATTTCGCCAAGTGTCGCCAAGTTTGGCAATAATTTGGTGCTAATGGATATGAATATATAGTTTTATGCATATGATTGGGAAATTTATTACAACAATGAAAGAAAATAATTTGCGAGTAATCACGCTAATGTGCTGTTTTGTTTAAAAATGTCAGCCACCCTAGAATTTCAAACTGCTCTATCTCAGCCATTTTTTAAGATAGAGGTAAACCAAAAAATGCTCTGGAATCCTTGTATCAAGGCCTAACACGTAATTAAAAAATAAATTTGAATTTTTAATTTTTTTGTATATTTATTTTAGTTTTAAATTTTTAAATGGCCGCCATCTTGAAACAAAATGGCGGACTAAGCTGGCCAACGAACTCGGTCGAGACATTGGTGACCTTAATACACACAATTAGTTTCATCAAAATCGATTTATAAATACGAGCGTTATCGTATGACATAGGTCAGATATATATATATATGGATATATATATATATAAATCAACATTTGAACAGAGGGTGGTTTTGGGGTCTGGGGATCATGATCGGTGAAAATATATCGAAATTTTCCGGAACTGCTTTCCTCCGAACGGCTGCAATAGCTTTATACTTTTTTGTATTGAAAGCTACCTAAAATGCTGCCAAAGTGGACATTTTGAACTGAATTTCCTGAAGCAAACAAAAAAAAAATTATCGTACTGTGAAAATAATTGTTTGTAAATCAATTTCTAATTAATTGAACGAAAAATAAAAACATGGGTCCCTTATAAATCTCTTCATAAATCACGCCGCCAAGTTTCATGTTTTTATTTTTTAAAATGAGTCTGAAAATGTGTTTCAAAATTTTGAGTTGTTGAGCGTGGAAAAATATTTTTTTTGAATACCGCCTTAAGGGTGTATTCAAATCAAAACTGCTTATTTTTTTAATTTAAAATGCATCCAATTGAATTGGCAGGTTCTCTTATTCAGAAACTTTATAATGTCCGAAATTGGTCGATTTTCTTATAAAGGCAGAATATATTTCAAAAAATGCTGTAAAAGTAGACATTTTGAACCGAATTTCCCGAAGCGATAGCGCTGGAAACAAAAAAAAAAAATTATCGTACTGTGAAAATAATTGTTTGTAAATCAATTTCTAATTGAACGAAAAATAAAAACATAGGTCCCTTATAAATCACGCCGCTAAGTTTCATGTTTTTACTTTTAAAAATGAGTCTCAAAATTTTGAGTTGTTGAGCGTGGAAAAATATATTATTTGAATACTGCCTTAAATAGGGCATTTGATGAAATTCCATGCTTCAGTTTTTGATATAGAATGGCTACACAATCTGTATCACATACAGAGAGAGATTTTTAAAAAATTATCAAAACATATTCAGGTCAACCTAAAACGAGTAAATAATAAAAAAATATATAGAAATTATTTTTATGATTCCAATATTTTCTTCTGATAAATATATATTAAAGAAAGTATTAAAAAAAAAGAAGAAATTTTAATTAAGATTTCTTTTAATAGCTGAGATATATTTCTCTATCAAAACCAAAAAAAAAAAAACTACATCTATAATAATATAGAAGTTTATCTGTGTGCTCAGAGACTGTTGCGCATAGAGCTACAAGATTTGGCAGAAAGGTACCTGTATGTCTAAAGTTGGTTTTTGAATTTTTTTATTAGATTTTTTTTAATTTAATTTTTCATGTGATTTTTACTCTTTTTTTTTTTCCATGTTTTATGGTGATTTTTTCACATTAATAAAAGGAATTCAATTTAAATTTTTTAGCCCAGTAGTATTTTTTTCCTTTTTTAAAAAAAGTTTATTTGGAATTTGTATAATGATTTTTAAATTTTTCATGAATTTTTTATACAAATTTCAATTTTTTTTTTTTTTTTTTTTTGTGATGTGGTAATTTTTCGACATTTGCAAAAAGAATTCGATTGCAAACTTTTATATTTTGTTCTTCTGCAATTGCATTTTTTTATTTGAATTTTTACCAATCATTTTTAACTATAATTTTTTACTAAAAAAAATAATAATTAAGAAAAAGGACAATCGTTTTCTAATAGCAGGCAAATTGTCTACCAGTCCACCATAATTAACAGTTAAAAAACTTTACTAGATCTGTTTATAACTTTTGCCTCCTCAAGATGAACAAAATTTCGAAAAATGGCCATTTTTTACTAAAATTAATAAAAATTATGAAAAAGGACAATTGTTTTCTAAAAACGGCCAAATGGTCTACCATTCCATCATAATTAACTGTAAAATAATTTAAGCACATCAGTTAATAACTTTTGCCTCCACAAAACAGCCAAAGTTTTTCAAAAAAATCACAAAACATGATTTTTGGATACAACTTTTTTATTAATGCAAAATTACATTGTTTATTTAAAGCTTCATGCGGTAAATTACACCATCTTGTAATAAAAAAGTTGTACCAAAATATGATGTTTTGCGGTTTTTGAAAAAAATTGGCCGTCTTCAGGCGGCAAAAGTTATTAACCGATTTCATTATATTTTTTTACGGTTAATTATAATGGATTGCAAGACCATTTTTAGAAAATGACTGTCCTTTTTCCTAATTTTTATTAATTTTAGTAAAAAATGACCGATTTGGCAATTTTCCGAAATTTTGTCCATCTTGAGGAGGCAAAAGTTATTAACCGATCTAGTTGAATTTTTTAACAGTTTATTATGATGGACCATAGACCATTTCCCTGCTATTAGAAAATTATTATCCTTTTTCCAAATTTATATTATTTTTAGTAAAAAAATGGCCATTTTATGAAATTTTGGCCCTTTTGAGGAGGCGAAAGATATTTGGATGGCCATTTTCATTAGTGAAAATGAAATTTCGCACAGTTACTATTGACGGGATAATACAACTTTCCCGCACTATTAAAATTCCATAATCCAAAATTCGATTTTTTTTGCCCAGCCTAGTGCATAATCTCTTTTAATAGCCGGCCATTCTTTAGAGAAAAACAAATCTACACTACCCTGATTAACTGCAGACTCTTCACCACATATCCTTTTGGACACAATAACATGGCGTTCTTTTAATCTTGACAGCCATCCATTTGAGCATGTAGAATCATCGACACCAAGAGCTTCTGCAAAAACTTTGCTTTTTCTTGTAAACTAGCATCAATTAAAATGATATTCTGGTTCCTAGCTTCTCTTATCCATCTTAATAAAGCAACTTCAATTTCTTCATTCTTAGCATTTCTTATTTGTTTCCTTGCAGGCTCGAACTGATTAATAGCACAAACCATTTCAATTTGTTCTCAATTCTTAGTAACTGTCGAAAGAGTACTAGCAGGTATTCCGTATTTTGCTGCAATCTCTGATTTTTTTTTTAAATCCCATCACTAACATCACATAAAATCTTCTGCTCAGTTTCCAAACCAAGAGTTTTTTTTTTCCCCACTCATTTTCACAACTAAAGCTCCAATACAACTAGAATTCCATCAATAAAATATTTCTAGCAAAGAACTTTATTCCCATCAAGTGATCAACCACTTGCTGGCAACGAAATGAATCGCTTATAAAAGAATTTCAACGTCAGCAGAGAAAGAATGCAACTCTTTCCTCTTCACCCACCCGAGTTCCAAGAACAAGTGCATATCCTCCCTTGAACAATTTAGAAAAAGCGATAAATTTGTTTCAAGGTCAAAGGTCACAACGAGGAAATTTTTTTTAATTAGGAGCATTATTTACTTTGTCTTAAACAGGAGATGTTTGTCTTCATGTTCATATTAAGTGATGCAATTATTGTTTTCCAAGATAATGTGATGGGGAAACTATTTTCCTTCGTCTTAAGTGAAATTTCAAAGTTAAGCATTTTTGTATTAACCAGGTTCGACTGTATTTAATAAATATCAATGAGTAAACAAATGCTTAAATTATTTTTTGGGGGGCAGGGGGGGGGGGGGAGTGCTTGTTCTGAAGGTTTTCCTAGAAAAACTAAAATATCAATAAAAAATGAAAATAGAAACTAACAATGTTATTATGATAAGGGGCTTTTGACAGGTGAAAATAAGTCATGTTTGACAAAAAACATACATTGGAAATGCTTTTCTAATATTGCAAGGAATGAATTCGATTTTTGTTTCATTTCATAGGTTCTAGGATTAAAAATCCTGCTCCTATTTTATTTTAATAATAATACGATAAAAATGTATTTTCAGACAAACACTGCATGGGTACAGTAGAAAGACATAATACTGGCAGTTTGAAAAATGAGTTGAAAATTACATAAGTTTAGCACTATTATAATAACACAAACAGGTTGTACTTAACCTGTACTGTATTATGTCCATACTTAAGTATGGTAATCTGTCCTGAGATTTCATGAGTTTTGTGCTATAGCACTAATAGTCATATGTGCTTTTTTCTGTGAATATATTTTTTGCAGAATTCCACAAAATCAGTATTTTGGAGTTAATAGGAGTACAAAATAAAAAATTATATATATACACAAACCAGAAAATAGTTGAAGTATTTTTTATGTTTCATATTTTTTGTTTCACAAAAACATTTTGTCAACTGATCATCATGAAAAACTTGTGAATTTCGCTAATTGGTTGTGGAAAACAATTTGTGAATTTTGTCAATTGGGCAAGGGATAAATAGGGAATTTTGGCAATCAGACGCAGGAAAAAAATGTGAATTTCATTAATCAGTCGTTGAAAAAAGCTGACAAATTTCTTCAATCATCACTGAAAAAAAATCACAATCTTAGTTGATCCGTCATTGAAAAAAAAAAATGCAAGTTTTTTGTAAATTGGACAGAGGAAAAATAGTGAATTTCGATAACTGGTCTCTGAAAAATATCACAAATTTTCTCAATCGGTCAACTAAAAAGATAGTGAATTTTGTCAATCGGTCAACTAAAAAGATGGTGAATTTTGTCAATCTGACTCTGTAAAAGATCATGAATTTAGTGATTATTCGAACGAGGATAAAATTGTAGTCTTTGTCAATTTGGCGGAGGGAAAAATCGCAAATTTCATCAATCATACGCTGAAAAGGATCACAAATTTTGTCAAGCAGACACTGAAAAAAAAATTCATGAGTTTCATCAATTGGTTAATCATAAATACAAGGTAGTAATGCAAGTTGAGTTACTACCAGAGCTGTGGAGTCGGAAAAAATGACAGATGCGGACTCCTGAAATTTTAAAAGAACAGACTCCGTGATGGCTAAAGTACAAGCCTGTTGGGTGGGTTTCTATTATTCAGATTTCTTCATTGTTGTTATTTGTTTTGAAATAGCAATAAGCACTTTATTAAATTTGTCATTAAATAAAGGAAATATTATTTAAAAGAAATGGTAGCAATCAAGCAATCTGAATTTTTTAAAAATACCCAACTGGCACATTCCTGTTTGACATGTGATGTGCATATCGACCAATGTTTTTTTTATTATTATTTCTTCGGATGAATCGTATGTAAGCTGTGATAGGTAGTCTAGACTAGGACACAGTTACTGCAGTGGCAAGCTTCCAAGAGTATTTTAATATAAAAATTTTCACCTTTTTTAAAACACAGAATTTTTTTTTTAATATGGTAAAGACACTCATAAAATGCCTGTGAAACTTTGCCCCTGCATTAATCGGCTCTGTTCAAGACTGGAAATAGTTTGAAAATTCCCGCCCAGATACTCTATGTGCACTCACACAAAAACACAATGTGCATTAAATTTTATATGTGATTAAAATTAAGTCAAAAATGTATGTAAAATATTTATATGCATGTTAATTGTAATTGAAAAGTTAAATTTGAAGCTATTAGATAGAAGCAACAGTTGAAATCTAATAAATCTCCAAAATTTACTTTGAACAACACACACAAAGGTTTATCAGTTGAATCCAAACAATATATATTATGCTGGTATATCATTTTAAGACAACAACCAAAATATTTTATGCCAAATATGGGGCGAGAAATACCAAATATATATTATACCAAAATATGGGCAAAAGGCTGTTTAATTTTGGTTTTATATCTATTTCTGCAGACCCAAAAAATAAACGGTGAAAATTTTACAGTTTACGCATCATTTGGAGTCTCCAGAAACTAAAAAATTATGAAGGAACGCAAGAAAAATATAAAATCGGAAATTTTACAATTTTGGAATTAATTCTGTTTTCACGGCTTCATAGAAAAGGACAAATACTTTATATTTTCAGCATTATCAACTGTACAATTTTGAGTCCTGCAAACCGAAAAAATCCAAATATTGAAATAAAAGAAGAATAAATAGAAATTTTATTATTTTGGATCCTGCTGACTTGGAAAAGTAAATAAAAAAAGTTGCAATTTTGGAGATATTTCGTGTCCTCCAGACACGAAACATTCCGATGTAAGGAAAGGAAAATAAAGGTGAAATTTTTACTATTTCAAAAATAATTCGGGCTCTGCAAGTTTGAAAGAAAAGGTGAAAATTTTATAATTTCGAGTCTTGCAGACCTGAAAATCAAAAGGAAAAAGAATAGTGGAAATTTCACTATTTCATCATTATTTCGAGTACCGCAGACTCATGAAAAGAATTACAATTTCATATTTTTGGGAGAGTTCCAAAACACACAAAAAAGGAGAAAAAATTTACAATTTTAGTATTACTCTTAGTCCCACAGAATCTGAGAGAAACAAGAAAGAAAAGGGGAGAAGGTTTCTATTACAATGATATGGGTTCTGTAAACTAAAAAAATAACAGAAATTTCCAATTTTTGCATTACCTCTGGTTCTGCAAACCCCAAAAAACCGAGAGAAAGGACTATATTAAATATAAAATATCAACTAGAGTTTTCAATTAAAAACAGTATTCATATATGCTGTACACTGGACAGTATATTGGACCTCTTTAACCTTGCTTGCCTGGTATATATAGTCCAAAAATAAAAACAGAGTTTATAAATTTGGAATTACATAGGATTGGTTTAATTTCACTTCAAACTGTCCAAAAAACAAGCTGGAGTCTGAGTTGGCCTATTTTTTAGCAACTCAGACTCCGACTCTTTAACTCAAAAATGGGCCTGACTCAGACTTCACAGCCCTGGTTACTACTGTGTATGTGGCTTTGCATGTGACTCTAGTACAGATTACAAGACAGTAATTACTGTTTATTTAGTCTTATACTAAATCCTTGAGTTAATCCCTGCAGATTGTTTTGAATTTATATGTGTACAAGTTTATTGGTATTTCACTTTCTCAAGTTAAAATACATTTCAATTCTTTAATTTTCTTGTATTTCAGTTAGTATGCCAAGTAAATGTGTCCTGAAATCTTACTTAGTGCCTGTACTACTTTTGTAACACATTTAATTTTTATTAATTTAAATCACATTTCATAGGCTTCTCAAACGAATATTTAAAAACAATTCACTTGAGAAGCCTAAATTCACATATTCTTTATTTAAAAAAGCTGTATAAAAATAAAGTAAAAAAAAAAAATCATGTTTTATATATGAAAAAAACTGGCCATCCAAAATGCAACACCAAATGTTGACCAAACTTTGAAGCAGATGATACAGGAAATAAAGATAAAGAAAAAGGTTTCATTATTTTTAGCTTGAATATTGATAATTTCAACATTCTAAATGAGATTGCAAGATGCATCAAGATAGATGACTTGGTCTGAAGTGAAAGATTGGAAAAGAAGATTCACAGAGATGTGGAGAAAAATACAGATTCACCGAAGACGGCCAAATTTTAATCTTCCAAAACAATGGTGTCTGAAAGGTCTTTAATAAAAAATAAAATACAAGCAGTAATAACTGACAGAGGTTTCTAACTTGTAAAGGAATAAAATTTTGAAAGTTTGTCAAGATGGTTCCAGTATTGCGAAATAAAATTACCACATTGAAAACCACATTGCTACATTTTAAATTGTAGCATATTGCGTTATAAACCAAGATTTTGTAAAATTCGTAAATAAATATTTTGGCTTTTCATCTACGTTTTTTTTTCCTTTTCAATTTAATTCATATTTAGCTATTGAAAAAATGCATGAGCGAGCAAGACTCTGCCTTCAACGTGGTAGCACGTGTTCTTTGTGCCTGAAGAAGAAAGACAAAGTTGTTCTTTTAAAAGGCCTAGCACATTTCCTAATTTTTATGGTGCTATTAAGAAATTTTTCTTCCTTTATTGTATCGCACCAGCTTCTTCAATATTTTAACGTGTTCAGTAGATGTTGTTGCACTCCTGAGATGTATCCTTTTATATTGGCTCCTTTATAATATCCTTGTCTACAGATTATTTTCAATATCTAGTCCTAAAGTGACAAGTTTATGAAGTACAAATTTTCACCTGTGCTACTTCCTACTTTGAAAAACTTGACAAAATATTCACATATACTTTACGAGCATTTTATTATACACTAGTATATAACCCCGTCAAAAATGACGGATTGTTGATCTGCGTTTCATTTTCATAAGACTTCATACAAACAAACAGCATGGAGATTTATTATTGAAAGGTTTGTATTGTAGAAAAATACATTTTAAAAAGGACAAATGATTTCTACAAATAAAAATAATAAGGATATATATATATATATATATATATATATATATTTTTTTTTTACTTAGTATTAAATTTCTGAAATAGTTCAACGATTGGACAAAATCAAATATTAACAAATAATCCATGTGCGAAAGTTTTTGTAAAAAAGTGTTATCAATGAGTTTTTAAACAGCTTGACTAACCATATAACTCATTGTTTGATTACATAAGCAAAATTAAATGGAAATTACGCTGTACTATGCATTTCTTATATTTTAATTACATTTGATAAGAAAGAATCATTTTACAGTATATGACCCATTATCCGAAAATCCAAAATCCGGAAAAACCCGAAGTCCGGAAAGAAAAATTCGGAAATTTGTAAATTTTTACTAAAATTTTAGATTTTCTGAAATTTTTCGAAAATTTTACCGATTCCTAATTTTTTTTCAGTCCATTGTGTTTCAATGTTTAATCACTAAAATATTGTTACTTCAGTGGCGGGGGAACACGCCCCCCCTTCTCTTCCCGAAATTAAAAACAAATCATTTTTCTCTCAAATTTTAGTTTAAAATTAATTTATATTACGATTCGTTAGAAACAAAAAATAGTTATGTATTTATTTCATCAGGGGTGATTCTGTTCAAGTTTTCCTAAAAATTTAAGGCATTCGATTTCGAAAATTTAAGTCTTCAGTCCAAAATTTCGAACACAAATATCTCGAATTTTGAACGATAGTCGCCGAAAAAAAATCAATTATGTCTATCTATCGTTCGCAGAAAAAATAGAAAATTTCATCAAAGGATTGTGGAAACAACGTGAATTTCGTCAAAGTACCGAAAATAAAAACAAAAAAAACGCTAATTCTGTTAACAAATTGCAGAAAAACGTGATTTCCGTCAAAGGCTTACGAAGAAGACGCAAATTTCTTCCAAGGACTCCGAAAAAAGTGTAAAATTGCATCAAGGGATCACAAAAAAAAAAAAAAAAAAAAAATGGTTAAAGGAACGCAAAAAAAAAAACCTGCGAATTTCGTCAAATAATCGCGGAAAAACATGAATTTCTTCAAAGGGTCTAGAAAAAAAAAACACAAATTTCTTCAAAGCACTGCGAAAAAATGTCTAATTTCGTTAAGCGATCGCGAAAAAAGTGAAATTTCGCAAAGGATCAAAAAAAACAACCGCTAATTTCGTCAATCTCAGAAAAAACTCTAATTTTGTCAAAGGATCGTGAATAAAAGGCAAATTTCGTCAAAGAATAGCAAAAAACGCAAATTTCCTCAAAGGATCGCAAAAAGAAAACGCAAATTTCTTCAAAGGACTACGAAAAAATGAAATTTTGTCAAAGAACAGCAGAAAAAATGCAAATTTTGTCAAAGAATCACGAAAAAAACATGAATTTTGTCAAATAATCGTGAATTTCGGGAGGACCCGAAATACGGAACGATGGAAGCCAATTTCAAAATCTGCCAGTAGATGGCGACACTATACTGAATCAACCTCAAATCTCTCCCAAGGAAATAAATCACCGCATTCTGAAAAAAAAAAGTGCTTACAGAATTTTTTTTTAACAGTATGAAATAGTGTTTTAAGGTTTTAAACAAAAGTAAAAGATTTAAAAGCTTGAATATGCTTTTAAGGGTCGTTTACATACTACACTCTAATCCTGATTCAATCCACGCCGATACCATCATTGTATTTCCGACCCCGTATACAATGAAAAAGCCGGTTTGAAGATGAAACTAGCCTAGGTCATTTTCACCCCTGCTAGCTCCTAGGGCATTAGTCCAGCATTTACCCATGATTCCTGTCGGGTAAACAAACAGCGCCAGTTCACCGGTTAGGGTGTTGGTGTCTCCATCTTTTGAAAGTTTTGTCAGTGCTTTTATTTTTGCGCTATTTATTGTTTTTTTACAACTTTATTTTAAGTTCTTTTTTGTTTTCAAAAATGCAAAATTACGTCAATTCTTCACGATGGACGGTCGAAAATTTTGCTTTCTGCGATTTTTCAATTTTTAGCTTTTTTCGCGTATTGCAGCGATTTTTCTGATCTTCATGAAAATAATTTGTTTTTAAACTTTTAGACTAATATAGTAAAGTTTGCCCCCCAAGTTTTTTATTTTTTACCGATTTTTAATAAGATTTTCAATACGATTCTTGGCGGGGTTTTTTCCGTTCTGCTGCGATTTTTTGCAATCGTTAAGAAAAAAAAAATCTGTTTTAAACTTTTAGCCTAATATAGTAAATTTTGTCCGCCACGATTTTGGAAGTTTTTGCAATTTTCAATGCAATTTTTAGCCCACCCCCCCCTTTTTTTTCTTTCCGCGATCATTTTTTGATAACCACAAAAAGAATTCTGTTTTAAACATTTAGCATAATAAATTAAATTTTGTCTCCCGCGATTTTTAATACGATTTTTTGCGTTGTTGCGCTTTTGCGCCAATTTTTTTTTATATTGAAAAACGAATTCCTGTTAGAATGTTTTAGTTCTCACTGTAGTAAATTTCAAAGTAACTGTAGTAAATTTCACTAAAGTAAAATTAAAGATTTTTTTTTTTTTTCGTTTTCTCGGCGATTTTTCAACATTAATAATAAGGAATCCGGTTTTAATCTTTAAGTTTAATAAAAAAAAAAAAAAAAAAAAAGTTCTCTTTTCAATAAAGTTTATTCGCAATTACGTACAGGGATTTTTGGAATTTTATCCCGCGTTTTGCGGCAATTATATTTTTATTTATTTATTTATTTATTTTATGTTCGTAAGAGTAATTTGGTTTCAAGATTATTTTCTATATTGATTAGTGCGATATAAAAAACTCCTTTGACAAAGAAAATTCAAGGTGAATTTATTATCGAGTTAAATACTTCATTGTTGATAGTTGTGTTTTTGAAAATAGTATTACTATTGTAAAATTAAATCTTCATATAGATAATTTGAAATCATAAGGTAATTTTCTCCGCATATCATAATTTTTCTATTTAATTTCAATAATATATTGTGAAGTTTGCTTCAGTAGGTTTATCTATTTATTTATTTATTTTTAGCTTGATAATCTCTGATTGCTTTATAATATTGATTTCGATATCATAATAAATGAGACTTCCCCAAGGCAAAATTAAGGAAAATTAGGTCTTAAAGATTTACCTTATTTTTAATAGCTATTTTCTTTTAAATATTACCAATAGGCGATTTTTGATAGTTTATTAACAGAAAAATCTGCTTTTTGTAATGCACGTATTATAATTATATGTTAATTGATATACCATGCTATCAGGCATTATTGTTATTATGGAGAGCAACATCAGTACAGGCACTTCGTCTTTTTTTAAGTAACTAAATATTTTTTTAATGAGAGTCAAAAATGTAAATTATTACAGACTATATAGAAAAATCTTTTGAGAGAAATGGTGTGTTTTTGTAATTACCAAAAAATATAATATATAACGAAGGGTTTGTACTGATGCTGCTCTCCACAATAATAATAAAGCCCAGTAGCATGGCAGAGATCTGCACGGGCCGAACTCTGGCCAGGCCCGGTCATACTTTTTCTGAAAGCTCGGGCCGGGCCGGGATCGGGCCTTACTGTTTTCCTGAATGATTGGGTCGGGCCGGTCTAACTTATTTTTTCCGTACCGAGCCGGCACTGGTTTCATCCCTCCTACTCTTCACGGGCCGAAATTTTTTATTCCCGGTTTTGCCCCGGCACGTATGAAAATCATTGTCTCGTTGTCCGTGCAAAAAAAAAAAATAAATAAATAAAAAAAATAATAATAATAATAAAAAAAAAATAAATAAAATTAAAATATAGTAAAACGTGTGAAAAAAGAACCTGCCTATGACGAAACCCTGTCTTAAACTGAAAACTGTGTTGATCCATGTAAAATGAATATACGTAAGAAAAGAATATATAATATATTTACACCTGCGAAGGAGGGAACTTGTCTATAACGCATTTTTTTTTCTTTCCTGTGCAATTCCGTCTTAGAAGATTTTACTGTACAGCATTTTTCAGATTTTTAAATCTCCAATACATGGAATATGGATTAACAATATTAATGATAACTGAAACATTTACATACAACAAATAGAAATTCATTAAAAAAATAAATATCGCAGGCTACGACATTTCTATAAAAATGAAGATTATAAACATGGAAAAAAAAAAAAAAAAAAGTTAGATAAGTGCTTTTGGTCAGAACTCCCCGTACGAGACAAATTTTTAACCAAGTCGACGTAAAAATCAACATTTTGTAGAAATTAGCTCGGGCCGGGCCGATGAAATTTTAACTTTTTTCTAGTCCGGGGCAGTCTCGGGACGAACTTTTAGCTATTACACCGGGTCGAACCAATAATATTTTCTACGGACCAGGCCGGGCACGAACCAAACTTAACTTTTATACTGGGCCGAACCGGGCTCGGGCCGAACTTTTAATTTTTATACCGAGAATATATATATATATATATATTCTTTCTATGGGTCGGGTTGGCCCGTGCAGAACTTTATAACATATTATATAAATTAACATATAATAGGATTTTGTTTTGTATACAGTGAAACCTGTAAAGTTGACCACCCTTGTAAGATGACCACCTGTCTATGTTGACCTCTATTGTCAGGAACCAAATTGATCCTATACAAAACTATAAGACAAACCCTCTGTAACCTGACCACCTGTCTATCTTGTATCTTGACCACTGAAATTATTCAAATTTGACTAGAACTATTATAAAATGCCCATCAAAACCCTTTATAACTTGACCATCCAGAAAGCTAACAAACCATGTATTTTTTTTTTTTAAGTGACTCTCCGTGAAATTTTCTATTTTTTTTCTTTTTAACTAGAATTTCTAAAAAGGTGAAATAGTATTAACCTGAGAAATGTTTTTAGTAGTGATAGGTGTAGATAAATAATTCAAGGCTTATCTATTCTTACATTGTTGCTCTTGTGGATTTGGCTTTTCAATCCTCCCCCTCCGTTCTTTGATTCTAGATTTCTTTCTTTTATTTCCCATTCTCTTATCATTCCTTCCCTTCTTTCAATAACCCCAGGTGCTAGTTGGTAAGCAGAAATGTTTCCACCAGTTGCGATAGTTTGTGGCAATTGTAACAACCCAGTTAAGAAAATTATTTGTGATAATGATGAGTTACACTAGAACTGTGTTGTAGTACAGAAGCATTATTATTTCCATCCAGTAAACTCGGTATAGAGGTAGTACAAGACATTTATATTTTGTAATTGTTTTTTATCAAGGAAGATTTTGTTAACCTAAAATGGCTCCAAAATTTCTTTTATAAGGTGTTAGAAATATGCATGGTAATACAATATTATTTTAAAGCCCTATCCATAAATAACATTTTTGTGGGAAAATGATATAGTATGAATATTACGTTAAAAAAAAAAAAATCATCACCCTTTATAAGTTGACCACCTCTCTAAGTTGACCACTTAAGCGTGGCACCGCAAGTGGTCAACTTACACAGGTTTTACTGTATTACGATTTCAAAAATATATTTAACTTGTTACTGATATCATTATTTTGCTATTTGAAATTCATACACAAATTTTATACATAATTTGATTGATTAAATGTTTGACATATTTTGGCTCAATACTGTTATTAAACTTAGCCATAACCCTCGCTAAGGGGAGGTAGCCTCCCCCCCCCCCAACCTTTCGCGAATGCTATTACACTTGGCAAATTTACAAACTTGGTAGGCAAATTTGTTTAAAACTTTAATAAAAACTATAATACACTTTCTATTTTTCATAGACTTGGCAAAAATTAGAAACAGAATTGTGAACATTATTAAGCTTTTTACAAATAAAAACTGTTTATATTTTCTAATTGTAGTAACGTGGCAAAATTATAAAACTAATTGGCAAACGTCAAGAACTATCTATTTTTGTTTGCCAATGGGTTGGCAGATACTGAAATTTCACTTGCTAATTTAAGGTCCCCTCCCCCTCCATTAAAATTTCGTAGCGATGGCCCTGAAAGGGCCGTAGCGACCCCATGGGGGGAGAGTCGGGCAGAGTCAGGTCCGAAACTAGAGAGGGTCAGTTGGGGCTTGTGCTCCAGGCGCCAGAATTTCATTTTCACAGATAATGAAATTAGTTAAAAATGCTCCCACAGTTTTAACATTAGCTTGCCATTAATTGTCTTCGCTTAACATTATGTGTCCTCATTTAGATAAATAAAGTTAAGCATGTCGATAATGTTTTATAATTAAGATGAAAATGTTTTATTTGTAATAATTAAAATTCTAGTTTTGGTTTAAGAAATAAAATGGAATTTTAGTCTTTTCTGGGACCCCCTATAAAATGGATTTTGAAGTGTAAGTTTTACTCTTTGTATGAGGTTTTCTTGTAAATACTAGTAGAATATGATTTATTCATTTAATGCCAAGTTAGCAGTATTAGTAGTATTTAAAAAAAATATATATATCTTATGTAGTTTGATTATTTTAAATTTCTTAAATGTAAACGAATTTTACACATATTTGTTTTCTTTAAAAAAAAATTATAGTTATCGTATTATTTACTTATTTTTTAAAAAAAGTTTGAGTAATGGTGAAAAAACGATTGCATCATAAGGTCGGCAAAATAATGCTCGCCTCACGCAGAAAATTGTCTAGCGGTGGTCTTGGCTCTGGTGTTACAAATATGTCAATCAAAGTTTGCATTAAAAAAAGCGGTCAGACATTTTAATTCTCAATAAAGCAAAAGAACGAAGATTATCACACGCGAAAAGGACTGTAGGCGGTTTCTATTTATGTTTACACCGGAAGTTTGTACCGCAGTTCCCTAATCAGCCAATCATAATTCAGAAGGAAAAATTACGCAGCTTCCGGTTTTTTGCAGGGGAGGGGTTTTATGCTTGCGTTTGTAAATGGGTGCAAAATGAAAGCAGGAACGATAGTGGCATATTAACACGTCCTGTAAATCCGGTTTGATACCAAGTGATATTGTAAACGCTGCTTTACAAATATTTAAACGACGAAAGTAGATAATATAACTTCTTTTTCAGTAAGCCTAACATGGCGTTTAACTACGGTCGAATCGCAGAGTGGTACAACCCGGTACCGTTACAGACACTTTCTCGCCTTTGGATTTTATTATAAGTAAAGACTATCAGCTACATATCTAACATAGACTTTGCTCCTGGTGATTGATGTTGGGAATGCAATTGAGAATTACTGCAAAATACTTAGCATTGTTGAGTCGCAAAATACTTTATTGTAGAACATTTTAATCCATTATAAAAGTTCATTTTGGATTTTTTTTTTTTAATAATGTTCATGTATTTCCTTATTTTGGATTTTTTGCAGTTGATCTTGCATTAATGAATCAAACTTTCCTCACAAATCAACATCATCAAAAAATTATCTATTATGTGGTGTTCCTAATAATTCTTATTAGCTTAAACAATTTATGTTGGAAAATAACAAAATCTAGTTGTATCCCAAAATCACATAAACTTCCATTATCACTGCTGTAAAGCATGAAATACCATGTTACATATATATATGATATATTGTAATGTGTTGTTGTATTCTTAAAATAACAAAAGTAGAATACACTCTAGCATGGGGCCTCAATTAGAAGCAATCTGGCTCTGGTTTTATTCTTACACATATGTATATATTTTTTAAATAGCCAAAGTACTCATTAATTATAAATGTGTTTCAATACCAAGGCTTCAGCCAATATTATTGATAATTAATTATTTCTGTGCTTAAAGTATTGTTTAATGATAATGCTTCTATTTTAGCTAAATCTGACAAGTTACTCTAGCTTTTATGCTATTTTAAAATTTTATTTTTCCAGTCTGACCTGTGATAACTGATATTATTCTGGAATATCTGGCATCCCTGATGATCATGCCATTTTTTCCAGACATGAGAATCAATAGCTATTTTAGACATAATTAATTTAAACAGCATTTACTGTAAAAGAGTTACAAAATGTACCAATGATATAACAAAGCTATGTTGGATTTATACAAAGTTTTTCAAAAATGATGAGACAAATTTTAAGAGATGGAAGAGCCTACAGAGCAAGCAATTTTTGTATGGGAAACCAGGGTCACAATCCATTTGTCAGTCAAAAATACAGGGTATTTTAATCAAAACCTGAATTCTAACTTTAACAATAATGAAGATATTAAGAAAATTTTCAATAGACTAACCTTGCTTTGTATTAAAATGTAATGTAACAATGTCATGAGAACTTATACAAGTTATCATCATCCATATTTAAACAGCGCTAAATTAGGTGTTTCATATTTTGGAATTTTGTTGACATTTACATACAGTGCCATCGACAGAATTACTGTGTACTTCCAGCACTTTTCATATATTTTGCATAAAACAGTAAATTTGTTGAAAATTTCATTAAACTATCATCATTATTGTTAAACTTCTGAATAAATATCCAGGTTCAGCTTAATGTTTATATCCCATATTTTTTACAATAAATGAACTGCTGGTTTCTTATACAGAAATTGTTAATTGTAGTGTACTGTATCATTTCTTAAACTCCTGCATATACGACATTTAAAAGAATTTTATTTTTAAGAAAAAAAGTATGTATGTTTTTTTAATTGTATGTTTTTATGGAATATTGAGATATATATAGTTTTATGTTAGTGATACCCATAGCAGATATCACAATAAAACATTTTTTTTTCTATTTCTACAGGATTTATTTTCATTTGTAATATAGAATGAAAAAAATATTAAATTTAAAAAAATCTAAAAGTATGTTTCATCTGGAAGAACAATTAATAAAAATTTTGCGTTAAATCTTTATAAAAATTAGATTTATGGGTTCATCATAAAAAAAAAATAGCCATACATGGCTAATTTTCAAATCGATAAATGCAATATTAAAAAAATTTTAATAGAGCTTTAAAACTCTGAGTACATTCAAAGTCTGTGGTTTATGCTTTCCATCTGTCAAGTTCTTCTAGACGACATGTCCGTCTATGTCTAGCTGAGATATCACGTGTTCACAAATAAATTATTTTTAAGCCGTCTAATTAAACAAAAAATTAATTGTAATTTCTGTTCTAATTATCTGAGATTTGCAAAAATTACATACTTAGATTCCTCGTAAAGAGATACATGTTGATGCATAATTTTCAAATCGATAAATGCAACATTAAAAAAATTTTTAATAGAGCTGGAATTCTTCCATTATAAAGTAATGCAGTTTTTGTTTCATTCTTTTAGCGCAGCAAGAATGAAAATTTTCGAGGTACAGGTGAAAGACGAAAGCTCATTGGTCATTTTCGACCCTCGTATCAGGGTACCATTTCAGTCAAAATTGAACTTTTGTTTCGGTAAAAATGTTCTTTTTTGCTAATTTTCAACGGTTTTTAATTAATAACTTGCATTAATTTAGACTTTTTAAAAATTTTATGATTTCCAGTATGACAGTAGGTATTCAGCTGCAAGCACACAAAATTTCAAGTCTCTAACTTATACAGTTTCTGAAAACAGACTCTGTGACAGACAGACCGGCCAATCGGGTGACAGACCAAAAGGAGAGAGACCAATAGGGTTTCGTGAGATGAACAAAACCCTACAAAACAGAAAATTGCAGATCAATGCAGAAAAAATATGGCTAGTAATGACTGGCTCTCAACAAAGCTAAAACTTCTGTGTTTGAATTTAAATTCCAGTTGTTTAGTTAAAAGTACAAGAGCACATCAGATATGCTTACACTAATACAGTCAAATCTTGGTATACAGTCAACTAAGGGAGCCATATAAAACTAGCGTATTATGTAAAATTGTTTTGGAATTTCCAGGGTGTTGGCAGTATAAGTGAGATGACCCTATACCAAGATTTGATTGTAATAATCAAGCTAAGAAAAAAAAAAAAAAAAAAAAAACAATTTAAAAATAGTTTATTTTAAAATCAATGTCAGTAATAACTTAACAGAGTAAAATACAGAAGATGATATGAAAAGGTTTGCTTAGATAAGGATGAATTTTTACAACCAAATTTTTATAACACAATTTGTCAAAAGTGTAGGCATCTTAAAACATTTCTGTAGCTACAGAAAGTGGAATGTTTGGAAAAGAAATGCTATAAATGGAATGTTTTTGGATGGATGATTTCCCACTAAAAATTTTGTTCAGCTTATCTGAACTGAAGAAAGATCTGAAAAGAAAAAAATAAAATAATTAAGACAAAGTATTAAAATATCTGATAATAGCATTTACAGAATCCACAAGATTTTTTTTACAACTAATTTAATAATGAAAAGCTGTTTTTTTTATTTTATTGAAAATTAAGAAAAAAGTAAACTTGAAGCATCACAGTATAAATTAATATATGTCTTAGCTTATAAATTTTACTTAATAACATTTATATTTTTAAAAAAATGCATAAAACAGATGGCAGGTAAGCAGAGATGCCAACCTCTGAAAGTTCTTTTAATTTAATAAAAAGAACGAGGACTTTTAAGAATTGCTCTCAAACTTAAAAATTTTTGGGATCATCCATTAATTATACATACCTGCCAATAGGTTAATTTTGAAAACTGTATAATTTTTACGATGTGCTTAAAAACATGTTAACATTAATGATATATGCAAGAAGAAATGTATTTCTGATACACAAGTTATCTTAATGTTTAGTCATATAAAGGTGGTTTTTTTTATATTTCTCCTACTTCCATGAGAAATTTTAACATCGAAATTGTACACAGTGCAATGAGCAGGGTGTTTTTTTTCTCCTTCATGAAATTCCGTTATACAAGAAAATTCTTAAATGTACAATTCTATGAAAACTGATGAAGCTGCTTCGGTTTAGCTTTTTCCAATTCTGATTAATTTCTTTTCATTCAATCAAGAAATAGTACAATTAAAGAAAATTGAATGTAAAATTAGCAAGAAAACAGGAGATTCATGTGGGCAGAGCTCTTATGAAAAATGAACTTTATTAACTAAAATATTTACAAGTAATTCAAGAACATAATTGCATGAAATAATGTTTAATGTTTGGGTCATTCCATGTCAAATCAACCAGTGACTCAACCTGACCATTTTAAATTTTGATGAAACTTACAGGAATCATTCTCCCTGATGATACAAATGAGAATATACTTTTATAATTTTTTTAACTCAGTAAATTTTCATAGAATTCATTTTTTTTTAATTTCGAAAAATCATTTTTAGGCTTGTATAGATGTTTTCAATTTTATATTTCTCAAGTTCATCATGCGTAGGGAGTTGTTTGACCCCTCATTTTAAAGAGAATTTCATATAGTCCAGTAGAAATAGCGCAAAAAAGGGCCTTGCCTTACAAAAATTCGGGTAGTTCTGATTTTTGGGTATGCTGTAAAGGCTGACCCTCTAATAAAAAAACCAAGTTTTCGACCTTCTAGACCTTGTGCGTTTTTCACAATATTGAAAAAACCAATATTTTTTTGGCACTTCTTTCGATTTTTCTTAAATAACTCAATTTTAGTGCATTTTACAGAATAAAGCACTGTTACCATTTTGTAGAGCATAAAATTCTCTACAACATGCAGTATTCAGGTTTGTAAATTGTCCAAATAGGGGGTAAGATATGGAGCCGAAAAAAATAGGGTAAAATTTGCAAAAAATGCAAAAATCCACTAAAGATGTTAGTTTTTGCTTAATAACCTACTTTTAGTCCGTTTTAGAGACAAAAACACTCACCATTTTGTAGAGCATAAAATTCTCTACAACATGCAGTATTCATGTTCGTAAATTGTCCAAATAAGGGGTAAGATACGGAGCCGGGAAAATAGAGTTAAATTTGGAAAAAATGTAAAAATCCACAAATGATGTTAGTTTTTGCTTAATAACCCACTTTTAGTGCATTTTAGAAACAAAATTGTCATAATCAACTTTTTAGAGCATGAAATAGTCGATAGTTTCATTTATTATAGGTTGACCGTCTAATAAAAAACCAAGTTTTCGACCTTCTAGACCTTGTGCGTTTTTCACAATATTGAAAAAACCATTATTTTTCGGCACTTCGATTTTTCTTAAATAACTCAATTTTATCGCATTTTACAGAAAAAGCATTTTCACCGTTTTGTAGAGGATAAAATTCTCTATAACATGCAGTATTCAGATTTGTAAATTGTCCAAATAGGGGGTAAGATATGGAGCAGGGAAAATAGGATAAAATTTGCAAAAATCCACAAAAGACGTTAGTTTTTGCTTAATAACCTACTTTTAGTGCATTTTAGAGACAAAAGTGTCAATAAAGTTTGTAAAGCATGAAGTAGTCTATAAGTTTCATTTATTAGATCATTAAATGTCTATACTAGACTCTAAAATCAGAATAATACAATTTATGGTTAAAACAAAAAAATACCGCCTGACAAGTCATTAATTTAAAAATGAGCTTTTATTTTTGATATTTATTAAACGATGCAATTAATTAATTATAATATGTACAATAATAGGTAACTGTTGAATAGTTGAGGGGGGGGAGGGGGGTGAACTAAAACATCCAATCGAGTCAAGTACAGAGACGGACGATGAAGTATATGAGACGATGGTATCATTACCAGGGCCAAGCAGCAGAAAAAGGAAACATATATGACAAAGTGACTATACTTTCTATATATTTGGTGATTAAATTCTTGTACATTCTGTAATTAATTAACCGCATAATGTTTTCAATATCAAAAATAAAAGCTCGTTTTTTAAATTAATAACTTGTTAGGCAGTATTTTCCTGTTTTCACCCAGAATCATTTTGCTGTGATTTTAAAGGTTTATTACAAATAATTTTATAATAAATGAAACTATCGACTATCTCATACTCTAAAAAGTTAATTACGACAATTTTGTTTCTAAAATGCACTAAAAGTGGGTTATTAAGCAAACACTAACGTCATTTGTGGATTTTTACATTTTTTCTAAATTTAACCCTATTTTCCCGGCTCCGTATCTTACCCCCCCTATTTGGAGAATTTACAAACATGAATACTGCATGTTGTAGAGAATTTTATGCTCTACAAAATGGTGAAAGTGCTTTTGTCTCTAAAACGCACTAAAGTAGGTTATTAAGCAAAAACTAACGTCTTTTGTGGATTTTTGCAAATTTTATCCTATTTTCCCGGCTCCATATCTTACCCCCTATTTGGACAATTTACAAATCTGAATACTGAATATTGTAGAGAATTTTATGCTCTACAAAACGGTGAAAGTGCTTTTTCTGTAAAATGCATTAAAATTGAGTTATTTAAAAAAAAATAAAAAAGTGCCGAAAAATATTGGTTTTTTC
This sequence comes from Maratus michaelseni, assembly GCA_963931845.1. Taxonomy (NCBI): domain Eukaryota; kingdom Metazoa; phylum Arthropoda; class Arachnida; order Araneae; family Salticidae; genus Maratus; species Maratus michaelseni. Next base: position 202,994,299 of record OZ007594.1, on the reverse strand, counting down.
AATATTGTGAAAAACGCCCAAGGTCTAGAAGGTCGAAAACTTGGTTTTTTTATTAGAGGGTCAACCTATAATAAATGAAACTATCGACTATTTCATGCTCTAAAAAGTTGATTATGACAATTTTGTTTCTAAAATGCACTAAAAGTGGGTTATTAAGCAAAAACTAACGTCATTTGTGGATTTTTACATTTATTCCAAATTTAACCCTTTTCCCGGCTCTGCATCTTACCCCTTATTTGGACAATTTACAAACATGAATACTGCATGTTGTAGAGAATTTTATGCTCTACAAAATGGTGAAAGTGCTTTTGTCTCTGACACGCACTAAAAGTAGGTTATTAAGCAAAAACTAACGTCATTTGTGGATTTTTACATTTTTTCCAAATTTAACCCTATTTTCCTGGCTCTATATCTTACCCCCTATTTGGACAATTTACGAACATGAATACTGCATGTTGTAGAGAATTTTATGTTCTACAAAATGCTGAAAGTGCTTTTGTCTCTAAAACGCACTAAAAGTAGGTTATTAAGCAAAAACTAACGTCTTTAGTGGATTTTTGCATTTTTTGCAAATTTTACCTTATTTTTTTCGGCTCCGTATCTTACCCCCTATTTGGACAATTTACAAACCTGAATACTGCATGTTGTAGAGAATTTTATGCTCTACAAAATGGTAACAGTGCTTTTTTCTGTAAAATGCACTAAAATTGAGTTATTTAAGAAAAATCGAAAAAAGTGCCGAAAAATATTGGTTTTTGCAATATTGTGAAAAACGCACAAGGTCTAGAAGGTCGAAAACTTGGTTTTTTCATTAGAGGGTCAACCTTTACAACATACCCAAAAATCAGAACTACCCGAATTTTTGTAAGGTAAAATGCTATTTCTACTGGACTAATTTGGTTTAATTTGATATGCAAGTTGACTATGCTTGGTTTTTAAAAAGTTAATTTAATTAAATTTAAAAATTTTAAATTTAATTTTTTTTTAAATTGTGTTTTTTAAAAATTTTGAAAAAAATATATGTTTATTGTAATGTTATAAACTTTAAATTCTGAAAGTTTTAGAGTGGGATCTCAATGGGATCAGCAATTATGTTAAAAAAACTAATGTTAAACACCAATTGCGGCTGTTTTTTGAAGTTGGCACCTTGCCAATTTTATGATTGTGCTAAAGAGATCACTGTTTTATTCATTTTTAACATTATTTTTTTTATAACTGCTGATCCCATTGAGATCCCACTCTAAAACTTTCAGAATTTAAAGATTATAATATTAGAAAAAACATATATTTTTTTCAAAATTTTTAAAAACGCTATTTAAAAAAAATTAATTTTTAATTTTTAAATTAAATTAACTTAACTTTTTTTAAACCAAGCATAGTCATTTTGAATATCAAATTAAACCTTATGAAATTCTCTTTAAAATGAGGGGTCAAACAACTCTCTACGCCTGATAGAACTTGAGAAATTTAAAATTGAAAACATTTATACAAGCCAAAAAATGATGATTTTTTTAAATTAAAAAAATTAATTGTATGAAAATTTACTGAGATAAAATTTTTTTTTAAAGTATATTCTCATTTCTATCATCAGGGAGAATGATTCCTGAAGGTTTCAGTAAAATCTGAAATGGTCAGGTTGAAAATTGAAAATTTTTGGTTGATTTGACATGGAATAACCCGTTTAACACAATTTAATGATTTCTAAATGTTACATTCTCTGAATCTTCACAAAATATTAAATGCTGATGTAACTAAAAAATGTGTATGTGTAACTTAAAATAATTAAATTGCAAGTTGTAGGATATCATATTTATGTAAAGAGATCAAAATAAAAATGTAACTTTGATAGCTGATGTTGAATCACTAATCTGCAGATTTACTAGAATTTAAAAATTCATTAGTAATTTTTGTGCAAAGCCTTACAATCTTACTGTTCACCTGTACAACGGTACATTTGAAACTGTATGTTGTATGGCCAAACCATACAAATTGGCAAATATGATTCACACAAATTTGATAATATTTGATGTCACAAAAATTTTATAGTATTTAAAAACTCTTCTTCCTATGTCACAAATCGTCATATTCAAGTGATTCATATCCCCTCCCCTGTTGGGACATCGCATTTTCTGTAACTGTTAATTTAGAGTTATTTTGATTAAAATAGCATTGCAATTATTTTATTCAAAATATTTTACTATGCAATGAATCAAAATCAACCTTTAAAAATAATCTCACATTTCTATGAGTCTTGTTATGCTGCTTGCCAACAATGTCTACTTTATTATTTTTATATTGATTTTAGATGTGACGCCACAACATGTTAACCGCCACTTCTCCCTGGAAGTGTGCTGTAATTTATGAATGATCCCTTGCCAACAAAGAAAGGTGATCCAATTTTCCAGGTACAAATGGGAACATGCTTCTAATTTTAAAGGAAAGGATGATTCTGAAAAACCATAAAAGTTTGCAACTCTAAATAATACCCAATCAACACTAACTTAATAAAAAGACTTGATTTTCCCCGAAACTAGAATTAAAATAAGCATGATGTACTTTATTAAAAATAAACTTTTTAATATTCTGTTTCCAGTTTACTTAAATAATAAATGTTATAAATTTACTTTTTCCACAAGAGTTACTTTCCCCACTCTTGAATGATCACAATGTTTCGTACATACAAACACTGCATTTGGTAAAATAAACAAAAAAAACTTCTTAACACCATAAAATTAAGAAATGTGCAAAGCCTTTCGAAAAAAATTTGTCTTTCTTCTTTGCACCTGATGAAGATAGACAATGTTCTTTTGGAAGCCCTTGCACATTTCTTAATTTTCTGGTGTTATTAGGAAGTTTTTTATCTCTATTGTATCACCAGTTTGTTCAGTATTTTGATGCGATTGCATTTGGTGTTTTAAATTTTAGTATAACAACACTTGTTACATATTCAAGCTTAATATGTATAATTTTTTCGAACAATGATATTTTTTCTGAGATTATCTATCAGAGTGTATTCACTTTTACAAAAAGAAAAAAAAAAATTCCAAAATCACCTGTGTGCATTGCCCACACTGAGTCTGTATATAGATAATTAGCAGTGAAACATAGCTGTTGTGTTTTTAAAAAGTACATGTATTGATAAATATTTTTTTTTTATGTTTCTTATTTAATGAAAAAATACAGCATTTATATGTATATAGACAGGGCCTGCATGTAGATGCACGACACATATGGATAAAGGAACATTTTACAATCTACGTACACAAATTACACTATGTCACTTCACTATAATAATTTTCAGTCTATTACAACAATACACCGAATTCTCATTGCATATTTAGATAAAAAATTTGCCATAGACGTTATCACTCTTTCATAATGAATCATGATTTCAAAACAAAAAATAATAAATATAAGTTACATAAATTTATACAAATCTTTTGCAAGATCAAGAATGAACATCTGGCCATTTTAGAGTGATCAAATTCCTTGACACAAATTAGAGTTATTCCTTAACATTTGTAGTAGTGACATTGCATATTAAGGCTTAAACTTTTGAAAATTTTATTTTTCAGTTTACTTAAATATAAATCCCTTTAAATTTATTTTCTCCACAAGAGAAAACCCATTCCTGAATTATCACAATGTTTTGTATGGACAAACATTGTATTTGGTGGTTTGAATTTTAATGTAACCACAGTTGTTACATATTTAAGCTTAATATGTAAAGTTTTCTCAAATAATTGGTTATTTTTCTTAGATTATCCAAGTGTGTTTATTTAAAAAATAAAAAAAAATTCAAAGGCACTTTTGTATATCGCACACATTGGGTTTGTATATAGATAACAATGAAACATAACTCATGTTTTTTTTTTTTTAAAGCACTCACCAAATAAGTATCTGTAATGTAAATTAAGTACAGATCATGATGAAAATCTAAACATTACAAAATTTTTAATTGCATAACAAAAAGGAGTAAGTGTTTGTAATAATTGATAAAGTGTAGCATTAATACTGAATGTCATTAAACAAAACCTTTATAATTTCTCTCAAATGAGCAGGCCAAATATGTTTCTTTTCTAAGGATGTTTAACAGCATCTGCAATTTGATATCCTATACATTAAAGTGACAAGCTAAAAAATTTTAGCGCAAATTTGATGTTTTTGTGCATGCATGAGATTAAATCTAAAACCAGTTCAGTTTCAAAGTACACTTGAACGTGGTCAGCATAGCCGAGCAGTCTAACCCGTTAGTTTAAGCTCTGGCTCTCTGCAGAGAAAGTGGGTCCGAATCCCGCTTCCGGCAGAATGATTTCTACATTACTTCTGGGTGTAATTCATTTCAATTACTGTCACATTTTTAGGAAAAGAAGTTACTTATATAATTTGTATTTTATTTATTTAACACCCAACAATATTTTTACAAATTAAATTTGTAAAAATATAATATAAAATATAATTAAAAATATAATATAAAATAAAATAAAAATATAATTAAAAATATAATATAAATAAAAAATATTTGTATTAAAAATATTTAAATTAAAAAAAAAAATGCATGTAATTATTATAGATTAAATAAATTGACGTGATCTACAATTTTTGCTATATTTTGTATGACCAAAACAAATTTTCTGCTTATCCATGGTTTAATAATTAAAAATTTTAAAGTGTTTGGAAAACAAAAGCTTTTCTTTTTAACTATGAAACGACCCTACGTAAAAAAAAAAAAAATGTCTTCTTACGAGCACTTTTACCACTAAATATCAATATTTTTTACTGAATTTTTCATTCAAAAATATAAATTCATACAAAATTGGATTAAAGATATAAAATAATACAAATTTGTGGTTTATTTAAATATAAAGTTATTATCACGGGCCCAGGCAACAGCGGGTGGATCAACTAATTCTACTTATATGAACATAAATCTATCTTAATTTGTTATAATACAGAATTGATTTGTAAAATTTGACATTTTCTGGTGGTAAGAAATCTTATCAAATTAACTTGAGTCTAAAATTAACGTTTATAAAGAATGTTAGCTAAAAAAAATCTGATTTTCATCTCCATATTTTATTATAGTTTCAAATCTTTTAAAAAAATCTAAATTATAAATAAACAAAAGCTTTAAAAGATCTCAAAATATTTCTTGCATATACAACAAATTATTAAAGATGTAAACATGTACAAGGAAAGCAGAAAAATATATTAGCATATACAAATTAAATTTATCATATTAAACGTATACTTACTTTGAACCCAGAGTACCATTTGTATCACAGATTTTTTCTTTGTTAATTTCCTAAATTAAAAGAAAATGCCTTGAATTAAAGGGATTAAATAAAAAATTTGACATACAATCATATTAATATTCAGTACTTGTCTATTATCCTGTTGACTACTTTCTATTTAAAAGAAGAAACAAATAAGTTGAAACTGGTGTGAAACAATAACTAAAATAACTTCTTAAAACACCATAATTTTTAAAATGCGCTAGGCCTTTCAAAAGATCCGAGTCTTTCTTCGTCAGGCGCAAAAAGACGTACTTCTACTGTGAAAGCAGCAGCAAGACTCAAAATGTTGCCAAAAAAAAAAAAAAAAAAATTTTGCCAAACAATGGAATTTAACGGCAATAATACATAAGTGTGACCAGGTCTAGAAATTGGGAACTCTAGCGCACATGTCTGAGAAAATCAGATTAGTAGATCATTTTTGAGTCACTGTGGGTAAAGCTAATTTTATCTGAAAAACAGCTCAGACTATTTTGACTAAATTTTATATCCTACGGGTTTCAGGCACGAGAAGACATTGGGATTGCTCATATGTTCGAGAAAATTTGATTAATGGGTAATTTTGATTATGAGTCATTATGGGCAGAGCTATTTTTATAAAATAAAAGGCATTATAGCAATAATACAGAGAGAAAAATTTATAGAGTTGAACTCAAAGCTAATTTTGACCGAGCATAGCTCGGTCTTACCTGCTCGCACTAACAACTGAAGCCCCCAACCCCCCTCCTGGAAGGATGTCACCCTCGCAGCACCTATAAATGGTAGGGAGAACTGTTTGGGAAGGAGAGAATTTATCTTTAACTCTGTATTTATTTTAACATGCTATTTAATTAACCATAAATATTAACACATAGTAAAAAGTATTATTGTAATTTTGATGTCAGCAATTCAGAATAAGTCAATGTATTGCTCCACTCATTTGATTCTTGTTAAAAACAAGAAAAAAAGAAAGAAAATTCTAAAAGTTGGTGCCATTTCTTAGACAGGAAGCTCCTGCAGGAGCATTCATAGCTTAAAGGAAGAAAAATGGGAAAAACTTTGTAAAAATGAAAAAAAAAAAAAAAAATCAAAATGCATAAATTTTAGACATAATGTATAAAATTTGGTAAGTATAAATATTTTATTCTTTAGAATTTCTTAGTCTGACAAGACAAGTCTTTAAGATAATTTCTTTAGATTTTTGGTATATCCAACATGGAAGGGCATTAAAGGTTATTTTGAATGTTGCCACATAAAAACAATGTACTCTAATCAAAACTAAAATATTCAAAAGTTGCTTTATTTAAATAAATGCATATCTCACCTGAGTGCTGCAGCATTTCTTTAAATTTCCTTTCAAGAATGATCGGATTTTAGACATCGGATGGTTCTTCTTTATGAAACGAGATGGCCGATCCTGGCTTTTATCACTATGATTACTTTTAACATGATGAGACAACATGAAACACATAACACAATCATGCTTTGTTTGGTTTAATTTGTTGCAGGCTGCAACATTACATTTCCCACCATAGCTACAACAGCACTGATAAGACAGTTTATTGGAATTCAGTTTTAAGACAATTTCTGGAAAATCAAATTTATGATTTAGCTGAAGAAGATTGTCGACTGATTTGTACTTTAATGTAGCAGGTGAATTAAGCTCATATGAAGAAACAGCATCTGTCTGCGTTCCTGAATCAATGGAATGTGGAAGATCAGAATGTCGTTTCAGGTTCAAACTTTTAGTCCTTCGGAAATTTTGAGAAGATTTTTGAGCTTTAGGAAATGTAGAATAATATTTAGTTCTCCTGATTCTGGCTGCAGAGGGTGAATGGTATGCAGAATACTTCATACTCATACTCTTTGCAGTAGCATCAGAACTATATAAAAGAAGAAAAAAAACAGCAGTTACATACAACAATTAAATTTAGAACATTTTATAAACATTATACTATGTCTGTGAGAATAAGACTTCTAACTTCAAAAACTTCTAAATTTCATTCTTTTTTTTTTTTATCATTTTCTGAATTTCAAAATTTGAAATTTCAGCAAAAAAGCTTTGGATTGTTTTTTGCTTTAAAGAAGATATTCTTTTCAATGCTGCCATACCACAGTTTTCTCTTAAATACATAAGTTGAATAGGATCAACATTCTCTAGTCGTTTCAACAATTTCATAATTGTTCTCAAACATTCAAAGGCTTCATTTTCATAATGTGAAAGGCCTGGATCATTTTCATAACTATTGTTTTAATTTTTCTTGATCCACTGATATGGTAAATGTTTTAGATTGCAAGAGCTGTCTTCAGACAGAAAAATGGGGTGTTTGGATAATTGGACAGTTCGGTTAACTGGAGATTGGATAATTGGCACTCTACTGTAATTGGATAATGAAGAAGATATTTGCAGCACTTTTCAATGGTATATGGTTTAAGTATTATTTTAAAAGGCAGAGTTTAAAAATGTGCATAATTAAACTTTCAAGGCATATTTTTTATTTTTTAATATATGAAATATGTTGTAGGCATGTTAAAAATCTATCTGGTCTACAGAATAGCTATTTTTCTTCAAATATTCCAAAGATTTAGTTTAAAAATAAAAATTTTCATTGATCTAATATTAAAAACAAAAACGTAAAATAGAATGTAATACTTACTGCATTGGACTTTTAGCCCTATTTGCTTTATCATTCTTTACAAATCGGCTATTTCTTTTTTTAACCAATTTTGCACTCCCACTGCTTTGTTGAATACTAGATCCTCCCCTAAAATAAGTTTAAAAAATAAATAAAGGGCTTCGTGATATTTAAATCAGCACATACTTCATAATTAAAGTGTTCTGCACTAAGTCATGAAACAAGTAAAAATTATAAATACATTATACACTTATCTTCTTTTTATTCTTATCATGCTGGTAACTTATTAAGAAGGTAAAAATCAAATTACTTTATTCTTGTTTTAATGAAGGCCCTATTACCTAATTATGGTTAAAAATTAAGAACTTTTTTTAGTAAAAAGTCAAGACCTGAACAATTCCCAGGCCCAGATTTCTCCAGGCCTAAATTACAATCAACTGCGAACTAGGGATGTACCAAGTGTTTGGTATGTATTTGGTATAATTCGGCCATACTACCGAATATTCTGTTAGGCCGAATATCAAAATATTAGATTTTCGAATACTTAAAGAAAACACTTTAAAATATTTTTTAAATGTTGGATAACATTTATTTTTAAATGTGAATAAATAAAGATATTCAGGAAAATTAAGAAACAGAGTCATATTTAAATAACAGAGATTGCTTTTACATTATTTATTTGCTATTTGAAAAGTAACAAGTAAATTAACTGTTAATGACAACATTCATAGGAACTAATGATGCATAAATGAGTTCCTGTTTGCTTTTTCACAACTGGGTGTTTTTAAACATAATGACATATTATGTAGCATTCAAGGGTTATAATAAGTAACAAAACAAGCAGTTTTTAAATGGGAAACCAGAATCACAATCCACTTATTAAAAAATACTGTGTATCTCACTCTAAGTCAAACTTGCATTTTTGTTTAACTTTAACAATAATGAAGATATTGTAACAATACATTCAAACAACAGACTTACTTTTGCTTTCTGATAAATATGACAATAATTGCTAGAAATTTCTGTGCAAACACTAAGCTAGACATTCCATTGTTCAGAATGCAGTTGACAGTACATATACTGTGTCACTCTGACTAACATTCAGTCACTTCCAATGATTTCATCACATTTCATACAAAGCAAAGTTAAAATGATGAAATCTTTCTAAAATATCTTTGTTAATGTTAAAGTTGTGAACGAAAATTCAGGTTCAGTTTGAAGTGAAACACCCTGTATTTTTCATTGAATAAATGGATAGTGATGCTGGTTTCTTGTACAGAAAATGTTTGTCATGACTGCATTATCTCCCTTGAAAGTTTTTTCTAAAATTTTAGGAACACCCTGTACAACCTCTGAAAATAAGTGTTCACTTTAAACCCTCTGGTACATTCAAAAACTTTCTTGCTAAGTTGCCACCATTTGAATATTTTTTAATTTTTTTACTCGTTTCAAGGCAAATAAACACTATTTGATAATAAAATATTGTTTAATTTTTTTTTTTTTAAATACCTGTTTTAGAATTTTTTAATTGAAAAAAGTTTTTAAATTTTATTAATCTATTTTAGCTCACAGAAGAAGCTGTGTAGTTGTATTTTATATTAATTTAAAAAGTTTTTAAACTACCCTTCTTCAATAATAAGTCATAGATTTTTTTTTTTTTTTTTTTTTGTAAAGTTTAATTGTGAAAAGGTGTTATTCATCAAAATTGTCTTTGTGTTAAATATGATGTAAATTTAAAAACTTTTAAACCCTGAAATGTAGAAGTATTCGGTTAGCCGAATATTTAGTATTTGGTTCACTTGTTTGCTGAATATTCAGTATTAATTCGTGCAAAATCATTATTCGGTGCATCCCTACTGTGAACTATGCTAGCGTTTGCATTTTTAATCTTAGAGTTAGTTGCAATTTAATATCTAAAAGCAATTTTTGTCAGACTAGGAAAACAGCTTAAAAGGGACAGCTTTAGATTTAGACATTAAGAGTTAGAAAATATCTAATTTAGATATTAATTTAAATTTTAGATTTCAAATTTGATTTTAATACCTTTCATTTATATAGATTAAGAATGAGTAGTGTGCTATAAAAGTAAGAAAGCATTATTTTATACTAACTTATATGCCTGCAATCTGTTCTGCCCAAGACTTTCAAATGCATTTAAGAGTTCTATATATAAGTGATTTGCTTTCTCGAGTTTCTCTTCATAATGCATGCGAATGTCTTGAGCATGCTGCAGTTCTTCCTGTCGCTTCCTGATTAAAGTCTCTTCTGTATGCAAGCCATAGCCATCACTTTTGAAGTTTTGCATATAAGTTCCTATCTCTTGCTTCCATGTAACCTGGTAAAAAATAAAATAAAGAATGTAAAATAACAATTAAATTCTCATTTAATTTATTTTTATTTTTTTAGTCACACCCAGGTTGGTGCAAAATTTAATTAGATTAATGATTGAAAACTAAAAATTAGATTATTAATCATGACTAAAGATTAAAGTTAACGTAATTTCTGGTGTATAATCCGCCGATCAAACAATTATGTTTCAACCCAGAATTTTTATTTTATAAAATGGAACTTACTAGATTGCTGTAAGTAATTGACTTCAATTATTAAATAAAATTTCTGGGTTTAAACATGATTGTTTGATCTGCAGATTATACACTGGAAATTACGATAATTTCAATCCTACTTATAGACTAATGATTAATTTTATTTTATTTCCTCTCTTTGATTAAAGATTAAATCAATTCTCAATATAATTAGTAATCTAATTAATGGTTAATGATTTAAAATATGTGTTCTTTCCAGCTTTGTAGTCTTATTTTATTTTTTTCTTTCTAGCTTCTTCTGGTTTTATCTCTGTGGGTTGCTGCTAGAGTCTTGAATCAGGTTGGGTAACACGATTTTACCCGAACCCGACCTGTGGTTCGAATTTATACTATTTTTTTTCTGTTGCGGGTTTGGTTAGGGTCACGTTGACTTAAATGTTTTGGATTGGTTTTGGCTCTTTCAGATTGGTTTCGTGTTGACCAGATTTTTTTAAAAGAAAGTCCTGAATATTTTGCTAATGAAAGAAAAAACAATATATTTGAATATTAAATTAATGGGTGTATATATATATATTCATTTTTATACAAAAATGATAAAATTGATATTACAGACATAATTGTAGGCTATTTTTCCATAATTGTATTAAAATATGGATTAATATCTTTCACTTCAGCTTCGGGTTTGAATATTTTGGGTTCAAATTGAAGTGTATCTGGTTGACAAAACTTTTTCTGTCGGGTTCAGGTTGACTTTAAGCAGAAAGTTTGGGTTGGGTTATACACGACTTGTGCAGAACTCTACTCGCTGCCCACAGTAGATTTATCCTGAAGTTGCATGTATGTGCAACTGTGGATATATAAGGGCCCCTTTCTTTTTTCGATGTTTGCCGTGTTTCTTCCAGGGTTTTTTTTAGATACCCTCTCCTCTCCCCTCCCCCCTATAGTCTCTCTCTTTTCATATCTCACTCCTCTTTTCTCTCAATCTCCCCTCCCTCTTCTTTCTGTTATCACGGCCCTTAGAGCTTGTTCTTACATTATTCCCTCTTTCCCCCTCCCTTAGATATTTTATCACTATCTTTATCCTCCACTCTGCTTGTGGGGTATCCCAAATAGTACTATTAGCTCGTCATCCTTAAAACTGCCTTTATGTTTTCAATAGGGGACTTAGTTTCCAAGATATTACCTCTCATTTTCAAATTTCTCCCCTCTTTCCTTCTTTATATTGCTTTTCTATTCTGGGTTTTTACCTTTCTAGGCTCTCTATCTTTCCCTAAATTTCTGCTTCATTCGGACAACTTTTATAAGCTTTAGAAGAATTTTGCTTCCCACCTCAATGTGGTGCTTTTGTTACCATACACATAGTACTTCTTAGTTTTCTTGTCTTCTAATTATCTGATTTCCATGCAAATTTAGGGAAAGATAAGGCATAGGCTCAGGATCCTAAACAGATAAAACCCAGAATAGAAAAGCAATACAGAGAGGATAAATTGAAAATGAGTGTCCCCAGTATCAGAATTTTCTGTGTTAATCTACAGCAAACCAAAATTTATATGCAACCCAAAAATGCTAGACCAAGCTTACTATCATAAGAAATTACAGTAGCTCATAAAATAAGAAAAAATTGTGTATACAAATAAAATGTAAGAAGAAAATACAATAGAACTCGAGACAAAAAGGAACTTTAGCAATTTTTCATAACCCAGAATTTTATTTTAAGCTGTTAGATTGATCTGCAAAGTCTAAAATAATCCTCAGCACCACCGCCGTGCTGTACAGTTTCTGCTACTGGATGAGTGTCGAAACCCCTTAATATCTTAACCCTATCACTATGTCCTATCAAAGCATGCCCTTTTGTTGCCCAAGACAAATGTGCTATCTATTTTTCAAAAAATAAAAAAAAATAAATAAGTACCACTTATATTTGTACAGTTTAATTTTTACCATGTGTTACAAACATTATGATATGAGATGTCACCGGCTGAAACTACTCAGTGAGTGATAGATTTTTTTTTGACAACTTGTGTAAAGTGCTTGGGGTCCATGTAGACCCCCATGACATAGTGATAGGGTTAAAAACTAAGGCCACTATTAGAAAAAACAAAGGCAGATTTAAGGACGATGATCTAATAGTACCTGTTTGGGATATCCCACGAGTAGAGTGGAGTTAAAGATAAAAAGTGATAAAATATATATACAAGGGAGGAGGAGGGCAAGATTGAATAAAAACTAAATTAGAAGCTAGACGTTAGAGCCGTGATAAAAGAAGGAAAGGAAGGGGGAAGGATAAAAGAAGAGCGAGATACAAAAGAAAAAAGCTATAGGAGGAGAGGTAGTGGAAAACAGCTAGAAGAAATGGGGCAAACACTGAAAAAGAGCCAAAAAAGAAAAGAGCACCGGCAGAAAATGCATATACATGCAACTGAAGGATAAATTCACTGTGGGCAACGACCCAGGTTGATAAAACCAGAAGAAGCTAGAGAGAAAAGAAGGGAAATAAAAGATCCCAAAAGCTGCAATAATTTACACATTTTGACCGCGATGTATCTGAATAATTGTGTAATTTTCAATAGCAAAAATCATATAGAGCCTCTTAATAACAATCTTGTAGCAACGAAAGCTAATTTAAGAAAGTTAAATGGCAGCCATATTTAATTTTTGGCTGAGTTATCAAGCTAATGATTAAATTAACCAAGATTGAATTAACCATCAGAAGCTTTTTAATGAGTAATTACTTTTTTAATCTTTTTTTTAAATCTAATGACTAAATTTTATAGGATTGAACATTTAGTCAACTAATCAATTGACTAAAAAAGTAATTGATTAATGCCAAACCTGGTTAATTATAATTAATTTCAAGAGCAAACTCTCGAAATCTGATTGTAATAAATCAAAGTTTTAAACATGACAAAATAATAAAATACACATCTGAATATAAAATTCAAATACACATTTGCTAGTTATTTGACTATTACAACATTTCGGATTGTAAACAAATTTGGATGATTTCAAATTAATATTCAGAAACTCACACACACACACACACACACACACACACAGATTTTTAAAATTTTAAGTTAGAGTCATCAATGTTTAAAAGTTGCACTGTTTTTAAGAGGAAAAAGATTAAACATTACTTTGCATAAATTTTCATATCATGCACAATTAAAGAAAAAAAATTTACCTGAGTTTGAAAATACTTATCATCTGGGGTGCTAAGGATTTCAACTGCAGCAATATCAATATGCATCATAATATGGCGAAAAGAAGGACGGTTTTTGGGTTTGATATTCCTAGAGAAAATAATTTGTATTTATCAAGTTACTCATTTTTACTACTTCTAAGGAAAGGCATAATAAATACTGAACCCTGCTACAAACACGCAACAACACAGCGACATCACAGAATAGATAAGATTTCTTACAGAAAGAATTTTCGGTACTTTTTGGTTAGCCGGGCGCCAGTGAAATTTATATATCTATGTATACATATATATACATATATCTATACATACACACATTTATATATGCATGTATATATATATACATATATATACACATACATATATGTGTGTATGTATACATATATATGTATATATAGATATATACATTTCACTGGCGCCCGGCTAACCGAAAAGTACCGAATTTTCATTTAAGGAAACAAACAATACTTTTGGGGAGGGAAGAAAATATATGCAATAGCACAAATATCGTTCTGCAGAATTCGCAAAGAATGACAATTTCCACATTTCTGCAGATTTGCGCTTGTGTTCAACAAAAACTTTTCAATCTAAATTTGCCTCCTCCAAAATTTCTTATCCCTGTTTGCCACTGCACATTGTTTAAAATATTCAAAATCTTTCAACTTTTGAAACTTTTCTGCCATTTTTATTATTTTAAAAGGTAACAATAAATAAATAATCATCTAAATTCTCCAACCTCTGAAATTGCTGCTTCCCACCATTGCCCTCTTTCAGTACACAAATTTAATATTTTAAAATAGATTAAAAATTACTCTGTTTAGATAATTACAAAAAGCAAGGACAAAAAAAAAATGAAATATCTCAATTTTTAACAATGATGAAAACATCAATCAGTTAAAAGTACCTTTTTTTCACAAACCACCTAGATCCCCCCCTCCCCCCCCCCCCTTAAATATACTTGATTTTATCTTTATTTTCCAGGAATGAGAATCTTACATTTTTCCACATTTAAAAAAAAAAAAAAAAATATCGAAACTCCTTCACTTTTTTGTATTAAATTTTTTGTCCTATTTATTATTTTGTAATAATACCTAAATAAACAATTATCAACCCCCCCCCCCAAAAAAAAAAAATAAATAAATAAATAAATAAATGAAATAAATTGTTCTCTATTTTTTTCTAAATCCTCTTGAAACTCCCAACTTATTTTTGGTGAGCAAAACAAAAATCCTTTACTTTTTCACAATCTCAATGTTTTATTTTTTACTTCAGAGATCAATCCTGCAGAAAGATTTTGGTACGAATGGAGTTTGTCACAGTAATACTAAAAATGATATAAATCATCAGACAACAATCTTGTTTATGCATGCAAGGCTTTTTTAAACTTAAAAGTTGAGACAAAATATGACATAACAAATTTTAAGAAATAACATCCTCAGTTAAAACCTAATTAAATTCACAAAATTAAAAAAATCATGTTTTTATTTCCCATATTAAAACAAATACATAATTATAGAAAAATGAAATATTCATTTCCAAATAAGATCAATTAAAATTATTTTTTTTTACTTTAAATCTATTTTTAACCTTCTGCACTCCAGTGACTGTTGCCAAAGACATTAAATATATACAGGTAGGTATAGGACAAAATAATAGGGGAACACCCAATTTAAAATGTGTCATACTTCAACTGTCCAATATGACCCCGCCGCATGTTACAACAGCCTGCCATCTAGTGGTGGTGAAAGGGAAGTATCAGTCAAGCATTTGCCAGTGTGACAGTTGTATGAGAAAATTCTGTTTCCAGCAAAGCCCCATTATGTCAGACGAGTGAAAAGACATGAGCATTGGAACTCGCCGCAGTATCAAAAACAGCCAACCATGTCAATGTTTCAAAGACCACTGTGTCAGGGGTTATGACAGCCTACATAAACCTGGGAAAGGTACCCTCTGCAGAGCAGAGCAGTAGACGAAAGTTGAAGTGGAACAACTGGGATAGACGTTGAAGAGGATAGTTGGGATACAAGACTACACTGCTGCAGATAAGTTCTGAGATGAAAAACCATCTCCAGAACCCTGTATCCATTAAAACTGTTCTACAAGAGCTGCATGCTGTGACCATTCATGGCAGAGTGGCTCTTTCAAAGCTGTTAGTGTCATCGCGGAATGCTTTAAGGTGCCAATGGTGTCGAGACCACCAAAACTGGACACAACAGCAATGGGAACAGGTCATCTGGTCTGACAAATCATTTAACATTATTTCAGACCATCTAGCGAACACTGGCAGAAACATTTCATGTTGAATGTCTGGTTCCTATCATAAAGCGAGGTGGGATTTCTGTGATGGCATGGGGCACGATATCTTGGCATGGCTTGGGGTCACTCTTAGTCCTGAGGAGGATGATCACAGGCAAGAATTATCACAATATTCTCACATATCATTTCCACCTTATGCTTTAGACTTTGTTTCCTGGAGAACAACCTGTGTTCCAGGATGACAAAGCCCCTGTTCAAATGGCTCTCTGTGGTCAAACGTGGTTAAATGAGCATGATGATGAAGTGGAACATCTCATGTGGTATCCTCAGTCTGCTGATTTCAACATTGAGCCTTTGTGGGGATATTTAGAGTAAAAAAAAAAACCATGCTCGGTTTCCACTTCCATGCACACTACCTGATCTCGAGACTACTCAGCACCAGGCTAGTCCTGTGTAAGGAATGGGTGTGAATTCTCTTGAACTTTGTGCATGACCTTTATTTGCCAATCCCACATTCAATGCAGGCTGTAATGAAGACCAGGGATTGCCCAATCCTCTGCTAATAAAAAGTTTGCATTCTTTCACAGGTGTTACACTTATTTTGTCTTATATCTGTATGACATTCAATAAAGCATGGAGCACAAAAGATTAATTTCCCCAGTGAGCAGAATTCACATTAGATATTTTACTTTCATAAATGACTATATATAAATATTTTACTCACCAGCATTGTTTGAGCAGCAGTGCAAAGCCTTCAGGACAAGTGGACGGAATAGGCAAATGCAAACTGTTGCTTCCAACACCCCAGATTATAGCAGAAGAATCAACTCCTTGATAAGGCGTTTCACATGTTAATAACTCCCACATAACAACTCCAAATGACCTAAAAACAAAAGCAAATTAATGCACATTCAGATCAATAACTATATGCAGAAAGTGGTGAGCTATGAAAATTTTAATAAACTGATCACATTTTCTCATAAAAATAAAATATAGTAATACCTGCTAAGATGGAATCACAAGAGACTATGAAAATTGTTTGTTGTAGACAGGTTTCCATCTTAGCAGGTATCATTATATGGTATTCCTTTAGTTGGAACCATAAAAATTTTCCTTTTATGCCAGGATTCCACTACAGACAGGTTTTGCTTTCAGTTCTTTTTCTTTAAATTCTAATTAAATAATTTCTGTTTTTGCAAAAAGTAAATCAACTGTAAAATATTTTTAAGATGGAATTGCAAGGGACCAGGCATTCTGTTTTAGCATGTATAAATGAATTACATTCTTTTCACCAGGACAATGAAAATTTTCTGCTTAAAACAGGTTCCATTTTTATATGTTATATTGTGCAAGTGATTTGACATGAACAAAGGGCTTAAAAAATGTAGGTAAATATTTAACAAAGGACTCCTTATTAAAGTCAGTGTTACAACTTACCAAATGTCAACTTTTTCGGTACACATTTCATTCCGAATGACTTCTGGTGCCATCCAGGAAACAGTACCAGCAAAAGACATCTTCATGCTTTTATCATTCCATTGTTTACTGGTTCCAAAATCAGATATCTTAAGTACTTCATTATGGCCAATAAGAATGCTATTGGTTAAAAATAAGTAAATAAAACAAATTAGACAAAATAAATAATTTTCTGGATATATATATATATATAATTAAACTTCACATTACAGAAAATATCATCTAAATATTGATAGCAAAGTAATAATTTTCTTTCCTCAGAGAGGGAAAATATTTCAATGGATTTTGAATGGTCAAATTCAACATAAATAAAAATGTTACAGCTTCCAAACTCAAGACTTAAAAATTAGGATCACACACAAAAGAAATGGCTGTGAAGTTTAGAATTCTAGAAAAACAGAAGTTTAAAGGTTTCATATTCTTTGCAAAGAATCACTTCTGTATAAATTATATAGAAACAAGAACGAAAAATCATGGGTCAAGCATAGATTATGTAACACTTTCCAACGCTTCCAAAATAATTTTGCAAATCTTTACTTTAAGATGATACCTAACTAAACAATTTTGAAAACGCATAACATATTTAAAAATCCAATTTCATTAATTTCCAACATATACAATATTCGGGAAAATATCCGAATACTTTTATTCAACCCTGTATATAAACTATAGATTTGTATGTATACGACATAGGATGCTAAATTTTAGTTCAGTTAGGAATGCGTAGCACAGTTTAAAATTCTCCTTCTGGAGTTTCTGCAAATAAACGGAAATGTTTTCGCGAACTTTTGTGCTTCCCTGTATAGGATCTACAGAATTTATACACACCACGTAATAGACAAAAAGTGAGTTAAATTTAACATCGCGTTCAGTAATTTAAAACGTACTTTCAAGAATAACAGACAGTAGAGAATTCTTTTGTGTGTCCCTGTAAATGAACGATGACTGCTACACTCACAATATTCTGTAGTAAGCCTCTTGTCATGCACCTTAGTGATATATATAAATTTCAATGCGTTTAAAATAGTGAAACATTATTTAAATAAACCGCAGATGATTTTTCTCCATAGACGTAATGTAACGGAATTATTTTGACTGTCCCTGTAAAGTAACTATAAGTGCTATGCACACCCTATTCCATATTAAGCTTCTTGTAATGCACCTTAGTGATATATATCAATTACAATGTGTTTGAAATTGTGTAACATCATTAAAATAAACCGCAAATGATTTTTCCCCATTGACCGTAATGTAACGGAATTCTTTTGAGTGTCCCTATAAAAAAAACTATAAGTGCTACACACTTCCGTTGAAATAGGGAACATGCTATAGATAACGACAATAACATATAAAAATTGCAGAGCAATCCGAGCATATTTACAGGAGTTAGAGCACGGAGAGACGGCAGACGGCCAGACAAATCGAAGTCATAAACACTTTTCAACTAGGTTGTAAAGTGTTAAAAAGCCTGAATATTACCTTTTTCAAGATTAAGTAGTATTTTTTACATCATGTTCAGCAAATATTGTGCTTATTTATAGACATAATAAAAACAAACTACCTTTACAACTATTCATTTACAATACACATGGTTTTGTATCCATTTTTTAGAAAATCCATTGATTATAGTAAAATTTGGTTTAAGGCACCTTTAGTGACAAATTTAGACTTCAAAAAATCTTTTGCATGATTTGTTTTGCCTCTATCTTAAAAAATGGCTGAGATAGAGCAGTTTGAAATTTTAGGGTGGCTGACAGTTTGAAACAATACAGCACGATTCTTCCGTAAACGGGTTTAATTTATGATCTTCAGTGAACATGGTTTCGGCAAATTTTCTTTCATTGTTGTAACCATCGTTTTAACTCTTACATGCTTAACACACTATATATTTATTTTCGCCAACGTCAAAATCTCACCAAGCTTGAATACAATTGGCGAAATATCGCCAAATTTGACGATAGAAATATGTTGCCATAATATGAAGCCAACTTGGCTATGTCTGTCTAATTTGGCAATATTCTCATTCAAATTCAAGAACTGGGAATGACTCTTCTGTAATCGGTTTCCATGCATTTTAGCTTCGTGTTTTTCACTAAAATTAGCTAAAATATTAAAACCAAGCAATTGGGAGGCTATATTTTCTTGCCGATACAGGCCAGAAGGACTTTTCTTAGTTTAGTATAATACATCGGCTGATCGCATCTAGGTATCCCAACAATTCGCAAGCAGCTGACATACAATAGAATGACAAAAAATATTGATTTTATTGGAGCAGCGGTGATAGCGAATTTTGAAGTATTAACATGTATGAGATAAAAGAAAGTTTTGGGATTGGCACATCCGACTAATTTAAAATATGCATTTTGCTAAATTTACACTAGAGCGAAAAAAGAATGCTGTTATTTTTAAACCACAGCTCATGATTGGTGGATATTTTCAAAAAGCATCTAGCCTCTTTGTTACGCAGGTCCACATATGTGGATCTCACAATATTTTTTTCTAAAATTCCATAGTAGGAATATTTATAATTCCTACCTTATATACAGGTTCGTGAACCTTTAAGCTTTATAAACGAATCTCATCCGCACAAAAATCAAATTCCTCATGAAATATTTGTTTAAAGAAGTGATTTTCTGAAAATGGCAGCAATTCGGTATGTTTCACATATTTGTTCGGTAATTTTCACATAAATTTTTTTTTTAAATATGAAATCTTATTTATAGCTACAATAAAATTACTTTCTAAAAAAGGTGATGTTTCAATATCTGTGTAGAGTAGTTTTGCTTGTAAAATAGTTTTAATAAAAAGCTGTATAATGAGCAATACTTAGGAACACATGTGTATCTTCGTCCATTTTACTGAATTTAGTGTAACATGTTAGAAGTGTGTTTATGCAGTTGTATAGTAAGTAATTATGTTTTAACAGCAGAGGCGTCATTAGTGTGTTTTCTGCTTTATTAGCTAATTATAAAAGTTATTTTAAAACGTTTTAACAATACAATTTTTCAAAATATGCAACTTTTTAACAGAATTTTCAAATATTTAATTACTCTAGATTAAGCTTCTTTCATGAATTAGAATATATAATAATTAAATATTGATATAATTATAATTCTTAATTTTTTTTCAGATAATTATTTTCTAGGCATATAGACTCAAGAGGAGATTGAGGCAATTTTACAGCGATCGGTATTTAGCTTACTATCGTTGCAAAGTAAGAACCAAAAAGTTAACTGTGCTTAAGCTTACACATTTCGTCAATCTTGAAATTTTAAATTGTTGGATTTAGTATGTGCATTATCATAAAGCCAATGCTTTGAGAAGAAGTATGTGTTCCTTATGGAATATAAAATAATTATTGCTTCAGCACTTTTAAAGTAGACAATATATCTGGTATTTCAAATAGGGGAAGATTTATGTATATTCCAAGTACAGGTGAGGAAGAGTTACTCAAAAAACGCAAAGTTGTTACATGACCTATAAAAGCAGCATGACTTGATAATATCAGACACTTACCAAGATATACGAATGAAAAAATGCTTCAAAATGTTGTTTACAAGGGATGTAAATCCAGAGTCAGAGTAATGTTAACAAAATGTAAAATCTACTTATGCATCTTAAAATACTTGCTTTGAAAATTTTCATTTAAATTAGGACAATTTTCTCAATTAATAAAATACATATAAAATTATTACTAATCTACATGTTGTAATGTTATTATATATTTAAATGAAATTTTATTATTAAGTAAAGAAATAAATATAAATGTAATTTATCCAACATTTATTTTTGCAATTATATACATTTCATTTACATGAATAATAATTCATGATATATTAATATTTTCCTATATTTTTGAGCAAAAAATCTAGTGTCTGGCTCAACATTCTTATAATCAAAGTACCTAATTTTTAAAATAAATGTTTATGCTAACAAATAAAATGAAAAATGTGCTATATTACTTTTCAGATTTTAAATCTCTATGTATAATCTTGTGGGAATGTAGATAATGCATGCCACTTGAAACTTGCTTTGCCCAGTCTGTTACTCTCTTTGGTGGCACTTGAGTACCTTGATGAAGAAGACTGTATAAAGTTCCATATGGACAAAATTCCATTACAATGGCAAAACAGGGTGGATGAACACATACTCCTCTGAAATGTAAAAATATTTAATCAATTTTCTGAAGCATAAATTAAAGAAGAAAATTATAAATGGGAATATGAGACAGCTCTTCATAAAGAAAATATTTCAGGTAAAACTGGAAATATTTATTTTTAGTTTAAACCCTAAAGCATGATTATCTATCAAAATGGCAATGATCTAGCAAGGTTTAAATCACAAATGGACAAATTTTTGCCCTTTTCACACTATTAAATTTAAATTTCAGAAGAAATAATCTATCAAACATCAAAGGGTTCTCATCCTTTTGTCAAAATAAAATGACTTTTGAAAGCACTATTTAGACTTGAATAAAACAAAATAATGCAACAAATAATAAAGAAGGTTAAATAAACTACACTTGTCCACTTATCTCTTTTTCTTTGTGTATTAGTGTTGCTATTCAACCTTGTTACTGAACTTTGTCCAATCTAATGTTAATAAGCAGATTTATTACTGTTCTGACACTAATAAAAACAGGACTTAAAATTCAGGGAAGGGTGACTGGATTAGCGCCCAAAATTTTGAAATCATGCCCAAATATATACTGTGAGTGGATGGCTAATGCCCAAAAAATTTCAACATTTTTCAGAGAATTTTGCTTTTGAAACGATGATTAAATGGGAGAAGCAATCCAGTGAACAGTATGAAATCATAAAAAAGATCAACACAGAACATTTTTTCATTTGACAGCTTCTTAAATGTGAAATCTGATGTCCATTCACTCTCAATTTGCATTCATCAAAATCTTTAATATGTGCCATATAATCTTTAAAACTAATTGTCATTAGGCTCAAATAGGAGGAGACAAGGGCATAATGCTGTCAGAAGGAAATTACTGTAAAACCTAGCTGGGTTCTCCAGCAGGAATGGCTCATTGGGATAGGCAAGATAGGCTTAGCATCACTCGTAAAATTGATTTAAAATAAACAAAAACTAAATTAAAAAAATGTTTATATAAATGAAATTTAAAATGACAATATGGAACAATTCATCATCATATCACTTTAAAATTTTCCATGAAAAGCCCATATAGAACTATGTATATTTCTTCTTTGGAGACAAGGTTAAAAATGGATTAGCTTACCCAGCACCATTTAAAATTGAATGAATTTAGGAGGGAAGGGGAAGAGGAGAGAACTATTAAACATCAATCAAGTCTGTAGACTTCAAGCTGTCTAGCCTCTAAATACAGTGGTTCCCAATCTGGGGTATGCGGCAGTCTAATTGGGGGTACGTGAAAATTAGATTAATAATGGCGGCAAATGCAAAAATGTTTAAAGGAAGAAATATAAATAAAACTGTAAGCTTTTAGTTAACAAAGAGAGACTTGTGTAACAAAATAGGGTATACCCATAAAATGAAAGAAAATGCCATAACTCAGTAATTGTTGGATCATTTGTTGCCATTATTATATCTGCCCACTCCTAATAATATCTTAATGTCCCCTTTAATATTCTTTTCTTTCTGGTAATTCTTGAAATATGCAAACAAAACATGAATCTTATCGGGACTTCAATTTAAAACTCACCATTTGGAAGCCGGTTATTTTAGGTTCGACTGGGCAGCATAGCATAAGCTCAGTAACCTCTTGCCTGATTATCCCGAGTTATGTCGAGTTCGTATATATAGCAGTTAAGTATTATCCCAAGAAAACTCGGGCGAAGCAGAATGTGTCAGTAAGATTTGTTTCATAACGGCTTTACTTGGCCTGAAGGAAATATTCAGCTTTGATTGGCAGTTTGCCAAGTTTTGTTGGTTTCGCGTTTCTTTTGGCCAGACTGGTCACGTGTTTTCCCTATTGTATGGTATACGTCGGCTTGTGGATTAGTAATGTATAAAGAAGGATAGTTGCGTTGAAAAAAAAAATAATGGCGATGATGCAAGATAGCGAAAGCGATGATTTTTTCAAATAGTGATTATGAAGAGGTAGACTTTGAAAATAGTGGAAGTGATTCTTCGGTATGTAGCCTTATTCAAGACGATAGGTCAAGTGATTCGGATTTGGACGATTTGCCGGCAGCTCGTCAATGGTGTGCAATTCAAAAATTGAAGTTGCCACTTGCACCTGCTCATTTTACTTTTACTGCCAACACAGGTATGAATTTTAATATTGATATCTGTAATGTTTCGGAATTTTTCTATAAATATTTTGATAATGAATTGATCGACATTATTACAACTGAAACAAATCGATATGCGGAAGAGTGTGCTCGTAGATAGCATTCAAAACCATGGTGTTCTACTTCTCAAAATGAAATAAGAGTTTTTTGGGGAATAGCTATTCTCCAAGGTGTTATAAAAAACCCATATGAACCAGCATCTTATGTATGACATGAATGAAAGTATATTTATTATGCTAGAGGATGAGCTTCATACTTTTAGCCATTTAAATTAAAAATAAGTTTAAAAAATCACTTCAGAAAAAGTAATAATAAAACTGTAGCGTTATAGAGGAGTCATGACATTTTTATATGTGCCAATACAGTTAGATACTTTATAGTAATAATATTAGAAACTTACTTAAAGGCAACAATATTAGGATGAGATAATTTCTTTAGGTGCTTTATGTCTGTGTCAGTTTTCTCACAAACCTTTTTAACAGCTACCCATTCCCCATGCAAAGAACCTGCGAAAACTGCTCCTTGAGCTCCGCTTCCAATGAACCGAAGGTCTTTGATTTCTTCAAATGACAATTCCCAACTACCTTTTTTTTTTTTTTTTTTTTAAAAAAAGAAAGAATAATATTAAGCATAACTTTCCTGTAATAATTCAGTACATTGATAAATAAGACAGTATTACAACAGTTTTATATGCTATGTAAAATTCCATACAAAAGAATAAACCTCTTAAAAAAAAACCCATACAAGAAATGAAAAAAAAGCATAATTCATTTCAAAAGAACTTATTCTGCCTTAAATGAAAAAAAAAAAAAAAAAAAAAGCTACCATTTTGATAAAGAAAAACAAATGTTCTTTTAAAATGCATTGAGCTATATATATATATATTTTTTTAAATTCAAAATTACAATTATATATATTATATATACAAACATATATATTTTTTAAAGTTTTTTTTCTTTTGTATAATGCAGTATTATTAATAAATATTAAACTAGAGTACATTAAATTAAATTTTAAAAAATTACATTTTGTTTTTATGTGCATTATATTTTATTTCTATAATACTCATGATTTACAACTGAATGATTTTAGAAGAAAATACTATCAATTTTAAATGCATTCAAACAATGTCAAGAATTTAGCCCTTCAATCTAAATTCAATAACTTAAATCATTACCAAGAAAAAAAGTTTTTGGTCCCTAAGACTGCACATGCATTAATCAGAATATACCAATTAGTAAAAACATAGTTATAAAAATTATCATAGTTAGATAAATAGTAGGTGTCACGATGGCTTAATGCTATAATTTTATGTATCATTCTGCCTCTTGAATAACAAAACTTGAGGAGCAAATCTTTTAATCACTTTTTTTTTTTGGTCAAGTTTTTCTTTATAACTTATATAAATGCTTTAAACTGAAATAAGTCCAAATGTCATTGCTTAATTTAAGACAAACTATAATGGAATCTAACGTTTTTCTTTACAAATGCAGAACAAATTAGACATTACAATTACATAAAGAGAAGAAATATTTTTAAATGAAATATCTTATTTCATTTCATAAGCCATTGGAGACCCTGACCAGAGTTTAGTTTTTTTAAGAGATTTAAGTTTATTACACTGGCTCATGCAACGTCAGGCAGGTCAGCTAGTATGACTATAAAATTTTTCTTCTATTTTCTTAAAAATTTATCTTTGATTTTAAAATATTTGCTTTAGAATATAAGAAAATTGTATTCATTAATTTTAATTCACAGAAGAAGACATGAAGTTTTATTAATTTTAAAAGTTTTAAGACTATCCTTCTTAAATAACTGAAAACAGATTTTTTTAGTTTAAAGTTTACTTGTAAAAAGGTCTTGTTTATCAAAATAAAGTATTTGTGTTAAATATTATATAAAATTGTTTTAAAACTTAACTTTTTAATACCTTTAAACCCTGAAATATAGCAGTATTTGGACAGCTGAATATTTAGTAATCGGCACAAATAGTTAGTTACTATTCAGCACTTTGTTTTTTGTATTTAGATTTGGAAAATGAATGCAGATTTTTAAAAATTGCCAAAAAAACACAAAATAGACAATTAGAATTTTTTTTTTTTTTTTTTTTTTTTTTTTTTTTATCAAATGGTAAATAATATATATATTTTTTAAAAACAAAGGCATTGTTAGAATGGCAAAGGTACCAGCAATAAGTGGGTATTTTTGTTTTTTCTTATTTTGAACAGGACAGCAGATGTAGCAGTTTCAAAATGAACAAAAAAAAAAATAGAACATTTTTTTCCCTGCTTTCTTTCTCTCTGCTTGAAAAAATTCGGAGATGTGGTTTTGGGACTGACAACTGCATGGCATGGCATTTTGTGATATTTATTATAGTTAATATCTCGGCTAGTTATCAAAAAATTAAAAATCTGAACCTCAGGTGCACTTGGACATGCCTTTTGTCTATTCCTTATTCAAATTTTTAGACTTCTAAGTGTGAGAGATTTCCCTAGCCCTCACTAACACACACTAAGGCAGACAAACACCTTTCTTTTATTAGTGTAGATATTTAAAATTGAACATTATTTTTTGCTTTTTGTTTATCGTTACTAAACAATACATTTTTACTTGAAATAGCCTTTTTTACTGAATTAGTGTTTTTTCTCTGCTTTAGTAGTGCCTTTTTAATGCATGGTATCATGCTTTTCTACACTCTTATATTAAACTCAACTTTGATCTTTTATGTAGATAGAATTTTGAAATCTATTTTTAACTCACTTCGTGATATGCTGGAATTATAAACATTGTATACAAAAGGTGCATTTCCCAGGACAATACAACATTTTAATATTTTTAGGACTTAATTATAAATTAACTTAATTTTAAAGCATTTCTCTGTTAGCTCACTACAGGTGATAAATCACCAAATCTTTTTCATGATTACAATTGTATAAGAGTGTATTATAACATGGATTTAATTCTGCACCAAACACCAAACCATGTTTGCCAAAAAAGTCCAACTAGCTGTGAAGTTGCAACAATGAAATATTTTAAACACTAAAAAATAGAAAATATAAATAAAAAATAAAGAGTAATATTTTTAGAAAATACATTTTAATCAATTATTAGTTTCATATTAATTAAATTATGATTATGCATTGAGAAATTAATTTAGAAATCCTGAAAAAGATAGTTTAACTAATGCTTTTATTTTCCTGTTGTCAAATCTTAAAAAAGAAACAAATATTGTAATTTTTAATAAATTCACAAGCTTGTGCTTTTATCAAGTATTAAAAAAAAGGCAGTTAATTTTCTATAATCAGGTTCGGTGTTCATGCCAAATTACTGTATTATTACAGAAATTGTTTGGAAAAATCATGAATTGCAGTTATGACATTAGGCATGATTTAAGAAAAACATTGAAGACTGATATAAGAAAATCTAAAAAAAAAACTAATTTTTACTTGTATATTTATTTTCTTTAGAGTGAACACTAGTAATCATTTGTTAATTTGTAAATTTATTTGTTAATTTATAAATACATCATTCAAATTAAGATATTTTGACAATTATTAAACCATTTATGTGATCATGAAAAACTAAAGTTGAGAATACATAGATTTATAAAAATTATTACTATCAAAATATATTATGACACTATGAAAACTTAAACATAAAAACACAAGTTCATAACTAATGTGAAATGACACAGTACTGTAACAGAGTTACTTAGAAGAGATTTTAAATCCATCCTGGATCTGTAGTGTTGAGAATATTGACGTGATTCACAGAGTATTGTTGAATGATGTCAATACTAACATAGAAGTAGGATTGATTTTAAACTTATTTTGTTGTGGATCCAAGTAATCCCAGTTTATGGAGATTTTTTTTTTTTTTTAAATGTGAAAAAGTACTGTAATTTCCCAGCCTATAATTTCGCGGATCAAACAATCATGTTCCAACCCAGAAATTTTATTTTATAATTGAAGTCAAATATTTACAATGATCTAGTTCTAGTAAGTGACATTTTATAAAATAAAATTTCTGGATGGAAACAGGATTGCTTGATCTGTGGATTGTAGGCCAGAAATTAGTGTAGTTAAGTGTACTAGATTTTTTCTAAATTTATTCAAATTTAAGCATTTAGTACAAATAAAATTTAATAAATATATGAATAAAAAATGTTATAAATCATTTTATTTAAAAGTGAATCTTACTTTCTTTAAGCTCATGAAGATTTTGCTTTCCAGCAGTAACAAAGATAGGTTTTAAGCAACGCAGAAAACCATCAAACCACCGATGAGATCGTTGTTCTACCTCACAACTAAGAGATTTTTCAATAGCTTGGGAGGAAGAATTAAGCTCATCAGTGGCTGGATCTGTCATAACTGCTACCTAAAGGAACGTTTTCTTAAAATACAATAAAGAATCGTAAATAGATAATTCTCCATACAGTCCTAAAAATAAGAAGAAAAAAAGAATTAACAAAGTGAAATCATGAAAGTAAAGTGCATTAGCATTCTGTAGATAAATATTTTATTTAAAAATAACTCCCATTTTATCAGTCTTTCATTTCTTAATTTAATATGAATATAAAACAATTTAAACATTTAATTTGTGAAAAATGAGGAAATTAAAATTTATACATATTTTCTGTATCATTCAAGCATAGTAATTTAAATTTGAAAACAAAACAAACAGCTAACACAAATATTTTAGCCAAAAATCTGCTGCTAAATCATATGCACACAATACACAAATAAGTTAATATATTTTCTAAACTTGAATAAATTAAACTTCATAAATTTATTCAAAGATCATTTACAATGCATCAAAAACCTAAATTCCATTGATAGAAAAATAGCTAATCAACTGATTGAGAATTATCAAAATCCTTATAACTACAACTTCAAACAAAATGTCCATCAGTTAGCTTACAAAAATATAAATTTAATAATTAGGATAGTATTCGTATGTTCAGCTCCCCTCCCCACCCCCATACACAAAAATCAGATAAAATAGTTACTGTACAAATAGTTTTTTTTTAGCTTCAAAATGAAATACATACTTTTACCATCATGTCAATTTTGAAAACCATATAATTTTTACAGTGTATTTTCACAATGAGTATAAAAAAGACATAACATTAAAAATATATGCAATGAAAAACATAAGTTTTTGGAAATTTTCTGTTAGCCGGGTGGCAGTGGTATACATATACATATCTATATACAGTAGCTGGCTATAGTTTTGAAACAATATGTTCTTCTGTCCCAACTTTTTCTGTAAGCAAAATTTCTTAATGATGTAAATTAGTAATTTGTAGCTTTAGTCATCCTACATGATGTGCAACTAATGATGTGTAAAAAATGTTAATTTTAAAAATACCAAACATGAATTTGAAAAGTTGAAAGCAGAAGTTTTGACACGATATGATAAAATTCAAGTTTTTAATACTTGACTTAAATACATGTGTTATTGTCACACACAAGGACTCAGCTAGTTGAGTGGCTAGAGCAGAGGAATTCCACACAGAAGATGTGGGTTTGAATCCTGTCCCTGGCTTTTTAATTAAATTTTTGTTATTTCCTTTCTATACGAGCTGTATGCAAATGACTTTATAATTTTGATAACTTTTTGAAGATATGCAAATTAGTAGCTCTTTACGTAGTCATGTTCCCAGAATGTTCTAGAATATACGATGCTTCACATATTAAGCATGAAGCAAATACAAAACACACTTGCTTAATCCTTAAAGCATAAGAATTCTATTTCATACGTGAAAATCCATGTTACTATCTGTATCAGTTTCGGTATGAAGACAGGGAAAAATACACCTTTGGCCATTAATTTTTTTAATTATTACAGAAGTGGGGGGGGACTGTTGGCCACATAGTAAAGAAGTAGAAGGATGGTAAAGGTGTGTGCAATCTTCTAAGATTCGGAGCCCCAAGAAAAACGACTTAACATCATGATGCGTTGATCTGAAAGAAATCGTTCACTAACCCAAACAAGAACATTGCTGAAATATGTAAGGAGATGGCCACCAAACATGCATTCACAGTGAGTAAAGACACTATACGACGTTGTCTGGATGCCGCTGGATTGTGTGCATGGGTCCGTCTAAGACAAAAGAAAAAAACTCATCCGGCAAAGAATAGGAAAATCTGAAATTCACTAAGGAGCACGAAACGTGGAAAACCGAAGATTGGAAGGTCTTTTGGAGTGATAAATCCAAATTCAATTTGCTTGGAAGTGATGGCCAATGTTATATTCATCATCCAAAAGGCACCAGAATGGATCCACGGTACCAACGTCCAACAGTGAAGCACGGAAACGGATCTGTAATGGTCTGAGGAGTTTTCCATCATGATGACATTGTCCTCCTTGTACACATCAATGGGGTTCTGGATGAAAATGTTTATAAAAACATTTTAGATCACATGCTGCCTTATGCTCGTAAAAAGATGCCTCATGGATGGATGTTTCAGCAAAATAATGATCCAAAGCACACCTCCAAAATGGTGACAAATCGGTTTACAGCTAAGAAAGTTAAAGTTTTGGACTGGCCGAGTCAGTCACCTAACCTAAATCTATTTGAACCTCTTTGGGAACACATCAGAAGAAAAGTCAGGACACAGAAGCATTCTTCAAAGGCAGAACAGAACTCCTTCAGGATCTGCAATCAGAATGAGCGAAAATCCCTAGGTATACCTTAGAAAGCCTTGTTAATACCATGCCCAGATGATGTGCTGCAATTCTCAAAGCAAAAGAATATGCAACTAAATATTAAATATTGTGGTATTTCATTACATTAAGTAACTTTCAATAAAAGTTTAGAAAAACTGAATAGTCGCAAAACTTTTGGTTAAGCAATTTTGCAAATTTCCGAATTATTTTTAATTCATGCATATGTCTCAATTGTTCTAATGTTACATTTTGTTGAGCTTTAAAAAGGGGTACAAATTACTAATATACATCATTAGGAAATTTTGCTGACAGAAAAACATCTCAAAACTTTTGCCAGCTACTGTATTATGTATGCACATATATACCGTGGCGGACAAAAAAACTGCATCACCTGCGAAAAAGTGGAAAACGCTGCAAATAATGTTTTTCAAGTACAGATATTATGGAAGCATGATATTTTTATGATAAAATACAGTTGTAGGATTAATCTAAATTAAATTTTATTGGGACTTATAAATTATTTATGCATAATTTGGAAAAAAGGGAAAAACGCAATATTTCAAAAAACTTGGAACAAAGTAGACAACAATAGATGCACAAATTCTGTAGTTAATGTAAATTTTACATAACTGCAGTCATATTATATATACTGAGATGTGTATACATGCATAAGGATCACTTCAGTATTTAGTAGATCTTCCAAGAGCTGCGATGACAGCCTTGCAGTGGTCCGGCATAGAATATATCAAATTCTGAATGTAATCCTGGCCAATTTCATGCAACCAGACTTTAATAATGCTTTCCAGCAATTTTATTTTAGTAGCAAGCTTCTGAGCAACAATTTTTGTACCCATTATATGCCAACAATTTTCAATGGGATTCAAGTCAGGACTATTTCCAGGCCATTCCAAAACTTTAATGCCAGATATTTTCAGATAGGCTGTCACCTAAAATGGGGAAAATGGGTGAAAATTACTTTTCCAATATCCTTAATGTTATGGAGACTAAAACTTGTAAATTAGGCAACAAAATAATTCATAAATAAGTTAGATTGTATTTACCAATTTCACTGTATGGCAAGATGCAGAGTCTTGTTGAAAAATACAATTTCTAGCGCTTTTAAAATCATTCTTATTAACTCGTTTTAAACTCTCCTCTAAAATCTCGGTATACTAAACGGGTGCATTCACAGTTCCTTCCAGTAATAAGTTTCAGACATCCGACACCTTTGCTGGATATACATCCCCAGACTGGATTTCCTGGCTGGGAATTTTACAATAGGTGATATGCAGTCTGAATGATAAGCTTCACTTTTAAGTCTTTGAACATACCGTTTACCGTCTGATCTATGCAGGTTGAACTTAGATTCGTCCGAAAACATTACTGAGTCCCACCGAGCCTTTGTCTATGAGACATGCTCTTTTGCCCAAGAAAGTCGTTTCTGCATCATTTTTTTGTAAGTAAAGGTGACTTTTTCTTTGGGCGATACGCATGCAAACCGCATTCCACAAGTCGTTTTTGGATAGTTCTTGCACTTAAATTAACACTATAGATTTTCTCAAATAAGATTTTTAAGTCAGGAGCACTTACTTGCATGACGATTACTCAGGTACATCCGATTCAGATATCGATCATCAGAATTTAGGGTCACCCTCTTTCGGCCTGATCCAGCCTTTCAACATTACCAGTTTCACGTTCTAATTTAATCGTCCTCCAAACTGTCGATTGATTGCAACCAATTTTTTAGCGATCACACATGTCAAATATCCTTCTTTAAATAAAGCAAGTATCACACATTTTTTTTCTTGCGTCAATTGAACATACGAAGCCATCATTTGACCACTTAAAGAACAAGACAAACGACCGTTTTTCCCTTTTGCCGCACTATTTTTTTTTTAATTTGATGACGCAATACTTCATAAGGGGTATATTATCCAATAGAAATGTAGAATGATATCTTATCTTGCTTTGCAGCAACTAAGATTAATTTATTTGAACGAAATAACTCATTAGCATTACAAAATATTAATTTTTCTAGGTGATGCAGTTTTTCTGTCCGCCACTGTATATGGTTAATTTCATTTGTGATAGACATGACTTCAGACAACTGTTTTGTCCAATTTGAAGCACAAAATATTAATTTATCTTAATAAATTTTGGTGTGCTGATATATAATATATGTACCCTATTTACAAACAATACAAAACTTTTAACCTAAGAAAAAATAATTTAAATTAATAAGCAGACTTGTATAATATAGACGCACGCCGTGCGCGGAAAATTTTCTGCAAAATTGCAGAAAATTACAGGAAAAAAAAAAAAAAAAAAAAAAAAATTCCATATTAAAATTTTTTAAATATTCCTTTTTTACACAAATAATCCCTTTTTGTTCAAAAATATTTACTGTGTGTGCACAATTCAAAATTTAAAGATGCAAAACATTGTTGTGGCATTACAGACGCTTGCGAAGAGGTCAAAATATTAAGGATTGGGTTGTTTCTAAACGCATTGACAAAATAACTGATAAGAATTCAGCTCTTCCTATCATGGATTCTTAGCTTTATTATTTTTAACCAAAATAATTATTCTTTAAATAATATTAATTAATTTTAAATTGTAATTATTTTAAACTACTGTTTTTAATTTATATCGTCAAAATAATATAATACGTAATTTTATTAAACATTAAATTAATTTGCAGAAAGTTTTTTGACTCAATGCGCAGAAAGTTTTTGGTTTTATACAAGTCTGTTAATAAGGTAAAAATATGTTGTGACAGACATGACAAAAAAAGACATGATCTTGAGTGACCTTTCATTATCACTCAATTGCTCTAATTGGGACACAATTGAAGTTCAGAAATGCTTGTTCACACAAACAAAACTTTCTTCAGATATATAATTTAAAAAAAAGTTCTGAAATTTAAATTAAGTAAATAAATAAAAATTATTTAACAGCGTGACAGACACAACAAGGATTTGTGACAGACATGACGCGTGTGAAAATTTACCATTGCATATTCCTTTTTCAATTTTAACTGCATTTTCATTAATGATGTACAATGTTGTTTTTGATATATAATGTGTTACATTTTTAATAAAAAGTCTTAAAATAAATTCTAAAAATTTATAAAATCCACAAAAATTCAGTAATATAGAAACTATAACTGCTGATACAATTTGTTCATTTTTAGACCAAACAATATGCAGATTCAAATTTAAACATTACTTTCATTTTAGCCGACACTAAAAATTTTATTTAATAGGGTAAACAGTACAGTTATTGGCACCTAAAATGCAACTTCTCTATAGTGAGTGAATGTGTGACTTAATTTTTATAGCTAAAATGAAACCAAAATTTGATTTAAAACCACTAAAGATGCTATTTTCTGATAATGAATAAATAAAATAACTGAACCTAAAAGTAAATTAACTAAAAAATATAAACTAATGTAAGACAGAAATCATAGTTATTGGCACTCTATTTTTAGTTATTGGCACCTTTATTTGACAGTT
Source organism: Maratus michaelseni (assembly GCA_963931845.1). Lineage (NCBI taxonomy): Eukaryota > Metazoa > Arthropoda > Arachnida > Araneae > Salticidae > Maratus > Maratus michaelseni. The sequence continues at coordinate 202,960,445 of OZ007594.1, read as the reverse complement.
ATTGGCACCCTCCAAAAAATCATCAGCATGAATCTGGAGACTAAAGAAATCAATACACTATTTTCATCTACATTTTAATTATAATATAATTTATTATATTAAGTGAGATTGACTTATTTTGTGCAATTTTTAATAACAAATGACTGGAAACATAGAAAAGCTACAAAAAACTGGACAGATTTAAAGTTTTATTCAATGTGTCTTTAAGTTCTGGAACCTCATACATGCCTCCATTTCCTAATGACAGATTTTAATGGATACCATAATCTTTTTTTTTTTTTTTTTTTTTTTCAGGAAACTGCCATGATTCTCTTTTTTACTTACCGATCACACGTAAATGTTTTTGACGGATTTACACATTTCAGACACTCGAGATTCCGAAAAAAATTTTTTTAGAAATTTTATTTTACCGTCCATCTGTCTCTGTGTGTGTCTGTAAACACTCCCAAACAAATTGAGATAGAGACTTGAAATTGGGTATGTACTTAGTATGTCATAATGGGAAGAAGCTTATTGAATTTCAGTCACCTCGATGATCCAGAACTATTTTTTTTCGGACTCTCGAAATATTCGTTTTGATAAAAGGTAGATAACAATTTTTGAAATTGCTTATTTTAAGGAGTGAATATAAAAGAAAGTAAAAAGACATAAATTTTGCATAAAGAATGAAGTCGATCGGATAATTAGTTGCAGATATATTTGTAATTATATTTTCCACACTCTTTGATTTTTCATGACACTGTATTTCATTCAAATTTCAATTCAAAGATATATTTTAATTAGAAATGAGACGCTTAATCTGACACAGTAAACCGTTAGTTAATAGGATTATCAATTTTGGAGTTATAGAGCATTTAAAGTTTATGATGTCATCAAGCCAGGATTTTATTCGAATTGCAATGCTTTTTATAAATAGTTTACACATGTTTTATTTTCATATTTTATATTATGCATATCCATGATGGGTAAGTATGACGGTGGCCCCCAACGACTAGTTTTGTTTTCACTCTTCTTTAGCAGCTTGTTCTACTTTCTTCTTTTCCTCTTTAGTTTCGAACATTTCTTTCTACTTCTACTCTGGAGTATTAGGCCAAAAAAGGATATCACTTAGTGGTGCGGCAATACACTTAGTGATTGTTAATTCTATTGATCTTATGTCTTCACTTTACATTCTTTGCTGCATATCCTCTTCGCCAAGTTGCAAGATAGCAAAGTAAATTCCATCTGGTAAAGATGTAGTTTCCCTTCTGGCACTTTTATTTGTACTAAGACTTAGAACTGGTAAATCTAATGTAGGCTCAGCTAATAAACTAACTGGTGTTTCTTTGACTTTTTGAAATGCTTGAAGTAATAACTTCAGTTTCATTTCCAGTGTTGCTACTTATTGTCACCAACCTGTCTTCTCCTAGGATATTTTTAAATGGTTTGAAACTTAAAATAGCTGTGTCTGGAACAAGAACAGAAGAGTTTTTCCCCCAGGCACATTGCTCTATCAAAAACATTGCAATTCCATTGACATATCCCACATTTTTTAAAGCCGTTTTTTACCCAGTCTTCTTTAATTGAAGTAATTGCTTTTTGAAGAACTGGTGCAAAATATTCCTTTGTAAGGGTGCCATCTAAATGTTTGCTATACCATTATAAAACAGCTGCCTTCCATGCTGTTTTTAAACCCTTGAATAATGCAACATCGCATGGCTGTAGGATAAATTATATATAATATGGCTTTTATGGTAATCCAAAAATAAAATGACTGGCATAACAACATTTCTCTTAAAGAATAGTATCAATATATTTGCAATATACTCATAGAAGTCTGTCATTTATCCACTTTCAGATAAAGCAACCCCACCAAGAACTTGGCACAGAGTGGATTATTCGACATCCTTTTATGTGGGTAAATTACCATAGGTGGACATTGAAGTCCAGAGGCTGATATATAGATATAAATGATTTTATTTAATTATTTTTCTATTTTAAAGAAAAATATATTTAAATAAACAACAAATGACAATATGTTGGTATGTTAACTGAAAGTTTGACATGCTAATCATTGAAACAAGACAGTTATTGGCATCCTCAAATGAGTAACTTGGCATCGGGGCCAATAACTGTTAAAATTCTATATTTCAATTTTAAAAGACTGGTAGATCATTTTAAAATGTATTACTAAAAATAAAACACACAAAATACCTCATTTGAATTTTTTTGTGAAATTTATAGTTATTGGCACTGGTGCCAATAACTATAAATGGATAACTGGATTTGTCAAAGTTATCATACGCAGTAATTGGCACCCACGCCAAATAAATACATAGTAAGTTTTAAAACCAAATCAATATTATTTTAGTTGTAAATACTATATATTTATCAAAAACAATCAAAGTGGGAAGAAAAATGAAAAAGAATGTACTATTTTGAATAAAAACTGCTACAGTGTATACTAACAAATAATGAAAAAAAAAGTGAAATTTTCTAAAAGATGAGACACTCCTCAGAACTTAATTTTTTTTAATATGATGCACTTGGTTTTCAGCCATAATATTATTCATGTGATCCTGAGAAGGAATGAACTATTCATTAAAATTATTCTCACCATCAAAACTTTCTTAGTTCCCTTAATATTTTCATTTAAATACAAAGGTGCCAATAACTGTATATAGTGCCAATAACTGTACTGTTTACCCTATTGCTCTTCTGTCATTTCTCTTAGCCCGTGAACTTTTTTTTACATTATCAGACTTTATAATGACCCAATGTCCATATTGTAGTTTCAGATTTTCTGTTTTCTCTTGTGCTAAAGTCTTTTCAACACATTCACCAGATCTGACATCAGGGGTGCCATTTCAGAACTTTCTTGGGGGGGGGGGGGGGCAGGAAAAGTTTTTTTTAAGGTAGTGGCATAGCCAAGGGTGGAGTTCGGGGGGCTGCACCCCCCCCCCCCCCCCCCACCTCTCCGAACGAGAAACGTTTACTGAATCATATACACAGAACAGAGACAGCAATACTTCTAATACGGAATCTTAAGTGACCTCTGAAAAATTCACTTTTAGACAGGTTTTCGTCTGAGCAAGTAGAATTGAGTTTCTTGGGGAGAGGGGGAGGGGGGACAAATTTTTTTTTTTTAGAGACAGGGGTTGAAATATTGTGCAGTATTTCCCAGATCGTGCACAAAATAGAAATAGGCTCCCACAATAAAAAATGCAGTGTGAGATTTTGCCTTGTTATCTTAACTTCTTTCACAAACATGTGATTCTTCAGCAAATACAGGGTTGGCAAAAAAACGGTTTTTTTGAAAAAAACCAAAAAAACTGGTTTTTTTGGTTTAAACCAGGTTTTTTTGGTTTAAACCAGGTTTTTTTTTAGTTTAAACCGGGTTTTTTTGGTTTAAACCGGGTTTTTTTGTATCTTTTTTAATTACATATATGCACATCAGTAAATAAAATTTAACATTGACAAGAATGATTAATATTACAATAACAATATATATATATATATATATATATATATATATATATTCTGAAAACAGTTTAAACAAAATAAATAAACAATTGTTATTAATTATGTACAAATTCAAATCATTAAATTTTATTTAGAGCTGAGCTAACATCATTTACATTCAAATTCAAAACAGTTATATATATATACAAAAGTTTCCTATGTAATACATAGAACATGATGACTTGTGCCGTCAGGTTCTACAGTAATGGTGATAAGTTTTAAATAATTTTTAAAGATTACTTTTTAAAAAAGTTGAATAAATAATTGCTGTTTTATATATACATATTTCCAAATGCAACCTGTAATTCATGTTTACAAAATGATTTAGCACACTTATAAAACATATTAATATGTTTATGTATTTCATATTGCATTCATAGAATGGATTCTGTATCTTAATGTTGATACTTAAAAGTTTTTAATAGTATTTAATTGCAAGATTTATATTAAATTCTTTAAAGACTTAATCTATTGCCTTCCTATATTTTTTTCATTTTAATAAGCAACACTTAGTTGTGTTACATCTACCCTATATATATAAAATCCTAATGAAACGAATTTGTGAAACAATTTTATGAAACGAATTCATGAAACGATTTTATGAAACGACTGATTAAACGACTGATTATGTTTCAGGGCTATTTTTAATAAAATATTAAACTCTTGATGGTGAAATTAATACCAATTGTTCATAAAAATCCGCGGATGTCAAAACTGGTAATAGAATTTTGAAACTGGAATTAGTTTTCGAGATATTAATTTTTTTCTAATTTTAATGACATTTCTGTAATGATGGCAACTAATTACTCAGTTTTTTTTTGTGACAAAAAAGGGGAAAAAATTGAAAAGGATCCCGATAGGGATTATTGATTTCTTTTTATTCGTCATTTTCAAATTGAAATTGAATTTATCTTTTATTTCAATCGATAATGAAGGCAAGTATAGATAATGGAGACAAGATTGTGATTAAATTATGTTTTTCTGGAAAATTTGAAAAAAAAAATCATATTTCTATCGTCAGGATTCAATCGTCTGTCAGCATTTAATTTAATTTATAAACTGAAAATATTTTGAATAAATTCGTCCAAATGACGTCATTTAGGTAAACGCAAAAGAAAGGGAGGAAAAGGAATTAATAGTAATTATTATTTATTGATATCATTTTGTTATTTTTTTCTAAAATTTAATTAAACGAATTTATAAAATCATTAATTCGGATATTTGAAACTAATATATAAAATAATGATTGCCCAACTGAACGGAAGAATAAAATATCCTGCTTGGTTTTTTCCGCCAAACTTTTTAAAAAAGCGTCAAGACCCCTATAATAGAAAAGCAGCAAAAGTTCATTGGGTTTGTTTTCATAACTTTTGGCAACAAATCTATGTATATTAACGAATCTATCCCTTTTTGAAGCTTGAATTACTCCAAACCTAAAAGCAAAGGATCCTATACTGGAAAATTACTCGATTTTCTTATGGACAATATTCAAGTGACATAACATGGTGTAAAATTATCGCGGATGGCAAATTTGTTTAAATATCTCATCAATTGATGCCGAATAAATGCAGGCATGCATGCACAAAATAATTAATTTTGTATGATAAATAATTATTATAAAATTCGTATATACAAATTAATTAAAAAAAATAATTTACATATTTAAAATAACATGAAAATATGCATGATGGTGCACAAAAATAGACAGAAAATTAAAACCTGTTACTGAAAATGTCTATAACATAGTACTTTTCAATACCGTGGTTCTTAATGTTATTCACAAGCAGATGGAATTTTTCTCATCCTTAAACGCAAAGGAAGAATAGAATACACATCGTTGTTATAGAAGTCCGAGAGGTAGCCACAATTTAAACCTAACCATTTTATACAAGCTGGTTTTCAAGTTGTAATTGATTTTACTTATCAATTCCGAAAACAGTCGTCAGTTGTCGCAACAGCTGTGTATGAGGCCATGATAATTAAAAAATGCCCCAAACATTAAAAGCATGGCAACCCAATTACAGATTTACCAATATTTTTAAAATAAAGCACGCTATTATGTTTTTAGAGGCCTCGAAGTCTGAGCGGGGGTTGGCGAGCGTAGCTTGCAGGGGGTAGGCCCCCTAGTAAGAATATAAAGATATAATGTAGAATTTTACCTTGGTATGCTATACTAATTTTTTTTTTTAAATAAAAATAACGCAAAGAAAAGAAAGTGAGACTTACTTTTTTATTCAATTTAAAAAAAACAAATTGAATTTCAGTAAGAAAATTAAATTGAAATATATTTAAAAAATATATATAAAAGAAACATTTTAAAAACATGGAAATTGAATAAATTTTCAAAATTTTAAGAAAATGGAAGTACGACACATGTCTATAAAGATTCTATGTTAATAAACAGGATTATTAGGGTTTAATGTTTTAAACAAAAAAACAAGTTTTGCCGCTTTTTGTAAACCCAGTCTGTTGCGTAACTTTGATTGTACAACACCAAATGAAGAAAAAATTCTCTCTACATTTGCAGTAGTCGCTTTTGCAGTAAGAATTGTTTCAACACACCATCATTGAACTTTTTTATTTCATTTTCTTGAATATGCCACTATTCTATAGCTGATACATCTTTACTAAAATCATTCTCAAAAAGATATCTTTGAAATGGAGAACTTTTGGCACAAAATTTTAGTATCAGAGATAATAAATTGTTTTTGGGAAATTTTGTTTTAGCATATTCCAATGCTTCTTTTTTTTCCTCCGATGACAATTCAAGATCAGCAACCTTGGTTCTTGGATCCAACAGATAAGCAAGAAGATGGGCTGGTGTTATTGCCATTTTATAACGAGTATCTAGTTTTTTCATAATGTCTTTATTCAGTTTCAAATCTTCCATCTGTTTTTTAAAATTTTTAAAAAGAAAAACAGTTTCTCCAATTGTACAATTTTGGCTTTGTACTTTATCTAAAGCTACACTAATTGGCTTTAATTGTTGAAAATAGTCTTCAGCATTTCTTTTCAATGAAATGTTTGAAACTAGACTTTGGATATTTTTATCAATTTTGTCTTTATTATTTTCGCATATAGTTACAAGAACTGACCATGATTTCAGATAGCTGTCTAAAGCGTCAGCAAATGAGTTCCAGCGAACTTCACAAGGCATTATTAGTTTTGATGTACTTTCATCTTTTCTGAATATTATTTCGTGACCGATTGAATTTCCCGACTTTTTTTCACGATCCGATTCATTTTTTTTTTTTGTGATAAATTTCCAAAATTCGCTATTTTCTGTGAATCATTGACGGAATTGATTTTTTTTACCATTTGTCTAAATTTGCTACATTTTTTTTCAACCGATCGGCGAAATTTGCTATCTGTTTTCACCATCTTTTGATGAAATTCGCAACTCTTTTAAGATTGTTTGTTGAAATTCGGGAGTCTTTTTTTCCCCGCAACCGACTGACAAAAATTGCTACTTTTTTGTGCAATCTTTGACGAAATTCCGATTGTTGACGAATTTTTTTTTTCCACCATTTGTCAAAATTCACAACTTTTTTTTTTTTTTTTGGGGGGGGGGGGGGGGGGGGGCAACTGATTGTTGAAATTTGATATTTTTTTTCCTCAATCTTTTGACGCAATTCGCGACCTCTTTTCTACGATCATTTGTTGAAATTCGGATATTTTTTCATCAAAAACTACGAATAATACAAACTTTGAGCTTGTGTAAGTTATATAAATCCGAACAAAATGCAAAAAATTTCGTTGAAATTGTACAGGATAAACCTTCTAATATTAAAAAGTGAAATAATTAAGTCAGTATAACAAAATCGAATTTTAGTCTTATTTCATGGGCCAAAAACACGGCTTATGGACCCTGATACTTTCTCTTATAGGCTTTTCAGTCGAAAACCGTACTTTGTTTTCGAAGAGTAATATTTGGTACTTTTCAGTTAGCTGGGCGCCAGTGATATATGTACATATATAAATATATATGTATATACATTATATATATATATATATATATATATATATATATAATTATAATATCTATGAATTTCAAAAAACATATCAAGTTCTATTCTACTTAAATCTCCAAAGAGATAATCAATGATACTGTGTATACAGAATACCACATAGCTAATAATTAACATGTGCAAACATAATATTACCATAGCTGATGCTTCAATGGTAATTGGCCAAATTTTACTCATACCAAAAGAATATTGAAAAAAGAAATAGAGAGAAAGGGGAAAAAAAAAAAATTATAAAATGGAGTTGCAATTAAGTAAACACATATGGATTAACAAATTAAATATGAACCATACACAATGGAAAATTGGACCACATGAGAATTAAATATGAATTGGATATGGAAAAACACATGCACATGTACTCATCAGCCTGGATGCACCCACATGTGTTTTAAATAATAATTCAGTGTTTCATAATTCTACTGGCATAATGCTAAGATCAGTAGAATCATCCAGGTACACTGAATTATTACCAGACAACAATTGGAAATATTAAAATTTGGAAATATTTAAATAGGAAATAAAAAACCATTAAGAAAATACAATATATTTCACTCACATCGATTATCCAAAAAACTGTAATTAACACCTCACTAAATTACCACGAGATAACAGTTTTGAAATAATAAAATTGGAAATATGAACGCGTAAAGTGTAGATAAAATATTTTACTCACAATAATTATACAGAATCCTTAAAATGTCACAACGTCTACATAATATTCACATCCACATGGCAATGCATCATACATGTTAACTAAGTCGAGTTGAGAGAAATGATTTGTAAGACAAGTTGAGAGCACACTTTTTTTAAAACACAACCCCATAAATGACACCCAATCACAAAATGATTTATAACAAATTTATATCCGTTAATATATATTACTCCATCCAATTTTAATTCCTGAAAGTAAAATTAATATACAATCAATAGCTCCCTCTATAGTTAAATTAAATATAATATTAACAATATTATCTACAACTACCTGAAAGGCAAAGTGTCGCCATCTATTGGTATTATAATAGTTCATAATCAATATTTAGTTAAATATCCACTTTATTAGTTACATACTCACTTCATTAGACTTATTTATATAAATAAATTTTAAAAAACAATACTAACTTGTAGTTTTACTTAAAATTCAAATAAAATATAATACTACTATATGAATAAATCTACACAGAATTAATTCAACTTGCACAGCATTTCAGATATTCTTAACAAGAATATATTATGTAAAAGAGATATTATTTTAATTCAAATTATTTTTGCTGCCAGCTGTGTTAATCCACTGATATTATAGACATTTATTAAATAATTAATGTTTTATTTTTACTACTACTTAAATATATATTAGACTTGTTTTTAAATAATTAATGTTTAATTTATACTACATTGTAAATATATTTTATATTTATAGAATAATTTAAATATCTAATTAAATAATTCATAAACAATTCAAAATATCTCAAAATTTATAATGTTGATAATTAATAGTATTACTACTGTTTTTCAATCAAATTAATGCAATGCAGTAATTAAAATACTTGTTAATTTTAATTATTCATAGACAAAAATAAAAACTATATATATTTATTTTTATATATATTGCAAATAGATATATATATATGAGTTATAATCACCAATGTTATCATTGTATAATTTAATTTGTTATTGTATAAGTTAATTTATAAATGTATGAAAACTGCACATCAATAATACCTTAAACAGAGGTGATCGGCAACGCACAATCACAACTATACAAAGTATAAATAATGTTCAATCAAATATTAAATTTCCTATTATGTTATAATTGTAATTATGTATGTTATATTTGTAATTTTCTACATAAAGTGTATATAATGTTCAAACAAATATTAAATATTAAATTTCCTAATATATTATAATTGTAATAATGTATGTTATAATTATTATTTTCTATATCTTTTGTTATATGTTATCGCACACTAAAACAATAATTTATTACATACCATGTTTATATTTAAATTATATAATAAATGTTATTTAAAAGAGTTGATGATTGAATTTATCATAAAAATAGGATATCCATATATTTTTGCTTGATCTCGAATATATCTAATATTTTTGTTTTTATTTATATCTGAGCATAAGTATTTTATACGATGTAGATAATTGATAATTATATTTTTATAAACAGATTTATGTAAACATGAAGCATAATTGGTAAAAATATTTACTTTAAATGGGAAATCAAATCTCTTATCATAAATATCAAAAATTAATTTATAATTATTAGTAATATTAATTTTTAAGTCAAGAAAGTTTATATTATTATTAATTAAATCATTTTCGCTTAATTTAAGCTGAGTAGGATAAAAATTGAGTGGTGATGTGCAATTTTTTTCATTGAAATAAAATATGATAATGTCATCAATATAGCGATAAAATACATAATCATTGTTCGGACTTATATTTCTTTCATAATAATATAAGTAAAGGTCAGAGAGAATACTAGATGCGGTTCCGCCCTGCGGAATTCCCTGGCATTGTTTATAGATAATATTGTCATATATAATGTAATTATTATGCAATGTAAAATTTAGTAAAGTTTTAAAAAAATTTACTGAAATATGTTCTTTTAATTTTAATTGAGATTTAAATTCTTTAAATAATATACACATTGTTTTATGTAAGTCTTTTATATCAATGTTATTAAATAAATCATTAAAATCCAATGTTTTTATGAATTTTACCGGATTTATATTATGTATTTTATTAATGAGTTGAAAACTATTTTTTAGGCAATGTTGGTTATTATGTTTTAGCGTTATATCATATATCTGCTTTAAAATATTAAGTAGTAAATTGCTTGCATTTTTATTATATGTGTTACAACCGATGGTAACAGTGCGAAATTTAATAGGATTTTTATGAAATTTTGGAATTATAACAAGATAAGGATAATTAAAATTATTACATTTGATTTTTAGTAATTTGTGATAATTTAATAATTTTCTGTTATTTATTTCAATATTTAATTTAGTTTTATTAAAAATATTACTTGTGTTGATTGCATTGTGAATTAAATATATATATATATATATATATATATATATTCATACATATATGTGTATATGTATATATATATATGTATGTACGTATATACCGGGTGTCCCAAAAATGACTGATGGATTTTAAAATTCAATAACTAGCAAATGGTGACAGCTATTAAAAAAATTCTTGCAGGAGGGTTATGTATGATGTCAGCAGTTTTTTTACTGTGATTCTTGATTTTAGTTCGAATTTCAAACGATAGATGGCGCTAACAGTGGTTGGCGCTCATTCGAGGCCGAAACTGATGTCACTCAGCGTTGATGCGAAGAAAGGAGATTAAGGCTGTGGAGTGGGTATCACTCGCCAGTACAATCTTCCTCTTAGGCTCCGATTCTGAACTCATTCGATATGATTTCAATGGAATGCGTTGTTGCCATGGAAACAACAAATTCTTCGATAGTGGAATACAGCGTTCAGATCAGGGCATGAATTTAACAAGCACTATTCGAGTTGCAGGCGATTTTACATTTATGAAGTTTCATTTTCCCACAACTATAGCAAGCAGTATTCGAGTTTGCAGCCGATTTTACATTTATGGGAATTTTATCTAACCAATATGAAAATTTAGTTTCGCGAAATGACGGCAATGCAGGTATGTGAGAGCTGCACAGAAATCGGATCCGTCACATCTTTATTCATTATTTTGCTAAGCAATCTGCTAGTGAGTACTTTTAAAAGAGTGTACACTATTTATTGAAAATGGTTTATTTCACCTAGTAGATTTAAAATACAATGAATAAATTATTCTTTAAATCAGATCATAGAAAATAATTTAATCCGGGAAAATAAAACTTCATAAATGTAAAATCACCTGCAACTCGAATACTGCTTGTTAAATTCATGCCGTCATCTAAACGCTGTATTCCACTATCAAAGAATTTGTTGTTTCCATGGCAACAACGCATTCCATTGAAATCATATCGAATGAGTTCAGAATCGGGGCCTAAGAGCAAGATTGTACTGGTGAATGAGACCCACTCCATAGCCTTAATCTCCTTTCTTCGCATCAATGATGAGTGCCAATCGCTGTCAGCGCCATCTATTGTTTGAAATTCGAACTAAAATCAAGAATCACCGTAAAAAAACTCCCGACATCATACATAACCCTCCTGCAAGAATTTTTTTAATAGCTGTCGCCGTTTGCTAGTTATTGAATTTTAAAATCCATCAGTCATTTTTGGGGCACCCGGTATATGTGTATATATTATATATGTGTGTGTATATACATGTATATATATCACTGGCACCCGCTAACCGAAAAGTACCTAATATTTTTAATGTGATAGTGTTTCTCATCAATAATAATGTACATGGAAATATCTGGATCTAGAAAAATAAAAGAAAGCAAATTCACAAGTATTTGAAAATACTTGAGAAAATCAGAAAAAACAATTTTAATATTTTTTTTTTGTACTTCTCTATTATCCCATCGACCACTTTTCATAACAAAAAAACTATCACCAAACTATAACGTCAAATAAACGGGAGAACGTTGCCATTGCAATATCAAAATAAATAAAATATAACAATTTAAGGACACAATTGTTATTTTAATTAATGAAATAACTAATAAATCAGTAAAACATAATGAAAAATGCATGCAAATGTCGAATTAAAAACCACTTGATATAACAAACACGTATAATGCTTCTGACATCAAGTAAATGGGACTGAATTTTTGGAGTTTAATCTTACAGTTTGGCAATAGTTTTTTGTTAGGAAAAGTAGTCGACGGGATAATAGAGAAGTACCTTTTTTTTAAATAAACAATAAATTTAATCACATGTCGTTTCTTTTTTTTCCCCACAAAAATGCAAGAGTCTTTTCCAATTATACATTTATTTATACAGTAAAATAACTAACAACGTATATTGAATTAAGTAATAGCACATAATAAAAACAATTTTTTCAATTATTGAAAACTTAAAAATATTTGTACGCACAATATTGAAACAACCTTGCTAATATTTTAATCGTGAATGACAAATTATTAAAAAAATATTTAAACAAAAAAGTTATTAATGTTAATTTTTTTTTAAATGTAGATTATTTCATTTTTTTTTTTTTTTTTCTAAACACAAGCAAGCATTTAATGTAGCCAAGGGTCTGTTTAGGAAGAATTTGAGTCCTTCAAAGGACCCTTCACAATGTTTTCATCTCAAAAACATGAACCTTCACAAAAGTTTTTTTATAGTACTACCAAAAATGAACTTTTTACAAATTTAATCATCTTAAAATCAAATTGAGTGTCTCATAAAACAGCTGTAATCACTAAAGAACCTGTTATCTAGCTATATAATAATAATGTAAATACGTTTACATATAAATATAATCCAATTTATATGCATTTATATAAATATTTTTCATTAAAACAGAATCTCATTTTAATTCCATTGTCTAAACAAGGACCTAAAAATAATGCTAATTTTAGATTCTCAAAATTATAATTCAATTTTTACGAATATAAGATGAAATTCACAATTTTCAGAAAAACAGGACATTGTAAGAAAAATCTGGACAGACCCCTGGTAGTTGCATTTGGGTAACGTTTAAAATTGAAGCTAATGCAAATACAAAACATTTTTTATTTCCCCTCCACTAGCAAAACCAATATATTTTATTTTACTTTTAAATTAGTATAAAAAGCTATTTTTCAATTTACAAATGTCAGCCTTGAGCCATAACGTCCAAGTTTCACACGCACAAGGTTATTAAAAATGCAACATTAATAATCCTAATACATGAAACAATAATTGCTGACCATTTGTTCACAGCCAAAAGATAAAATGAATGTATCAAATATAGTTTATTTAAAGAAAGATTCTTACTTGTGTGGCACCTTTTATAAAAATATCTTGTTTTAAAATCACTAAATGCAATTAAACTAAGAAATTACTGATCACAACAACATACATGCACCACGAGACAAGACAAGTTGCTTGCTCTCATTCCTCACATCAAAAACAGGTTTCGCAATCTGAAATTTTATTGGTCAAGCATGATGTCATTACATCAATTTTCACTCATTCCTTTCCTGATTTGCTGCAGGACAACAACAGGTGAGGCAAACAAACCTGCTTGGATTATGTTTGTGTAAAAGCAGCGTCACCTGGATTCTACTACAGATTATGAGCATGTGACATGAATGTAGGCAAAATGGGATAAACTGATTGGTTAGTTTTATAAAGTATTTGCAAATGTCGTCATGAATCCCCATTGGAGGTCAATTAATCATTCGGTGGCTGTTGTGATTGGTAGATGATAGGAATGTGGGGATTGCTGGAGGCTGGAGGTGAACTAGGCAGTTGTGATTAATGAAGAGAAATTCATCAGATGATTGCAACTTACCTGTGCAAAAAACTGTTTAAACCAAGGGGTCTCTCAATAGAGTGTAATCTCGTATAACCCTCCTGTAATCAGTGTAATTCTCCATGTAATCGTATAGATCAGTTTCAACCACGTGATCACCAGCCCACCAAGTAGTATCCAACCAATCATAATCGTGGATTTGTAGCCTGTATTACGAGCCAACTAATCACAATCCACCATCTTTGGCAGGCAAACAAAAAACAAATCTAGATGCTAAGGTGGTTGCTAGGGTCTGACGTCAGTTGAAACTGATGTATTGTAATCAATTCTTAATCATGTCATCACATATAATCAGTGGTAATCAAAGAAATCTTAATATAATCACATGTAATCGATATAATCATAGTATAATCAAGCATAATCTCGAATTAAAAATCTAGTTTATACTACTACGCGGCGCCACTCTGTCTATAGAGCATTCCAGTAGATGGCAACGAGTCACGTGAATCCATGTTTTTGACGTCATCTCCGGTAATGGAGCTGGCGATTTGGTTTTTTTTATTGGCGATCTTCCGGTAACCTCGAATAACGGAAGTTTGAAATGTTTATTTTTGTTGAGATAGACATATGAAGCACGATTAAAATAATAACACCAGTTTTACAACTTATAAGAAACATTATATAAGATAATATATTTAAGAATATTATCTTAATTTACATTACAAGTTATCACCGAAATATTTATTAAATATTATAATGAATAAAAAGGTTTTTTGTGCAGCATATAAATGATTTTTCACTCAAGAATTTTTATAAAGAAAATGAAAATTTGTATTTACGATTAATTTCCATATTGCGAACGGAAACTTGCATATATACACAAAATCGTATTTAATATAAACGCATTTTAAGATTCAAACACATTTGAGTAGTAGTTAATAAAAGTGTGAAGGGGTCTTTATAAAAATAATTACGTAAATTTTTCTTTCTTTGTAATTTCTGCTTTAGTACAGAAATTGTTTTATTCACTGTTAATATTTAAATTTCATATTATTTCTTCATTTTTCCTAATTAGAATTTATCAAAATATTAAATCTGTGCTTAAAACGTATGATATAGTTTAACAAATTCAGGATACTTTAAATTCATTAGCAATATTCATAAATCAATATATGCCAACAAACTAGAGCTGTACTGAGTACTCAGCTAAGTTTTGTCGGAGTAGTTTTTTTTTTTTTTAAAGCATTATTGTCATTGTCATTATTGAATTGGGACTTAAAACGGCCTATAGAGGCGCTGATTGCAGACGTCGGTACAGGAAAATTGGCCCTTTAACTAATGTTAAAGTGCCATTGAAACCATTATTTATTGTAAACGCGTTTAAAAGTGTTAGATATTCAAATTCGGATAATTTTTACTTTGACATATAAACACAGAACACAAATAGCACATGAAATCTGAAATTGTGCATGAAAATAATCATTATGAACAAATTAAAAATGCATGTAACGCAATGGGATTGCAAGGGATTTTCCTGAAGGGAGCAGTTATATCTTTTTTCCACCAGATGGCGTATTCGAGTGCTTGAATTCCCAATACCTCTTCCCACTAAAAAACAAGTTTTTCAAAACTATTCTTTGTAAAAATGAATAATATTAACTGGCTTTCTTTTAAATTTCATTTCTTAAATTTGCAATTTAAAAACAGATAATAAAGATTTTTTTTTTCATTTCTAATACTTATTTTTGTAAGTCAAACAAAATAAGTAGAATTCTCTCTCTCTTTTTTTTTTTTTTTAGTCTAACATTGGAGCAAAAATTTAAATTATCATGTTAATTTAAGATTTTTGTGAAAAATCAAAGAATAAAGTGCATTAAGAAATAAAATAATAAGAAATAAAATGCATAATAAGAAATAAAATGCTTAAATATTAAACTTGTAGAAAGCTTTTGATCACCATTTCAATATTCTCCTCCCACCTTAATATTTATATCTAAACAATTAATGCTTATTTATTCCTTGCATTTTATTAAAAAAGGGATTGAAAGTTCTAAAAGTCAAAAGAGTCATTAATACAACTTATTTCTAATTTATGTATATATAACTCTAATGAAAAGGCAAATTTTCAACTGTAAACAAAAGAGAAAGAATGACTTAAATAAAACCTGCAGGAAATTCAACTTTATATCAAGTGCCAGAGCTGTACAGAGATGATCAGCAGAAACTTTAAAAATGTTATCTGTTTCAGGGGCGAAACAGGAAAAATGTGGGGCCTATTTAAGGCCCCTTCACAAAATTCTATTCCATTAAAACTTACTATTTATTATTTATTTATTATTTTGTGATGTTTTGAAATGTATAATTTGTAAACAAACAAGTTCACCAGAGAGGAAAACTTCAGCAAAAGGATTTTTAAAAAGTTTTTGCTTATAAATGTTTGTTTCGAATTTGATTAACTGGATTTCAACTTTCGTTACAAAATGTTATTTTTCACAAAAATAACCTTTACTTTTCACAAAATGGGCCCCCAAGAAAAAAAAACTGCATCGACTTTCATTGGTATTTTAACATTTATATTATCTTTCATATGCAAAATGCAATATTTAAAAAAATTTTCAACAGTTAAATCTTATTTCAACATTTGTTATTAATATCTCTCTCTCTCTCTCCTTTTTTTTATTATTAAGGTTGTTCTTTCTCAAATTCAAACTGTCTACTTTACGACATATTTTTTAATTCATTTTTATTCGTAAATTGGCAATTATTGTTATTCAGAAACTTATGTAATTAAAACACATTTTCCATTTTTTTGGTAAACGCAAAAGATCTTTCAGAAAATACTGTCAAAGTTACCATTTTGAACTGGATTTCTGTACGTGACAGCCAGAGAAAGTAAAAAACATGTCGTCACATGAAACGAATCGCTTGTCACTCGATAAGTAATTTATTTATCAAAAAATGGAAAACTCATTTTGATTACAAATTGCGTCTATGGTCCGACCGCCAATTTTATGTCTTTGCATTTAAAAATGAATCAGAAAAAGTGTTAAAAAGTTTTGCGCTATTGAGCAGGTCATTGAGCAGATTACTAGAAATACAAAAATATTTATTAACAAAAGCAGTCTGATTTAGTAGGAGTAGGAAATTACATATCTGAAATTAAAGAATTTTTTATACTTCTTTGTTATAAAGGCACACACAACCAATTTTTTCAATATTTATACAATTTATTTACTTATATAGAAGTCTTATCTGTTATTATATACAAACAGAAGTAATTTACGTAATATAAATCAGAAGCAGTTTTTAATACATTTCATAAACAGGCATACTAGTTAATTGGTTCCACCACTATTTCAAAACAATGACCTTCATCGCAGATTCTTACAAATTTTTGGGGTAGATTGATTTGGAATAGTGGTAGAAAAAATAATAAAATCTGTCAGTGGCAAGTTTGTTTATATACCTTAGCTATTAAATTAAAATTAATGTACAGTATGGAACCATTTATCCGGAATCCAGTAAACCGGAAAACCAGTTATCCGGAATGATATTTCCAACTGACTGATTTCAGAATTTTTCCAGAAAAAAAGTGCCATACAATGCCAGTTTGACATGTGCATTGCTTGATAGATTACCAGATTATAGATATTACAACTTGATCAATATCTAGGATTTGAAATGAAAGCATATTTAGTTAGATATTGAGCATGAGCATTTTGAATTTTATGCAGTATTATTGTTTCCTATGTATTGCCTTCTTTCAAACTGATTAATCTTTGATTTTGATAGTGTGATGAGTTGACATGTTTCAACTCCTCCCTTATTTGTGGAAAAAGGATAATCTCTCTGGAATGAAAATAATCTGACAGATTGATCTCTATTGAGAAAAATTCTATCAATAGTGTGAATTTCATTTTCACTTTGAGATAAGCCAAGCTGCAATACATGCTTTGTATTGAATGATATGTTATCTGAATGAGTAGATAAGAATTGTAAAGTATTGTTCTTTTGGATACAAAGAACTGGGCCCCTACGAAATGCAATGTTTTCTGGGAAATTCCTGGAATGCAAGGAAAGCCCCTGGGAAGTGAAATTGCTGACGGGAGTTGAAGGTGGAAGGAGTTGAATGTTGAATCAGTTGGTTGTGAAACAAGCTAGAGTGAGGTTGTCTTTGAGAGACTTCAGAATCTTAGGATTTTCTGAAATTGTAATTTCGCAGCATGAATATGAATAATCATATTTTTTCATTTTTACTTTCGTTTTCTTTTTTTAATGTGTTAATTTAAAATAAAGTTTTTTCGTTTCAAACGATAAATGGAATTTATTAATTATATATACAACGTCTCACGCTACCACAGCAATAGTATATATAATTAATTGGTGGCAGCAAATGGGATATGTAATCTAGAGTAAATTAGATTACGGATCTATGTTAACCTGATTAAACAGATGAAGAGCCAGTGAAAAACGGACGAGCAGAGTTGTGGAGTCTTGAAGCCTAATTGGAGTCGTGGATTTTTCTTGGAGTTCTAGCAAGTAGAGAACTGGTAAAAGAACTTTATCGACTAAAGCTGTGAGGTGTATGAACAGTCAACTATAGACTTGGTGTATTTGTGTGTGCTTCAAATTATATCAGTGGAATGAAGATATGCGGTGTACCGTCTAAGTTGTCTACATACGGATCTAAGGTGCAATTAGTGCCTCATCAGTAAATTGAGTGTCTTCAAATCTTCAAAAATCTGTGTGCGTGTCATCTTTAAAAGTGCTTGGAAGCCTGGTATCAGTGTGGAGGAAATATCTGCATCTGGAGGTAAGCTCTTTTATGAAATCTTCTATAGAGGTCTGTTTTAAATTGAATTTTGTGTATAAATTTTAGTTTTGGGGAACAAAACTCTATGTGAAATTTAAGAATTCTAGGGAAGCTATTAATTTGGTATTTAAATTTTAGTTAGAATTTTTATGTTTGTTGATTTTCTGGTATCTGTTTGGTATAATATTGGGTTAAGAAAATTATATACTTATGTATATGTTAAAATTTACTTGGGGTATAGTAAATTGTTATTGATTAATTGAGATTATTAATCAGGGTATTTTAATCATAATTTTGTATAAAGCTTTTGAAAATAAGAGTTTTGTTTATATACATTTTATTTCTTACAGTAATAAAGTTATAGCTTAATTTTATGGGTATACTGTGGATGATTATGATTAATGTTTCAAAATAAATTGATGTTATACTGTACTGTTGGGTATAAAATTTATTTTGGGGGATATACTCAGTTTGAAAGACGTCACTGTTGCATGAGAATTTGCTATATTGAAATTGTGTCGTTTTTGAATACATTATTATACGTATAGGGAAGAAAATTCTATTTCTGTATTTATTGTATTATTGTAAATTGAATATATCTGATATTTTGAAATTTATTATATTTTGGGGGAAAATATGGCAGACTATTTAGTAAAATATAATAAAAACGTCTTGCTATTATTAGCAGAGGAATTTGAGACCAGTGTGTCAAAAACGTGTAAAAATCAAGCTATAATTCAGGCTATCGTTAGTGCTGAGGATTATAAAGAAAGTTACGCAAAACTTCGCTTGCAATATATTCTTGAACAGGAGGCAGAGCGGAAAGAACAGGAAAAACAAATTGAAAAAGATCGTAAAGAACAAGAGAGACAAATTGAAAAAGATCGTAAAGAAAGAGAGAGGCAAATTGAATTAGATAGGATTGCGCAAGAGGAAAAAGATAAACTTAGGAAATTTGAATTAGATAAACTTGAAAAACAACTTGAGGTGGATAAACTTGAAAAACAACTTGAGGCAGATAAACTCGAAAAACAGCAACAACTTGAATTACAAAAACTTGAAAAAGAACAGCAATTTGAATTAGAAAAATTGCGTATTCAAAATTCTGCGGATGTTGTTAGTGTTTCATCTAATGAATCAAATGTAGATTTTCAAAGGACTCCTAAGGTGAATTTAAAGGATTTGGTTCCGCGTTTTGATTCTAAATTAATTGATATAACTCTTTTCTTTATGATTTTTGAAAGGCAAGCCGAGAAAGCTAAAATTTCTCAGGAAGATTTGGTCAGTCAATTAATTCCTTTATTACCTTCTGACATTGCCGAAATTATTGTAAAACAACCAGCAGACAAATGTGATGATTTTCAACATATAAAGAAAGTTTTGTTAGATAGGTTTAGGCTAAGTACGGGCGCCTTAAAACAAAAATTTGAAACTCATCAAAGAAAATCTGGTGAATTATGGGTGGATCTGATTTATGAGTTAAGGGGTTATCTTGATAATTGGTTAGAGTCATTAGAAGTGAGGGATTTTGAGTCCTTAAAAGAACTAATGCTCACGGAACAATTGAAAAAAGTGTCCCTTTTGAGATAAAAGAAAAATTTATGGATAATTGGGAGGAAATAAAGATTGCTTCTAAACTCGCGGAAAAATCGGATAAATTTGAGAGTATAAGAAGAGAATTTAACAGGTCGGATAGAAAACCGTGGGAAAATAAATCTTTTCAGGATAAGCAAAAAGACAGCTTTAATTCTAAAAGTAGAAAGGAAATTAAACCGAAATCTGAATTTGAGAATACGAAAGAGTGTGGGAAATTTGATCAATTTAAGAAGGACAATGCTTTCGAAAAGCAAAGACAAGTCAAATGTTATAATTGTTTGGCAGTGGGCCACATCCGTCCAAATTGTCCGGAATTGTTAAAAAGTAAAACTAATTATGAAGATAAAAGCATAGCTTGGATCATTACTAGTGATGGGAAAAGTGAAAATAATGGGGAAGGTGTGGAAACCGAGTTGCCTATGGTTGATTTATGCGTGAATGGTAAGAAAGTAAAAGCGATTAAGGACACAGGTGCGCAAATTGCGGTTTTTGATGCTAATGACATTCCGTGGAGTGCTAAGAAAGTGGGAAATGTCTTTCTTATACCGGCCCTCGGAAATAGACAAAAAGCGGATTTGGTGTCAGTGCCGGTTGCTTTGATGGAAGGTGAAAAAGAGTATGTTGAAAAAAATGTGGTGGTTGCAGTTGTGAGAAAACTAAATTCTCCGCCCCTTATAACACCAGCTGTTTATGAATTATTAAAGTTAGGAAATATGGATAAGCAAAATTCAGTGTGTAAACAGGTGGAAAATCAGAGAGAATTAAATGGGCAGGGAACCTTCAGATTGTCTAGCGATCATGAGCAAAAATTTGTTAGAAAAATGATTGTAAATGAAATCTGTGAAAGGGATAGTAAGTCTGTTAATGAGATGGAGGTAAATTCACCGGAAGACGTGACTAACAGGTATTTGGAAAAAGGGTCTAAATTGATCGATACAAAAGAGGGTGCGTCTAAAACGGATAGTGATAAAAGGTCAGTTAAAGGAGGTCAATTTCAGGAAAAGAATTCTGAGCATGATGTAAATATACCCAGGTATTTTGTTGGTAGTATGGGATTTATACATGTTAGAAATAGAATTAGAAAGAAATTGAGTTCACCGATGACTGTGGTCAGTAAATTTAACTCTTGGATAAAGGTAAATAATAGAGAAAATTGGGGGGCTAAATGCCAAGAAAATGGATATGGAAATTCAAAGTTAAAAAGAATGGAGCATTCTGTTTTTAAAACGGATCAAAAAGAAAGATTTATTAAAATCAAACAAGATTTAGATAGGAAAAATTATGATCATGAAGTTGTAAAGCGAAATTTATTGTCGAAAAGATTTTCTGATAGAAGTAATTTAGATATTGGTTTTTGGGAGAATTCTCTAAATTAAGTTTTATTCTAAATTTGGGAGTACTCATTATTGTAATATCTGTAATGTGTTTAATTATCATTTAATGCTTAATATTTTCGCAATGGTAAAACTTCATTAATTTAATAATTGCATAATTTAGTATGCTTTCTTTTTGTTTGTAGAAGTGTCCAAAAATTAAGCTTTTAAGCATGTGTTTTTTAAGAAAATTGTGTTAGGCATTGTGTTATACATGGATCTATTCTTTCTTTTTACTATTATTGTTTTTTTTTTTTGTTAGAATCATGTAAATTGTAATCTGTATTTGGTATTATATGTATGTGAAATATTTCAAAATTGTTTCTTAGGGCATCAATTGTATAAATTATTCCTGGAATTATACTCAGGTATTGTAGTTATGGGATTATAGTAAATCCTGTTGACAGCGTGGTCTATCAAATACTGAGTATGGGAATGTGTTTGTTTTCTATAGGGATTTTTCATGTGTTATTCAAAAGTCCTTTGTGCTTTGTTGACCTGTTTAGAAATTGATTGAAGGAGCTTATTCCATTAATATATATGCCAAATTTCTTCGAGAAATTTTTTCTTAGGGGGAGGTGTTGTGATGAGTTGACATGTTTCAACTCCTCCCTTATTTGTGGAAAAAGGATAATCTCTCTGGAATGAAAATAATCTGACAGATTGATCTCTATTGAGAAAAATTCTATCAATAGTGTGAATTTCATTTTCACTTTGAGATAAGCCAAGCTGCAATACATGCTTTGTATTGAATGATATGTTATCTGAATGAGTAGATAAGAATTGTAAAGTATTGTTCTTTTGGATACAAAGAACTGGGCCCCTACGAAATGCAATGTTTTCTGGGAAATTCCTGGAATGCAAGGAAAGCCCCTGGGAAGTGAAATTGCTGACGGGAGTTGAAGGTGGAAGGAGTTGAATGTTGAATCAGTTGGTTGTGAAACAAGCTAGAGTGAGGTTGTCTTTGAGAGACTTCAGAATCTTAGGATTTTCTGAAATTGTAATTTCACAGCATGAATATGAATAATCATATTTTTTCATTTTTACTTTCGTTTTCTTTTTTTAATGTGTTAATTTAAAATAAAGTTTTTTCGTTTCAAACGATAAATGGAATTAATTAATTATATATACAACGTCTCACGCTACCACTGAGCCTTAATCAGAGTAATATAACAAATTGAAATCAGTAAGAATGTTACAGCCACATATATTCTACAAATCTCATCAAATGGATGTTGCTTTAATGTCCAACCAGTTATCCGGAATACATCTGGTCCCAATCATTCTGGATAAATGGTTCTATACTGTATTATTAATCAGTAATTAAATTTCAAGTCTTCTTCTTGACTGTGTATTCAAGTTAAAAAGTGTAATTAATGAATAAACAGTTGGAATAATAATACACAAACAAAATGAAATTAAATAAAAAATTTTTATTCTTCAACATTTTTCAAAAACACACGAAAGTAACTATACATAGGGTAGATGTGTCAGTAATGGACTGCCTTCCAGTAATGGGCCACCTTCAACATTTTTGGTTTATAAAAAAATACCAATAAAAATTCAGCTTTTTTTATTTCATTAATATGCTTTCTTTAAATTCTAGTTTTGAATACAATCATAATATCAATTATCTATTATATTTTGCGGGGTGTCCATTACTGGAATTTAGAGTGTTTTGATTTATTTCTGTTATTTACAATTAAATTTCGATTCACATTGGGAAATGTGACTATGAGCATGGTTAAATATTGTTGGTAGATTAATATAATATTAAAAAATTTGGAATATAACAATTATAACTATTAATTAAAAAATAATTTTTAAAGAAATTCCTTAAGGCTGCTCGTCAGTAAACTTCCCGGTTCCCCTCGCTAATGTTATTGCTATGGGCGTAGGATGCATTTGTGTTTTTAAAATATCTCCTCGGAAAATTAATATTTTTAACTTCTGTTTTCTTTGTATTGTTCTTAAAGAATGTCTCTTTTTCTCTTAGTTGTCAATTTTTTTCCTAAAATATATACTTAATTTTATATGAAATGTTAAAATCGTATTCAGTTTCGCTAAGATTTTAACACATAAAAATATAAATTAAGCACATAGTTTAGAAATATTTTGGTAACTAAGAAAAAAAGAGACATTCTTTAAGAACAGTACACAGGAAACAGAAGTTAAAAATATTAATATCCCGAGGAGATATTTTAAAAATACGAATGCATCCTACGCCCATTGGATTAACATTAGCGAGGGAAATCGGGAAGTTTACTGGCGAGCAGCCTTACGGGTGTCTATTACTGGCACATCTACCCTATATATGTTAAAATTTATTCAACCCATATGACTTAAAATAGTAGTTAAACACTTAGAGAGAGAGAAGTTATATTTGAATGTAATTTTTTGTTTTTTATTTATTATAATAATCATCATTCGTTTATTGCCCCCGGATTTTGCACAAATGATACCAATGCTATCAGAATATCCTAGATACTTCTAATTATTTTTAAAAAATCTTAACAAATATTAAACATTTAAAAAATATTATCTAATGATCAAAATAAATATTTCAACTAAACTGCTTATTATCTCCAAGATTAAATTGAAGGTTGCAAGAAACATTAAAAATCTGTACACTAACATAACATATTATAAAACTGTTAAGTAAATTGTAATACTCAAGTAATCATGACATTCATATAATATTTTCACAACTAAAAATAATTCATTAAGATATGTTATTTAATTCCTTCAATTAATATTTATCTACTCTAAATGGATACCAAAACTTTTATCTTCAAACATGTGTCTTTATAAACATACACAATATTTATTTGATAAATATATGCTCTTTTAATTCCTACAATCCATGGTTCATATTAATCTACCTTTAAAAAGAATACAACTTTAAAATCACCTTCCACCTGTTTTTAAAAGTACAAGCAATTTTTACAATATACGTAGTTTATTTAATAATTAAATAAGCATTTTTTATTCGCAAAATATCAGCAAAAGTTGGAAATTGAAAAATACTTATTTTTTAAGCAAAATATTAACCAAATATACTATGTATAATATTAATCACAAATGCAATAAAAGAGTCTTAATATTGAAAAATACTAGAAACTTTCTTATTAAAATGACCTATCACATGTAAACAATCATAAAAGCTGTGTACGAAAGGGCTTTTCACCTACTTTGAGAAGGATGAAATTAATATTCGAGATAATATTTTGCATACTAACTTTTCACCATGTATGAAAAGAAGTGCCCCAGAATAGACATTCATTAGCCCTCCCCCCCCCTTTCCAAAATAAATTTATACACAGAATTTTCGATCCATTGCTTTTATTTTAATTTTAAATATGAAATAAATGGTAGAAAGTACATTCATTATCTTAATATTTTTGTTCTTTTAAATTCAAATCAAATTGGGAAAGTAAATTGATTTGCCATTATATTAGATGAGTTTGTTAATAAAATGTGTAGCTCTTATAGTTCATTTACAGGGACACACAAAAGTAAAAATCATGCAAAACTTATCATCATGGTAATATCAGAAATGGTGAATCGATTCGGATCTAATTGGGACAGTATATTGATCTTGCAAGTATCTTTGATCTATTCAATTCATTATTCAAATATCCCAGGTCACCTAACGTAAAAACCGCCCATGTTCAAAGCAAGATATATAAAATTAACTGGTACAATTTTACTTTGGGATGTCCAATTGCATGACTTTTTGCCCAAATTTCATTATTTCTTTTTTCTACCAAAAGACGAATTAAATCTTCTTTTAGCACCTCCCTTCTACACTGGCCCCCGGGGCAAAAAAAAATGAAAGAAAGAAAATAGCATTGTAAAAGTTGTGTAGTAACTTAATTTTAATACAATTGTAATTAATTTAAAAATCATATTGAAAATTTGTTAAGATGAATTGCATTCGATTATAACTATATACAGTGACCTCTCACTTACATGACTTTCAGGGGACTGTAGAAAAAGTCGTATAGCTGAGAGATCGTCTTATTATACAAGTTTCAAACTTTATGTGTATTAATTATTTTACCTATATTAAAAACGATAAGTTTTGAGTACTAAGAACAGATTTTAACAAAATTTATAAAAATAATAATAAAAAATAAAACATATTTTAAAAAGTTCACTCACCACTATGTTTACTTTGAAGATTAACAGATCAGATTTTCTCAAAAAATGAAGTGATATTAGTTTGTCTCTGTCGTCGACTAAAAGAGAAAATGTCTTTTTCTAAGTCTATTAAAGTTTTTAAGCTATTTTGGGAATAATAATTTTGGTGGACATAATTCTTTAATGTATTTATACTGGCACTTGCTTCTGAAAAAATTACAGCAGCAGAAACATTGTTTCCATCTTCACCACCCTCCTCGCTCACGTCTTCATTATTGATATCTTCAAAGATTTCTCATTACAGGATTCTCATACGCTTTCAAATTCAGGTTCATCTGTTGACCTAGCAGTTTGGTCTTGTGAAAAACCACATTTCCTAAAACAATTCTCAACTTTCTCCGATGTCACATTTTTCCATGCAGATGCTGTAAGATGCGTGGCATCTAAAATGGAAATTGCTTTAGCTTCCTTTTTGTTTTCCGAATCAAATATAAAACGACAAATCAAACTCCTTCTGTAGTTTACTTGAAATTCTTTATAATCCCTAAATCTAATAGCTTTAATCTGTTTGTAGAATTTGCTGGCAAAAATAGCACTTTAATTTGTTCCTGAAATGGTAGATCTTTTATATCTGGATGTGATGGACATTGATCCAGGAAAGTGCATTTTGCAATAACCCTGATTTCTCACTCAGTACTATACAGAGACATGATCTGCAGGTGGTCATTTGGCTTTTGTTAAATAGCAGGCACAAGAAAATTCCATACAACCACCTTCCCGCATAGATTTCGTCATTAATAACACAACAAGGTAGATAAGAAATGTTATTCATTATTTATAAACACTTTAACAATAATCAAATTGATAAAGATAAGAAACGTTAATGATTTGTAATTTAATGATTAGAAAAATGAATTCTTGAATGGGAAATGTAAACTCACTTGAAACGTTTAAAGCGTCGCATAACTGAGAGAAGTTTAGCATTATTTCCTATAAAGCATGGACGAGACCAAGAGAATTCGGGGTATAATCGAGAGAGTCGTATAAGTGAGAGGTAACTGTAATTAATATTTGTGAGAATTGCAAAATGTGTTTTTTTTCCTGATACAGGGTATCTCTTCTTATCGTTCACTAATAGCTAATTTCTAAACCGTTAGTTTTATAGATATAGTTCCAATTGCAAAAAGGTCTCAAACTTTGTTTTGCATCACATAAAAATCGATTACGTAAAAATGATTACTTTTTAAATAGTTAAGGAATTAAAAATTGTACATAATGCCTGGGTCCAATAAGTTTTATTTAGAAAAAATTTAAGTGTTCTAACAAGCAAAACAGTAAAAATTTATTCTTCAATGACTAAAACTTACTGAGTTATGATACTTAGAACTTCATGAATTTTCAGTGCTTGAATCACTAAAAATGGAAAAGTGTCTTTTTTTGTACTAGAAAATCTGAAAATGCATGAAATTCAAAGTATCATAAAAGTTTTTATAAGTTACAGGCAAAAATTGAGTTTAGCCATGCAAATTTATTTTAATGATGTGGATTCATCTCCATAGAAAACAGCGTCTATATTTGTTTGCAAAATTGTTTCAAACATTCTGTTTAAAAGCCGTTTAATTAAAATGTCCATTGGTAGCATACAAAGAGATTA
Source organism: Maratus michaelseni (assembly GCA_963931845.1). NCBI lineage: Eukaryota > Metazoa > Arthropoda > Arachnida > Araneae > Salticidae > Maratus > Maratus michaelseni. The sequence goes on along the minus strand of OZ007594.1, from coordinate 202,932,935 downwards.
GTTACATGTTATAAAAATAATAGGTTGTTGGAACCTGTTGTCTATCCAACTGTAAGGGGGGATGATGCTATCTGTTAACCAAAAGTAACTATTTCCCATCCCTAGAGCTCACCAATGCTGTCATTTCTTTGAATGGCACTAGCAATTTCACCGAGAATATAAGAAGACTTCAAATGAAATTACAAGCTCTGTTTATTGGTAATCCATGTTCTTTACAAGGTACACAATACACCTGTAATCAAATGCCGGAGAGGAGGTAAATGCAAGTACATGTTGATACTATGCAGAGGTAAAGCTGAGTATCTCTAGAAAACTGTCACAACTTTCACAGATCGTATAAGGCATTGGCAAAACAATAGAAATTTAATTAGCCAAAAATATATATTCTGGCGATAGAGGAGTCTGAACAGACAGACACATGTGGTTTTATCTGTTAATGTAAAGTGAATGAGATTAAGTCGAAGAGCAATTATGAATTTTAACGCCAGCCTGATTAAAACCGCATAATGGAGCCTTGTGAATTTTTGCAAGAAACCACCCTAAAATATTACCATGTAAAAAGCGGAAGATGAGAGCTAAAAATATGACAAATGGGCGCCGATGTACCATAATATGGCAAGTAAAAGGCCGTGTGAATAAGAAACGAAAGAAATAATTTTTATATGCCGTGAGAATTGACAGTCGATACACTAACCAGACTTGTATAAAACCAAAAACTTTCTGCGCACATAAATATTGAGTCAAAAACTTTCTGCAAATTAATTTAATGTTAATCAAATTACGTGTTATATTATTTTGACGATATAAATTAAAAGCAATAGTTTAAAATAATTACCATTTAAAATTAATTAATATTAATTAAAGAATAATTATTTTGGTTAAAAAAATAATAAAGCTATAAAAATGCATGATAGGAAGAGCTGAATTCTTATCAATTATTTTGTCAATGCATTTAGAAACAGCCCAATCCTTAATATTTTAACCTCTTCGCAAGCGTCTGTAATGTCACAACAATGTTTTGCATCTTTAAATTTTGAATTGTGCACAAACAGTAAATAAATCGTACATAAAATTGGGGAATATTTCTAATTTTTTGGTATTTAATTTTTTGTTTCTAAAAATTTTTTCTGCAAAGTTTTGAATTTTGCAGAAAATTTTCCGCGGACAGCGTGCGTCTATATTATACAACTCTGACACTAACCATCGAAATATAGATGTACTACATCTGTGAACAAAGATTTCTCATTGTTGCCAGGCGCAAGACTTCTTTTCTTTTTTTTTTTTCTTTTTTTTTTTTTAAATAGATGAAAATGCAGTCAGAGGGTAATAACGAGCAAAATAAAATGAGAGATTAATTTTTAGGAAAAGAAACTGGGAATAAATAATTTGTAAGCTGGCAATTAAATTTCGCCTTAAGATAAAATTTAGAAACCTTATACTTTCGGATGGAGGGGCAATCCAAACACATAAATTACATTGTAATATATCAAGTTAAATCTCCTTCCTTCATATCCTTAAGCTCACTTCATGTGCACTCAGTGATTCTTTCATATATACAACTACTCGTTACTTGGCGGAGTACTCAATATTTGGCTAAAGTACTACTCTATACACCGCTATTCAACTTAACTATACTTCTCTGGGTATCAGAAGCGGAAGTGAGAATTTCAGGGTTGGGGGGGGGGGGGGGAATTTTGATGATTGATTATGTTTTGTTACAATAAAACAGAAAATTTGAAAAAATGTTTTTTTTTTTTTTAGAATTTTAAATTTTGTGTGCTCGAGGAGAAAGAAGGATTTAGATGAATTTTATTTTATTAAAGCAGAAATTCACTAAAATGTGGAAGAAGCTTTTTCTCCCCTGTATTTACCTTTTTACTTCTAAATTAATGATATAACAGTGTTTTAATGAATTTTTTAAAAAATCTCGATTATAAGCCCTCACTGTCCTCACTAAATTTAACTGGTTTTGATTTTGAAAATGGGGGAGGAGGGAATTACATTTGGGTTTTACAGTAATTATTAAAAATAATAGTTGAAATTTCAGTAATCTCTGTCTAAGTTGGACTTTGTGTAAGACGAAAATCTGCTTAACATGGAAAGATTTTCAAGCCCTGGGAAACAAGAGTGGTACTTGAGACTAGAGAGGGGTCCAGCCCTATACCCCCCCTTCCTCCCTCCCATATCGAGGTCAAAATTTAATTGTCATTTGGAAAATATTTTGATGAAAGTATAGTTCTACACTGGTCAGGTAACCCAATTTCACTCGAACTCCATCTAACCGATGGGTCCGGTTTATAAAACAATTTTGGGAAAAGAAACACAGGCACAAGAAAATATTTGAGACAAACTTCTTACTATTTATAATTAAATGCAAAAAAATGCACGAGGATTTCTGTGAAAAATGTATATGACACATTTATAAATATTGTTAAAAACTAGTGTAGAAAGCTAACCTTAAAAATCTAATAATATATGTAGAACAGAATCATTACATAGAACCATAATTAGAGTACTGGAGACAGCACAAATTCTTATTAACATACCTCAATTGAATAGTGTGGTTTTCCTTCAAATGTATACTCAGTCATTTCCACCTCCATTCACGATTTTGTCTCCTGCATCAAAAACTTTGATTTTGAGAGCCCTATTTAAATGAAATTTAGCTGGAGCAATGTTACTAAGGAATATGAAGAGAAAAACACACATATGCACTTGGTAACATTTCTACAGCCTGTGTGTCTTCATCTTGAGTTATCGAGTTCCATTCATTCCAGGAAAATCTTAAGATTCTGAAAAGAAAAGACATCTTATGTACTTAAAGGTCAACAGAAATGTATTAACATATCCATATATATATAAAACAGGGCCGAAACTAGCTTTTTTTTTTCACAGAGGGCAAACATGGATTTTGGCATCTACACCCCCTCCCCCTCACTTTTTTGCAAAGTAAATTTACAAAGAGAATTTTACAAAATTGATATTAACTGATTTAAAATAAAAAATATGCAATCACAGTTTTGTCCAATATTTATAAAACCTGTGAAACTGGAATCAAAATTAACGAGAAAAATTCTGGTTTATACAGGTTTTCCTATTAGCAAATAAAATTGCTGGTATTCTTTCTGTCGAAACCATGTAAAATTTTCATTTAAGACAAGATTCTGTTACACACAGATTTTACTGTAGTTGTATTACATTGCAATTAAGCAGGCGTTTAAAGTCATATGAGTCACAATGTCTTAAGAGCTGAAAAACCAGGATTTTCTGTAAGTATAACAATGAATTCCATTTCAATACCGTAAAATATATGTGTGCTATATACAGCCAATTTCACAGAAGTATTTCTTCCTATGTTATTACTGTTATGTCTAGATTCTTTCCTAAACCTAACATAAATTATCAAAATTATAATAGTGACCTAGAACCAAAACAAATAATTTTTAACTAAATATTATATTTTGTGAATTTTCCAACCCATAGTGTTTAGTGTCCCAATCATCTCAATTCTTCTTTTGGATTTTTCAACTGAAAAACATTTTTACTCAAATTTCATCTATATATTTTTTGTATCAAACAACAAACCAAATGTTCATTTGGAGTCCTCGACACACCCCCTTAGTTTCGGCTCTGGTATAAAATAAGAGATTAGTGTTAGTTCTTTACAGAAGGGCCTGATTATCACAATGGGTAACAGGGCGGCCTTGTATTTTTCTTAAAGTGAGTACAAATAGGGGTTAAAAACATGTTACAAGGGCCCAACAGTGGATCTTTGTACTAAGGCCTCATGTAAGGTTAGTCAGGCCGTACTTTAGATCATGTATTCATAAAAATCATGCATTTTATAAAAAACAAATCATGCTTGTTACTCTAAAGACACTCAATCTGAACAACAATGTAGTTACATTAAGCTTTAAATTGAAATTAAAATATAAAATAATATAAGAATCCTACATCCTCAAACACTGCAAACCAAACAATAAAATCGGCAAATAATTATTGAGAAAATAAATATTCCCTTTATGGTACTGCCCTACAAAATATTAAAATTAATAAAAGCATATAAACTGCACGACTGCGTGGACAAAGATTAATAAATAAAAAATATTAATTTTGAATAGAACGCGTATAACTTATACAATAGCATTTAATTGCAAGACAAAAATAATAATGATAATAAAGGATACAGATTGTACTAATTGTTAAAAAGGGGATTGTTAAGAGATATAGCTGCTCGGTTACAACGACTTTAAATAAAAGTGCATGAATACATGCTTTCCCAGTTGTGAGTATAAAATTAGATAAATCTTATTTTTACAGAGCAATTTTTTTTTTTGCCTAAGATACGAACTTTTCATCCCCACCCCCTTAATTATTATATTAAATTCGTAAAATAACATCGATCAAAAATAGTTGAAATAACAAGATCAGATCCTAACACTACATAAATTGTAACACTGACATAACCAAAAAAGACAGAAAAAAACACACAAAACACTTACCTGATATATTTTTTCCAGTTTACATAACTCTTTTCTGCATGCTAGACGTTTTAAACGTAACACACGTCTTGATTTTCATCAAAACAAAACAAATTTTAAAATATACCAGAAAAGAAGTACTTGGCAATCAAATAAAGTGAGATAAAGAAGCCAATGTGGTAAACATGAACTCGCTCTAAGCGTGTGGAGAGTATGTGCAGTAGATTGCGCAGATTGAAGATTCTGGGTTCCATGTTTTTGATGTCATACTGGAATGATCAAGGCTAACAAAAAAGAAAGGCTACCGCGGTGCTTTACGCTCTTTTTTTTTACAGACCGCGGGAGTCACGTGATGCTCGAATCGTATCTCTAGTGGCCCTATACCAATGCAGGTGTACGAAAAGAGCATTACGTCACTCTAGCCTCTAGCGGTCTGTAAAAAAAGATAAGTGGAATGCACCGCGGTAGCCTGTCTTTTTCGTTAGCCTCGGGAATGATCTATTAGATGGAAACGTGGGATTTTTCAAGGGAGTGTGTTTGGTTGCTGTTTCGCCGGAGACGGCAAGTGCAACACACGAGACATTTTTTCTTTTCTGCATCATCTTTCTGATTGTTGAAGAAGAAATTCATCACACAATGTCACAGGTAAGATTAATAACACGCAGAGCAGTAGCAAGTATTATGTATTCTTATAACGTAATCCAATACTTTCTTATTTTAAAGATAGTAGAAATAATAATATGAATAATGAAATATAAATGGTTGCTATTCAATTACGGAATAAGTGACCATAAAAATGATGGAGTAATTTTCTACCTTATTATTTTCTTCTATCTTTACAAGAAGAAAGTATTGAATTCATAAAAATTTTCGACTTCCGGTTTTTGACGGATTTATACGTTTTAGTAGGTCCTGAACATGATTTGACTGTTTTTAAAAAGTGTCTGTCTGTATGTACGTGACAAAAATTTTGTAGGTGCTGTATCTGAAGAACTAATGCACGAAATTTAATAAAACTTCAGATTTAGTTAGATTTTGATATAAATTGGTGGTGATTCATTTTTGGTATAAATCGCCCAACAGGTGGCGCTGCTATGCTGCATATTTCTTGATTTCCACAATAGCTCTATCTGAAGAACTAATGCAGGGATTTTCATCAAACTTCAGATTCGGTTATACGTGTTGAACATAATAATCTCTTTCATAGGAATTACCCAAGAACACTTTCATTAATCTAAAGCAATAAATCCTCGAAACCACTCACGATGCTATTTTTAACTGTCAACAAAAGAACTCAATGAACTGACACCCACACAGTAAACAATGCCGAAAGTAATTTAAGTGATTTAATGTGTTTTTTCTCAGAGGATTATAAACAACAGACTAATTAGTGCATTTAGGGCAGGAAATCCACACAGAACTTTAATAGCATTTAAAAACTATAAACCATCTTGAAAAAAGGTTTTGCACCCTATTTCATCATGTTATGAAATGTATTTTCCCAATGTATCACATAATGAGATCAAGGAACTTTAACAAGCTTTCTGTTAGAGTTTAAATATATTTTTTTAGTCTTATGAAATATGGAGCGCGGGTAGTAAGGAGACAAAGATGCTCCAAAAATGATGTAATAACGTTATGTTAAATTGTAGTGTGTAGAACGCGATTGTAAACTTTATTATGAATATACAGGGTGTCCCTAAACTCATGGTACATACGCTAGGGGTGATAGAACACATCAAGACGAGTAATAGTAAATAGGAAACCAAAGGTTCCAAACGTCTTCCGAAGGAGATAGGCGCCATTAAAGTTTAAGGTTCAAAATTTCAAATAATTATAAAAAACGGAAAAATTGGTCGATTCATTCGCGGTTTTCAGTATTTTCTTAAAAATAAATTTTAAAGAAAAAGTTTAAAAAATGCGCACAGAGGGCGCTTTAGACTTTGGAGTAACGAACAACTATTTTTTACCGTTATTTTTTGTATCTGATTAAATGCTTTCAAAAGCTTAGACTTAAACTTAACTTTTGAGCTCAATATCTGAACCGTTGGGAGTGGTTAAGTAGCGCAAACTGAACTGTGTTCAGGAGTTGAAATTTGAAACCCCCACAACACAGTTCAGTTATTCCCGATCTTGGTGTCGTAGACCAGGCAGAAACTACTACCCCCTACACGTAAAATAAACGATAGAGGGATGACAAAATTAAATAAAATAAATTTTAAAAAATAAATTTTAAAGATAAAGTTCAAAAATGCCGATAGAGCGCGCTTTAGACTTTGGAGTGATGAACAACTATTTTTTACCGACGACTCCGACGAGGACCTGGTTGCGAGGATTGCCGTCGTAGCAGGCGATATCCGGGAGATGCCCGGGGTATTCACTAATGTTCGCAACTCCCTCCGCCGGCAGCGTGAGGCCTGCATCGTTGCTGGTGGGCACTCTTTCTAGCAGTTTTTGTGACATCATGCGTGTACCATTTTCTACGTGTCAACCTTCATTCATATTGCGCACTACATGCATACATCAAATTGTTTCTTTTTATTTTGCGCGAAGAAATTGCACATGTCTGTTATGAATAAATTTTCTGTTTAGTTTTGTCATTACTCTATCGTTTATTTTACGTGTAGGGGTTAGTAGTTTCTGCCTGGATTAATTTTAACACAATTATTCAAATTGGTAAAGAAATCATATATGAGTTGTAATTTTCCAACTGCACGAAAAATGACCGGGCCAGGATTCGAACCTGCGATCTCTTGGCTGAAGCTGCCATGCTCTACCAACTGAGCTATCACGGCATGAACTGGATGAATTATGCCCTCCAGATTCAACCAGGATAGCTCAGTTGGTAGAGCATTGCACCTTCAAGAGATCCCAGGTTCGAATCCTAGCCCGGACATTTTTCGTCCAGTTGTAAAATTATAACTCAAATTGTTTCCGCTTGGTCTGCTACACCAAGATCGGGAATAACTGAACTGTATTCAGGAGTGGGAGGGGGGAGGGAGGTGTTTCAAATTTCAACTCCTGAACGCAGTTCAGTTTGCACTACTTAATCACTCCCAACGATTCAAATTTTGAGCTCAAAATTTAAGTTTAAGTCTAAGCTTTTGAAAGCATTTAATGAGATGCAAAGAATAATGGTAAAAAATAGTTTTTCGTTACTCCAAAGACTAAAGCGCCCTCTATCGGCATTTTTTGAGCTTTATCTTTAAAATTTATTTTTAAGAAAATACTGACATAAAGAATAGTTTTAGCGAAAACCGCAAACGAATCGACCAATTTTTCCGTTTTTTATAATCATTTGAAATTTTGGACCCTAAACTTTAATGGCGCCTATCTCCTTCGGAAGACGTTTGGGACCCTTAGTTTCCTATTTAATATTGTTTGTCTTGATGTGTTCTATCACCCCCTAGCGTATGTACCATGAGTTTAGGGACACCCTGTATATCTTTAACCTAAATTATGTGCCTTTAATGAATTTGCACGATAATTAACATAAAACGAAAAGTCTTTACAGTAGTAAAATACTACACGGTGCTGCCAGCACAGAGCACAATAGATTAATTTCCGAATACGTGGATTACAATAAAGGTTAAAACGCAAGCACATGAATTATTCAAGCAGAAGTCCCATGTATGGAATACACATTAAAAAGTAAGAGAATTTTATTTACCTTCCCTGAATGTTAATAATATTTTGAACAATTCTATAAGGCATTATATTTTATATATTATGATTAGAGAAGTGCTCTAATGCGTTACTAATGAGAATTAAATATATCCATCAAGATGCTGACACAAGTTGTTGCTGATTAGGTTTTGTTGTAAATAGCTCAACAGGTGGCGCTGTTATGCTGCATTTTACAGGATTTACACGATTTTAGCGATAGTCATATCTAAAAAATTTATGCACGTAATTTCAATAAACTTCATATTCTGTTAGACCTGATTAGATTTCGTGTAAATCATATAACAAGTGGCCCTGCTATGATGCATTTTTGGATTCTAAACTGCATAATAAAAAAAAATTATGCTTTTTGAAATATTAACATGTATGAAATAGAAGAAAGTTTTGAGAATGGCATATCCGAGAAGTTTAGATTGACATAATTAATCATGAGTGCAGCTATTTCTCTGGATTCCCAACTCAGTCTTTGTTTGGCATCGACAACAAGTTTGATTCTGAGGAGGTTTTGCGCAGATGGGAATTCATTACAACAGAGTGCAACCAAAGGAACATAACATTTATTTAATTTGCAGCTGATGATGATCCTAAAGTGTTAAAAGCTATGATGCTCGTGAATGTGTTATTCGCTTCTCCATTACTGAACACACTAAGTATGTGTAACCGTAAAATGAAAAACCACACTGAAAAATGTCAAAGCCTAGAGGGATTCATTTGTAAAAATGTCGAGATGCCTTTTGTGGTTCAAGCTACTGTGCATATAGGTGCAAAGTTGAGATGCCAATTTCTGAAGCCAGAAATCATTCTCAAAATAGGAAGATCCACATGTGATGTAAATCACGTAGACAAAAGGCAATGCATTGTTTTCTACCCTCAGACTTGCAAAGGGAAGACAAACAAATCTTATGCACCTGCAGAGCACTTGTGTTCTACGAATGTAATTGAAGCCACCACCGACCCTAAAGCAGAAGTAACCAAGCTGTGTCTGAAGATTATGGGTTATGTTTCAGATTCATTCAGTAGTAAGAAAATTACTCCAGCCAAGCGAATTGAGATGATTCGGACAGCTGTATTTTGTTTACGAGAATGGGCATTGTGGTTACAATCTGCAGAAATCCTGACCCTTTCGGACAACTTCATTACAACAAATGCCTACTATTGCATAGTGTTGAATGCCCACAGCCTTATTTTAACATGCATGTATCTAGTTGAAATTGATTAGCTACATACCCTGCACTCACCTTGGTTGGGTTCACAACAATGCGAGTCTCTATTTCAAGCAATGAGATGTATGTCTGGTGTCTTTTCTATTACTGTTAACTTCAGTATAATGAGCCACATTCAACGAATTCATCGGCTAGATACCCAAATTAAGGTTAAGTCGAACACAAAAAGCATTGTAATTCACAAGAAAAAAGATTATTCTCATCGAACAAATCTAAATGCACCTGCGTCAGCCTGTATTACTGAACAACGAGTGAAGACTTCTATAAAGAAGTTCAACAAGCTCTGACAGCTGCACAACAAAAGGCCGAACAACTTCTTTCTACAATCAGCATCATTGTTAGTAATGCACAAATTCCCAAAGTAAGTTTCAGGGAACGGAACATTGACCGACATGTAGAAGATGACATTGAAGACCTGGAAGATAGTACTGATGAAGATGCAGAAGAGGAGACACGTGGGATCACAGATACTACAGTTTATGATGAAACTGAAATTTGTCAAGAAGAGGAGGTTAATATATCAGATGGTCATTGCACGTTTACCCGTTGTAAACTTGTGGGCAATAGCTTTCGACCTACGTATACAATTTCAGGTGGTCCTTTGCCAGAGAACTGTGCTTTCATTGAATATGAACACCGCGATTATTCAGAAGACTACTGCTTTATGATTGCTTGGAAGTAAAGAACGGGTTTCAGCAGATCGATTAATAACAGTCCAAGTTTAAACTTCACTAACTAGCTCAAAGTAAACGTGACAGTAATGGAGAAAATGTATGTCAGAAACTGTCTGGAATTCTTTTATTTGTACCTAAAGCAAATTGCGGTTCTTCATACGGTTTCTCTGGGGGAGGGTTGTTGCTAAAACTGTACTCAAGTCGTTCAGTAATTGTTTTTCACCTCAACACTGAATTTTATAGAGTTGTACTACTTTTATCTTTCACCTATCAAAAGTTTTGTTTATGTGCAAAAACTCCAAAATATATACTCAGCTTTATTTAAGTATACCGTTGTTACAAAAAATGTTTTTTTCAAATGCAAGGGTGCTGTTCTGAACGTCTGTGCCAGACAACTTTCTGCTCCTGTTTTAATAATGAACTAGACGTACTACCTAGTGACATTAAAGCAATCTATTCAGGCATGTTGTAAATCTTTATGGCTTGTGTGAAGCGATTGATGTACTTCCAACAGGGCTTAATTTCTAACAAAAAAAGAACCGGAGCCCTAATATTCTGCAGTACTAATAACTATAGCCTGCCCCCCCCCCTCAGGTTATAATGCTTTTTCATTTAAATGGGGTATTTTTCAGTTACCATCGCCTTACCCACCGATGTCGCGACAGCTTTCGGTTGTTTTGGGGATTGATAAGTATTGATAAGTAATTATGGATTGATAAATAATTATGTCACATATATTGTTTTGATAGAAAAGAATGCAAAAGCTTCTATATGGGAGAAAAAAGAAAGGGTAATTTAGGCTTCAGTTTTCCGGAAACGCTTGCACTGGGCTCCGGAGTCCAGTATTTATGGGCTCCGGTCATTTCCGACCAATATTTAAATATTTACTAAAAGCAGAGAAGTACCGGAGCCGGGCTCCGGTGGGCTCCGGCGCAATTTAAGCCCTGACTTCCAAGTATTTGTCAAACCGTTGTTTTATTATAGTGCTTGTCCAATTGTATCCAGTATAACTAATCTTTAAATATTGAACATAACTTTTTGAGAAAAATTCATGCCCTCCGATTGTTTACGTACCTTTTCTGTCATCAACCACTTACAAATAGTAACCTATTGATTTTTTGACATACGGAAATGCAAGTGTTTTTGATTTACAAATTATTGTTTTTTGAGTATTTTGTACGGCTGTTTTATTTTTTTTCCTTGTTTGCTGTTATATCAGTTTGACAATCTCTTACAGTTGTCACTGGAAGTTTGTATTTAGAACTATACTATTTTCGTATTTTGGACAATTTTAAAAAGTTAAAATGTTTAAAAAATATCTTTTGAAATGCAGTAAAATCGAGTAAAACTGTTAAATTACAATCTTTAGCAATTTAATCACGTGTAATCAAGCCTTTCTTTTTCGTTAGCCTCGACGAATGAAGATGTGACGGATTCGATTTCTGTGCAGCTCTCACATACCTGCATTGCCGTCATTTCGCGAAACGGCGAAACTAAATTTTCATATTGGTTAGATAAAATTCCCATAAATACTCATAAATGTAAAATCGCCTGCAAACTCGAATACTGCTTGTTAAATTCATGCCCTGATCTGAACGCTGTATTCCACTATCGAAGAATTTGTTGTTTCTATGGCAACAACGCATTCCATTGAAATCATATCGAATGAGTTCAGAATCGGAGACTAAGAGCAAGATTGGCAAGATTGTACTGGCGAATGAGACCCACTCCATAGCCTTAATCTCCTTCCTTCGCATCAATGGTGAGTGACGTCAGTTTCGGCCTCGAATGAGCACCAACCGCTGTCAGCGCCATCTATTGTTTGAAATTCAAACTAAAATCAAGAATCACAGTAAAAAACTCCCGACATCCTACATAACGCTCCTGCAAGATTTTTTAAAATATCTATTGCTAATTATTGAATTTTAAAATCCATCAGTCATTTTTGGGACACCCAGTATAAAGTTAAAGTATTGAAGTTTGGCGTGTATACGTATCAGTGTTGAATTCAGACATTTTGCTCCGGGAGGGAATTCTTCAGCTCTGGAGGGGGGACATTACGAAGTGCCGGAGGGGAAATTGCTCTTCTAGACCATTAATACGCACAAAATCCTAAATCGTCTGGGGGGATGTCACCCCCTGAATTCAGCACTGATAAGCATCATGATAAAGATTATACCCGTTGTTAAATTTTAAGTTCAAGAAATTATGCGAAAAAATAGGTTTATCTATTGGAAGTTCAATTTATTTCAATTAAAACTTCACGTAAAATCAATAAAATTAATCTTAAAGGAAATATCTACTATTTTTAAAAGCAGTGGGGGGATACTGCCAGACTGTCACACGATTTACTACTACGTGTTGTAAAATCCAAATAATTTAGTTAAATAAACTGGAATATTTAAGATAAGAAACGCTTATTTAAAATTAAAGATTGCTGCCACAGCTGAAATCCACAGCTATTATAACATTTTATATACATGCAATCATATGTTTTAGGACATATCAATTCTTATATCATAATAGAATACAAAATTGGAAGTGACAAAAAATTTATTTAAAGAGAGAAGCATTGTTTTAATACAAAGGTGCTTCTGGATTTTTTTTTAAATGAACATTCTTAGAAATTTAATCTTATGCACTTTTATTAAATTATAATTTACAACCAAAAAATCACAAGTAATCTTTAATAAAAACTTCACATATGTTAACATATAACTTAATGTCATGAGGTAACATTGATGTAATGAGATAAAAGAAAAAAAATATTTTACAACTGTGATACTTTAACTCTAAATTTCAGTTATATATAATTTTGAAATTAAATTGTAATAAATAAATATTTCAACTTTCTCAAACGTTGAGAAATATTACGTAAAAGCTGAAAAACAAAAATAACAGTGTTCAGTTCTACAGGTAATTCGAAATTGGTTCTGAAAGTTAAGTCTCTCCATAAAACACCGGCAAATAAAATCGAAAAGCGGCGCTTGGCTATCCAATGCAAAAAAAAAAAAAAAAGTTTAAAAATATCGGAGCGCTAACGAGATATTTTAAAAGAACTGTTCCAGAGGATTAACATTAGCGAGCGGGGGTTTCCGCCCTGAGTGAAAAAGTTTATATAAGCTTCATGCTTCATTGCTGACTTTGTATAAATAACCTTTTTAAGGCATAATTACCGTAGACTGTCTAGTGTTAAAATTACAGGGACAGCGCGAACGCAGTCCCAACTACCAAAAATTATGCACCCCAAGCAACCGCAATTTGCGGATGTGGCGAACGTCAACCAATCAGTGTGCAATGAAAGGTCTCTGCTCGGGGGAGCCTCCTTCTTGATCAAGGCATACCCCAGTGCCAGGTAAGTATGAAACTAGATCAGCACGGAAAATATACATTCTAATATTACTTTTAATACGAAGTGGTGTCAATGGATTATTTTGTTAGTTGACAAAGTTAGAACATTCTAAATATTAGCTATTGAATATTTTTTAAACAGAAAAAATTAGGGGAGATGGGTCACAGAATTAATATTATATATGATTAATATTATATGAATATTTAATCAGTGAGATGGGTAGGTATATGTCAGCATTGACTTTGATTTTTGCTTGAAGGCTGTTTTAAGAGTCAGGGGTAGTCACTTTTAGCAGCGAAAATGTCCGATAGATGGCTCTGATTGCAACAGGTCGTCAGAAGATTTGGCGGAATAGAATTTTTAAACGCAAAAAAAGATCGAAAAAAAAGCGCTTTCACGCCAAAATATTACAATCCTGAAACTCTTTGAGGGTGGAGTTTACGATCAAGAACTCTCCAATAATATCATCGAATGTAGGTAGATGTAGTGAATGAATTTATGATATATCTGTTGTCACGGAGAATCACTATCTTCCTCCGTGTCTGTTGTGCTAGATTAGAGCAGGGGTTTTGCTTCAGGTCTGGTTTTTGCAAGGACAAAACAATGTGTTGCCTTTGAGTAGGATAAAATGGATTGAGCCTGACGATGTACACAACAGTGCATGTATGAGTCAAATACACAAAGGAGAGGATGTAGAGTAAACTTATAAACTTGTAGAGTAAAATTGTTTATTCATATTTTTATTAGTGACAGAGAGCTATTTCTTTTAGGCAACTGTCAAAGCTTTGTTACAAAAAAAAAAAAAAAAAAAAAAAAAAAAAAAAAAAGAAAAGAAAGAAAATATAACCTCATTATTTTAAGTTTGTAATTACAGGCAGGGAGGAAGAAAGGAGTTGATTTTTTTATTATTATTATTTATTTTATTTTTTTTAATAATTATATGTCACTAATTTTGTTTTTTAATTATAAATATGCCTCATCCCCAAACTTTGTTTATTCACATGGGAAAAACTTATATCGTTTTGAATATATATATTTTAATGTGTGCGATTTTATTTGAAACATGTTTTTCTAAAGTAAAAGATTTGACATTTCGTAAGCCTTTAATATCTCAAAATTAAAATGAATATAAAAGAAGGATGAAAAGTCATGCATAGGGATAGATTATGAAACACTTTTCAACACTAATACAGTATTTTTAAAGAGTTTCTCAAAAAAATTCCCTCCCCCCTCTCAATAACGCGCAAATTTCTGATTCATTTTTAAACATGAAAGCATGATATTCACAGGCATGATTTTTGAAGTAATTTGCAGTTGAATAGTTTTTTTTCTTCCGATAAATGATTTACATCTTAAATTATTAGCTATTATTGTCTCAGGACGACAGTTTTCTTTTTCTTCTTTTTTTTTCGTTTTCTGCGCGGTCGTGTTCGAAAATTCGGTTCAAAACACCAACTTTGACTACATTCTTTGAAAAACTCTTTGGCTTTTACTGAAAAAAGAAAAAAACAGTTCAATTACATAGTTTCTGAATAAGAGTGATTCTGATAAAAATCCCCCTCCCCCTCTTAATAACGCAAAACTTTCTGATTCATTTTTAAATGTGAAAGAATGATACTCACTGGCATGATTGTTGAAGTGATTCAATTCACAATTGAATAGTTCTTTCCATTTCCCGATAAATGATTTACATCTTAAGTTATTAGTAATTATTGTCTCAAGACGACAGTTTTTTTTCATTTTCTGCACTGTTGTGTTCGAAAATTTGGTTCAAAACACCAACTATGACTACATTCTTTGAAACACTCTTCGGCTTTTACTGAAAAACGAACAAACAAATCAATTACATAGTTTCTGGATAAGAGTGATTCTGATAAATTCCCCCCCCCCCCCCCTTCTTAATAACGCGAAAATTTCTGATTCACTTTTAAACATGAAAGCATGATATTCATAGGCATGATTTTTGAAGTAATTTGCAGTTGAATAGTTCTTTTCTCCCGATAAATGATTTACATATTAAGTTATTAGCTATTATTGTCTCAGAAAGACAGTTTCTTTTTTTTTTTTCATTTTCTGCGCGGTCGTGTTCGAAAATTCGGTTCAAAACACCAACTTTGACTACATTCTTTGAAACACTCTTTAGCTTTTACTGAAAAATGAAAAACAAATCAATTACATAGTTTCTGGATAAGAGTGATTCTGATAAAAGTCCCCCCCTCCTCTTAATAACGCGAAAATTTCTGATTCATTTTTAAACATGAAAGCATGATATTCACAGGCATGATTTTTGAAGTAATTTGCAGTTGAATAGTTCTTTTCTCCTGATAAATGATTTATATCTTAAGTTATTAGCTATTATTGTCTCAGAACGACAGTTTTCTTTTTCTTCATTTTTTTTTCGTTTTCTGCGCGGTCGTGTTCGAAAATTCGGTTCAAAACACCAACTTTGAATCTACTTACGCACTATTCAAGATCGTTTACCTAGGGAAAGTTTTAATAGCCCTGGCGCTCCGTGACTACTACACCCAGGTACCACTCCCGCGCCCTGAGAGAAATTTTTTCATTGGTTCTTAAAAGCCCCACCAGTGGCTGAGAGGTTGTGCTCTCGAAGCTGGTAGACGGGAGGTGCTGGGTTCGATCCCAATCGCGCCCGTCGGCCTAATCGTTCAGAGTTTTCGTGGTTTTCTTCGAGCCGTGGATTTATCCATGCGTAAATACGGGTTAGGTTCCCTTAGAAAGACCCCCACGAAGGGCACTCCTCCCGGGCCTATATCGCAAGTGCAGATAATTGGCCGTCAATAATCAACCCAACCCAACCCATTGGTTCTTAAAATGATATGTTTTAGGTCTTATATTTAGGCCAAATATTTTGGGAATTCCCCGTCCCTTAGCTATTAGCACCCAGGGCGGTCACCCAACTTGTGCCCCTTTAAAGCCGGCAATGAATGTCTCTATAATTGAAACTATGCTTTTCGAAAAACAGCTTGATAAAAGAAAGAGATAAATATGAGAAAACCAAAACGTTTTGTGTGGATTTTGTTGTTGTCTGGAAAACATAATCTTTCTTTTCGAGGAATACAACCTTGATCACATTTCTGGATTGCAATTCCACAAGCTGCGGAATCACTCGGCCAGCGTTTTTTTTTTTTTTTTTCATTTTTTTTATTATTATTAAAAAATCCTATCATATTTTTCGGATAGTAATCCTAGCTATATTTAATAACAGCCTATCGTAATTAAATAACTATTCGAAAATTCTTATGTATTTTCAATAAAAAATTCTTTTATTTCATCACAGAAAAATCGATCATTCAATAAAGCGATGATTACTACTCAGAAACTGTTGTAGGTTTTTTAATTTAAAAAACACTGGCTTCAAAATCCTGTAGCATGCATGATTGCAATCCCCGGGGGATTTATATCAATTACGGAAACTTAAATATTTCCCTTGATCTCTAATTATGATAGAAAATTTGCAAATCATAGTAAGAGTGTGCTGAGAAAAGTAAATTTACTCAGTTATTTCCGTGATTTAAGGCTACTTATCGTTATTTTCGATCTATTTTTTTTCAGTAGAAACTTTTTTATAGTGTGATATCAATTCAGTATTTTACGGATGCATAAAGTCATTTTTAAGCAAACAAATTACCTCTTCCCCTCCTGCCTCTCCTTAGCCCAAATGCTGCAAGTCTAATATTATTTTCACAAGCAAGTGTTGTTTCCGCATTCACATACACCTATATTTCGACATTCAAATACTGCTATAATATGTGGTACTCCCTCCCCCCCCCCCAAAAAAAAATAAAAATAAATAAAAAATAAATAAATAAATAAAATAAAATAAAAATAAAGCATGAGTTTTAGCTTCAGAATTTCTATTTCCATACGGAAAGTACATTTTTGTTTTCCATATAAATATTTTTTGAACGAAGTTTGCATATTAAATCTTTTTCTCTGTGTGTGTGTGATGAGGCAGACACCTACAGAGACTCCATTTAAATATGCTACTTTTCTAAAGAAAAAACAAAGATTTAGCAATTTTAATCAGTAATTCTAGAAGTATAATTAATTTTTGCCTAAAAAATCAATAAATTAGTTGAAGTTTATAATTAAAATAAGATCAATTATTAGCATATTTTATTATTATTATTAGCGCAGTTTTTCCAGTAAACATAACTGTTGGTCTAATGGTAACTCATATGTTTAGACCAAAGATCAGCCAACCTTTGGCTCAGACGCAGTATTAGCTGTTGGTCCAACAAATAGAAAAATGTTTGGCCTTGGCCAATGTAGGCGAGACTGCCAAGTTCAATCGTTGGCCAACGAAGCTAGAAAATAATGAACTTATGATATCCCAACAATTCTGTCTTGCTTGAGTGAAAAAAAAAATGTATAAAAAAGGGAAGAGTCGTAACCCACAGCAAGATGACGGTAAAAAAAAAAAAAAAAAAAAAAAAAATCCTAAATATCGTTAAGCTTGTAATAAAATCTGAAATTGTTAAAAAGGTAAAGCAATATGTATGTTTTTTTGTGTTAATGGACACAAATATGGATATACCAAGTTGGATTAATGTGTTAATTTACACTGCTGGACAAAAAAAAAGTTATCAAGTTAGACTAGTGTGTTAATTTACAGTCCTGGACAAAAAAAGTTATCACCTCCTACTAATTCCTCTAAAAATATTTGTAAAAAAAATTATAGATACCAATCGATTGGAAATAATATCTACTAATTAATGATATGCATAAATAATGTTACAGGAGTCCGCTACATATTAAATATTATACCAACTTTGAATTTTAAAGCCATAACACCCATTTTTTAACCCCATTTGAGTTCCTTGGATCGAGACAGATAGCGGAAAGGTATAGTTTATTTTATTTATCTTAAATATTCATAGAATTAGAAGAGTTTAAAGTTTGAGGATGCTAATATTAAATACATTTGACAAACTTATAAAAATCCTCCGATTGAATTTTTATTGATTTTTTAATGAAATACACTTAATAGACCCAAACATACTGCATGCTTTATTTTTCATGAAAGTTATTAATAAATTCATATTTAAAAAAATATAAATCATGACTTGCAGTAATTTTTGTATAAAAAATTCACAATCATCAAAAACATTAGTGTGTAAGTTTGCATCTCATTTGAATAATTAATTTTCGAGATACAGACAACCTTCCTCTGTTTTCAAAAGATCCACAGAAAATAAATCGTATAATATTACCTGAAACATTTTGCAGTATTTACTTGTATATAAATAGAGTTAATTATAAGTTTAAAATTCCTGTATAATTTACTGGTGTCTAAATGAATGCTTTCATTACTTTTTCTTGTAGCATTTTAATTTTATTTTCTGAAATTTTTAGATAAACCACTAACACATTTTCTTTTATAATTCTATTTAAGAGAAGTATATTCCCAGGTTACCTTGATCGATCAAGGGAACTCAAAGAGAGTGTCAAAAGTAGGTTTTACCATTTAAAAAATCATCGTTCGTGCATTTTTTAATGGTGTAGACAATTCCCGAAACAAAATTTATGAATAGAATTTAATAGTAGACATGTACCATTGTATAAGACAATAGTAGATTGGTACCTATATAGGTACCAATTTATTCGGAATAATGTCTACTATTAAATTCTATTCATAACTTTTGCTTTGGGAATTGTCTACATTATTAAAAAATGCATGAACGATGATTTTTCAAATGATAAAACCTACTTTGACACTCTCTTTGAGTTCCCTGGATCAAGGTAACCTGGGAATCTTATTTGCAGGATAATTAGTAGGGGCGATCACTGTTTTCCTTGACTTTCTAAGGTATCTATTGACAAAGGAGCTAAAGTAGGTAAGTCCTAACCTATAGTCAATCTACTACAAGGTAATCTGTGTTCAACTTTCTGCAGCTTTTGAACATTACATAACATGTTTGAACATCAAACATACACGGGGAATATACCGAAGTCGTCTATCTAGACTCAGTAACATATTGAGTTGTCCGGATAGTTCGTGCCGTTTGAGAAAATCAAATCGTACCGGAAAATTCTAACATTTAATTATTACACGTTAAATCCGATATCAAATGTCTAATAATTAACGGGCAGAATTTTCTGGTACGAATTGATTTTCCCAACCGGCACAAACTTTCCGGAAAACCCAATAATATTAAACCATTTTCTTTCTTAGTGCTATGCGAATGTGTTAAACCTTGTCAAATCAGACACAGAAAAAGTAAGTAAAATTGACTTGAGTTATTTAAAATTTTTGCGCCCTCTAAAAATTCAAGGTCTGCGCCCTTTCCCCTGGCCCAGTCCGACCCTGTTTTATATTATGCATATCCATGATGGGTAAGTATTACGCTGGCCCCAAACAACTAGCTTGGTAAAGTCAGGAGATCTTTCAGAAAATATTGTCAAAATCTGCGTTCTGAATTGAATTCCCGATACTGCAGCACGAGAAAAGGGAAAAAGTGTTATCGCGTTACACGAATCGCTTATAACTTGATAAGTAATTTATCTATCAAAAAATGGAAAACTTATTTTGATTTCAAATCGCTTGAATAGCCTGCTAATTTTATACCTTTGCGTTTAAAAATGCATCAAAAACTTTCGTGTTGTTGAGCAGGTCATTTGAGAATCTCCTGGTTGTTCTCAAATCCAAATGAGCTACTTACTGCACATTTCTGAATTCATTTTTGTTCATAAACACATGAAACTGACAGATGTTTTTATTCAGAAACTATGTAATCAAAAGACGTTTTCTATTTTTTGGTAAAGGCAGAAGAACTTTCAGAAAATATTGTCAAAGTCGGCATTTTGAACCAAATCGCCAACGCGGCAGTGCTTTTAATCTTTTGAGTGTACTGTGTTGCTTTTTTTTTTTCCTTTTTTTTCCCCGGAATAAACAGTAAATATGTTTCTGGTTGACGGAGGAAAAGGTCTGCCGGAACAAAATTTCTAAGGCAGAACTCGACTCGGTCCAGTCCGTTATAAAAGCTAAACAATTAGCCCGGAGCCTTACGAAAGCTTTATTGGCCGTTCGCGGCCCGTACCAAAAACCTGTACCAAACTGCTAAACATCCATTTTGTAAAGAGATTATCGCCGGAGGGGAAAGAAGATGAAACATGAAAACGCTTACAACAGGACAGTTATTTCCGTACAAGACGACATTGGCTCGGCTAAAAGGCTGCTATATATATTTAGTAGCTCTAGGCTCGGCTGTTCACAATAGAGAAGAGAGAATGAGACAGAGAAACCACGAAAATCCCGCGGAGTGTGTGTGGCCACAAAGCTATCCCTGCCTTCTCTTTCCCAACCACTGAGAAATTCATCAATCAGTGAGATCTCTGATGTCAACAGCAAAGTAAAGATAGAAAAAAATGTACGAAAGTATCCTTTCTGTCGCTATTGGTTTGACCTGATCTGGTGAAAGATGCAGAAACTAAATTGATTTCCAAAAATACCATGTTGCAATGTGTGGTGTACATTGAAGGGTGAGGAAGCGGGTCACCACAGAAACAGAAAATGTAACATTTTATTTGAAAAAATAGATTTTCTTTCCCTTTTTTTTTTTGGGGGGGGGGGGGGGATTGTAGAATAGAACTTCAATCAAAATGGATTTGGATTTGTTTAGATAAGCACGTTTAAAATACCCTATAATAACCAACAAAACAGGGTTTTCCTAACAACAATTATAAAACATGAATTTCTAAATTAGAGGGACTCTAAATTAGAAATACTCCAGCTGGCTTACATAATAAAATTTAAAGTGTTATAAAATACAGCAGGATATGGAGAATAATTCTTAAATGTCTCAAAGATTAGTGCATAACACGCATCAATAAATAAACACTTTTTCAAGCATGGTACAATGTAATCAGAATTTGCAGCATCAGAGAAAAATAAAATTATAGTTTATAATTGATTATTTTTGTTTCGATGCCTTGTAACAGAAATTCATTGTGGCAGATGTGTTACGTTTTCGCAAATTTTTTTCCAACTTGAAGAACAGCAAAATGGTGTGAGTCATGCATCGTCAAAAAACCTGATAAAAGTGTCGAAGCACAGTCAGGGTTCATACATAGCTGAGAAAAAAAATCCCAGATGGCTCGGCCTACAGGCACAGGTAGATTTAGAAGACGCAGACCGTGGGGCACCTGTTTGTTGGGAATTGCGGAAGAAATTACCTTTTTGCGATGATGCAACAGTTGGAACCGCCTACTTCGAAACCTAACGTGTTTGCAGGCAAAACCAGCAGGGATTTTTATTTTTTATTTATTTATTTATTTATTTTTTATTTTTTTTGCTATAATAGTTGGTCCTATAAAAAACTTGTCAATATAAAAGTTTTAGATAATATTAAGAGGATTTATAATAAATTTAAGCGGATTTGAAATCTTGGGAATTGACGAAGTTATGATTTTTTTTCTTCTAAAACCCCCTTCCCCCTTAAGGCAGTTTTTAATTATATCAAAAATCTGTCATACATAAATTTTCGGCCCTTCTCCTAGAAGTAATAATAACTTCAAACGGATTCAATTCCCTTTCAAACTAATTTTTAAAGGATTCAAAAACACTAACTCCTTCGTGACGTATTGTTTAAGGTGCACGAAATCTTTGAATTTGAACAGTTATATTTTATTACAAAAAATTGTGTCTTAATTAATTTTAAAATTTTCGACGATTTAATAAAGCAAAAATTACAATATTAAAAAACTAATGGCGAAGAATTACACTCGTCGAAAAGGGATAGAGAAAATTAGACTACATTCTTGTTTCTCAAATAGCAATTTTTTCTCTCTTCATCAGTTTGTGAATAAATATAAATTTAAGTTTTGGCCTGAGTACGAAGACTGGTATAAATATCGAGCCCGAGTCCGTTTCGAGACGAGCGCGCTTCATCACTTTTGAACAGGTTTCCATTAGTGTTCGTAGAACAAAATCTGGGGAGAGACAAGATTTTAGAAAATGTGTTTTGCTTGCTTGGAGACTGCTGTCAAGGCCGCATTTTCTTACATTTTATTTTATTTATTTATTTATTAACGGAGAATATAAACATGAAATAAACTAAACAAATATTTTTTTTTGTAAGAATCTTACATGCAAAACAATTAAAAAAATATATTAATATGTATAACACAGTACAGAAATGTAACAATTAAGATTATATTTAAAATTAAATCTAAGAACAAAGGCTTTTTAATAATTTTTCTTATTTTATTTTATGCAGAATTGAAACAATTTATTATTTTTTTTGTCATCAACCCCCCCCCCCCCCCCCCCGTTCAGGAATTTTCCTTTTAATACATGAATGTAAAAAAAAAAAAAAAAAAAAAAAGAAAGAAAGAAAAAGAAAAAAAGAAAGAAAAAGAAATACGAAACTAAAAGCTGTCTTTCACATATGAATTGGTGAGCTTCGCTGCCAAGGCCACGTTTTATTTTTTTTTTATTCATCAGGAACATAAACATGAAATAAACTAAACTATGATTTTTTATTTTTTTATTTTTTCTGTCAGTAGTGCACGTGCAAGACCCATGGATGTACAATAGATATGAAAGATATGATAGATATAAAATATGTTTTAGCACATCCATGGCAAGACCATTTTTAAATGTATTAACATATAAAATATTACGAGATTTTATTCAAAATCCAAAAATAAGTTTCACCCCCCCCCCCTTTTTTTTCCCACCAAAATGAATAAATTATAAATGTAAAGATATCTAATGATAATAATAATAATAATATTTTATAAGCAATCAATGTTTATGGTGAAAATCATTATATATTCATCTAATTCCATCACTCCACTTCATGATAAAAATAAAAAATAATAATAAACAATATTTAAAATTGGAATATTACTTTATTTTTAGGATTTCTAAATTGGTATCTAAATGCATAATTATAATTTAATTAAAATAAAACTACTAATTGATTAAAATGTACTTTTTTTAGAAAAATACATTACTCTCATTATTTTTTTATTTATTTTTTCTACTTTTTAACTTAATATTGTATTACCATCAGAAACACATCAGTGAACATATTTTTTTTATAATTCTAGTATATTAAAAAATGAGTGTAAAATCGATTGCAAAATCCCATCTTTACATAAATTAAGTGTAGTAAAATAAAAGAGTGTGAGGTTTTTTTTTTCTATCAGTACATGAGCGTAAAAAGAAAACGGAACTAAAAGATACAGCAAAAATAAACCCCGCCTTTGGATAAGGTTGCCACAATTTCATTCCGAAAACAGATCTAGCCAAAGTTGCCAAATTCACTAGATTCAGATTATGGCAAATAAAAATTTCCTTAAGTGTTTTTGTGAAATATAAATACTGTTTAGTAACGATATTTAGATTTGCTACAAACTGGACATTTTTTGCACAAATTTTTTTTAAAAAAATCAGCTATTTTTGCATAAGAAAATAGTATAAAACACATAACTTATTACTAATGAAGCTTTATTTTGATATTTGACTTATAGATGGCAGCACCACACGAAATCAGTTTGAAATAAACGGTGTTTAGCATGATGGTAAAAATGGCGCTGGATAATAGAAATATACGGCTATTGGATTATTAAATTAAATATTATTAAACATTTGCTCAATATATAATAATAGGACAGATGTTATTGGATAATTTGGGGTTTAAATTTTACTAAATACTTGCTGTAGTGTATATGTATCAATTGTTTATTTCTAAAATATGATCGATATGTTTGCTTTAGAAATGATGCTGGGTACCCGTTACTCTTAAGGCGTTATATAATATCAGAAACATTAGTTTATTTAGCAAATTTTAATGTATTTCAATTATATCAATTTGATTCCTTTTTTCTATATGAAGCGTTCATAATATCGTCGCAGCTTTTATGCATGTTAATATGTGAAAAATAAAATAAAATAAAATATAAACAATCACATACTTCCACTTCAAAAGAAGTAAATGAACATAAGAAAATTAAAAAAATTTCAAACTATTATAATTTAAGACAACGTAAGTAAAAGCGCACCCATAATCAAAAGTGATATTTTAAGTGAAAAAAATCATTTTGATGACGTTTCCAGTTTTTATTACGAATTTCTATATATTTCTTAGTTTTCCTGTATTTGAACAATTTCAATTGATCCCTTTTATTTCTCTGATTGTTTAAATGACTACATTAATAAAGTAATATTTTTAAAAAAAGCAAAAGAAACGCAATATTGAAAATCAACCCCTCTATTGAAAATCTGACCCCTAATTTTATGAAATGCCCTTAAGGATCGTCCAGAATATATAGCGAGTCAAATGAAAAGTACAGGTTAAAGTTTTAGCATTTTGTCATACTGATATAATGAAAAAATACAAACTAAGAAATTTAAAGATTGAAACTCTGATACACTTAAAGGAAAATAGATAGAGTAAAAAACTTTTTTCACATATTTATAATCATAAAAAGTTTATGTAACTTCGCCAGAATATACCAGGGGTGTCTAAATACATATTTTCGTCATTTTTCGCAAAGTGCAGGCTACCGTGGCCCCTTAAATTAATGTAGTAGTTATATATAGTAATTTTTAACAAAATGTAAACTATAGAAAATGCTTCATACTTAGTCAATCCTTTTTGAAAATCCGAGCGGGCCTGAGTTTCACGATTGTTGTGTGCGTAGACTCTTATTTGAGCATCTGGAATAATTTACAATATCACGTTGATCCGCAAAATAATACTTTATTTTTCTGCACAGTTTACTGCTTTCCGATACGTTGAGTTCATAAATGCCAAGATTTTTTTCTTATTCACGTTTTAGGCTTGTTCACAGTGTATGAAGTATGAAGATCCAAGTAAATCACATAGAAGATCCAGTGGAATAATAATAATAAACAATATTTTAAAATAAACTGTATTATAGTAATTTGTGTGATACTGTGTGATTGCTGTGAGATTTTAGTAATTTGTAATGTCTCCTTTCCTCCTTTAAACCAGGGGAGACATTTCAAAATATTCTTGATGGGGAGAGGGAGCAATGCTTTTTTTCTTTAGCGGTGCAAAATTTTCTTTCGATCTTGATGGGTACATGATACAAATGATACAGTTTTATTCCCACACGTGTTTTTAAAATTAGTTAAATTACTCCGTAATGATAAATGTGTCTAACATTGAGAATGCTGCAATAGCAAGGTTTTAGCAAATATTATTCACTAGGGAATAGAACCCCGGCTTCCCTGGTTACAGAACATCGCAGAAAACTATTTTTTTAATTTAAAATTCTAACAGATTTTTTACATTTAATATATATATATATATACTAAAAATAAATGGGGCATCTAGTATTTGTCGAGAATTAAATAAAAATCATGCACTCGTGACATCATAATTCACTTTTATATTTTAACAGAATAATAAAGCTACTATAATTTGTGACTCGTGCTATAGCCAGTATACGCGTCATGACACGTTGCCGCTATCATTATCTTTTTACGCATGAAGGTTTCGCTATGGTACTCCATTGTGAAATTTGGTAATTTTTGAAATTCAATATTTGAAAAACGGCATAATCATTAAATTTGCAATTTATATCAAGAAAAATACATTTTTTTACCTTTCTAACGAAGTTTGTCAAGCAATTTTCTGACAAATACTTTTCGAGCAATTAATTTTTTCAGTAACTTCAAATGTTTCATTTTCCGAGATTAATCTGTGGCAACGATTCGCGAAAATCCCAGTCGTCAGCAACGCATAGCTTCTTATTAAAGAGGATTATTGATAATTATTCATTTCTTGTTTTTCTTAAAATCAAATTTGATACGTTATTTTAGCTTTTTGGCAATTTCTTTTTTGTTTTTCTTCTTTTGTTTTTCGCTTTTATTTATTTATTTTTTCTTTTTAAATCTGATTTATGATGACAAATAAATTTTGAAATATCAAATTCTTTGATAGGGAAACTCCCCCGACTGACTTCGGGGGACTAAATGGCATCCCTGCCTTACTTAAACTTCCATTACAACTTACTTTCTATCTCTGATTGCATTGCAATAGCTTCTAAAGCAATATAATCTGATAACGTGTAGATCGGGATTTTATAACTAAATTTATAAGCAAATGCTGCTAATTTTTTTTATGATATGCCTATAATTTGTCAACTGTCATCTACTAATCTATCTACTTATCAACAAGGAAAAAGTTTTCGCTTCGTAGCGAGACGGTGCATGATAAAAAGTATTTTTCTCTAAATCAGCATTAGGGTGGTCCAAAAAAGGTCGATTATTATTTTTTAAAGTTTTTTACTGGTGCTATCCTCTTAATTTGTTCATTTTAGTTAAGAAATAAATATTATGAAGTTTGAGCTTAAAATTTTAATATTTAGAAGTAGCTTAACACTCTTAAAAATTTCCTTTTTTTGTAAATTTACAATTTGAAGAATTCAACTGCTACTAATATCTAAAAAAGATTTATTTGCCATACATGGGGGTAAGAATCTGAGAATTCTAAGTAATTAAAGTACACTTATATATTCAATATATGTTATAAATAATTAACAAGTAAATATACGCCATTAATATTTAAATAATCATGTATTTGTCAGTACCTGCCAAACTGTTTTTTGCAGTCAGGATATGTTCGTCGATGTTCTTCAACCACTTGCAATAAGTATTGTAGTTTTGTAGTTGTGTCTCACTGTACGTTATTTTTCCACAAAACTCTTGAATTAGGGCTATGCCCCTTTCAGCATGATCATTAACAACTTTTATTGATTTGACAATTGCTAATGCTTTATAGAATGTCTCCTGATCTTCCCATATTTCTGGGTCTACTTGGAGGAACGCATCTGGTAGGCACATTTGTTGGAATAATGAAACTGACCGCTTCGTTACAAAGTCTTCAAATTTCATGTCGACAAAAGTTTCAAGTGTAATGTTAGGACGCTTTGTGGATTCTTTTTTACAATTAACGTCTTTCATGGTCTTTACTATGAGCCTTTTAAGGCAATGAGGCACTTGATTGTCGAAAAGAGCTAAGGCGACAAGATCCTCAGATAAATACCAAAGGTGTTTGGCTAGCTTTTCTGACGCTGCTTTAGATATTTCATCATCAATATTCTTATACTGTAACAGAGATTTCATTAAATTGAAATCATTGAAAGGTGCACTTTGTGGCAATGGTGCAGTCATCCAAGCTTTTAGATATACTCGTACCGCAAATACACACATTTTTTGCAATCCTTTTTTTTCTCTTGAAGTAATGGTGAACTGGCTACTAAACATCCATATTTTTAGACTATAAAGCACTTTGGACATCCAGCGAGCATGGTGCATGGCTCCAGGTGCCATAAATCTGACTCCTCGAGAAGGGGTTTCGCCTAAAAAGATTAAGATAAGTTCAAGAAATTCCCGATAGTCATCTCTTGGTTGTTTATTTTTGTCCAGTAGTATTTTAGAAAAATTAATTATGTCATCTTTTATATCTATTATTTGATAAAAATTTCTGTATTACCAACTCCCATATCATACTTCTTTTTGTCAATAAAATTACAATATTCCGTGTACAATATTCAATGTACAATATTCAATGTACAATATTCAGTCATATTCAATGTTTTAAATCGGCTCTATTTTTGCTCCTCTTATTTAAAAAAGTTTTAAGAAGCAATCGAAACGCCAAATATCTTTACAAATATTCATGGTGTGAAGAAAACTGTATTTCATGAAATTTCTACCTGTTCGGCTTTCTTAAAGTTCAAATTTTCCATTAAAAATATTTAAAAAAATGAATGCTTTTCCTATTGAAAAGCACAGATAGCCAACCTGAGCTCAACCGTAGCGCCACCTATCGGTGAAACACTATATTGTACAATTTTAACCATTTTCTCCTGCATATCTTTTCCTCCGAGATCTATGCGAAGCCAAGACAAACTACCATGAGCAAGGGGACTCTCAATAGAAAAATTGTGTACGAGATTACGGAATCGCAATGATTACTGTGATGACATGTGATTACACATAGATTACAGTTTATTATGGATGATTACACTCAGAAATACGTAATTACTGTTGATTACACTTTGCTTACAGGTGATTACACTGCTAAAAGTTGTGATTTAACTGTTTTACTCGATTTTACTGCATTACAAAAGCTGTTAAACTTCTAGAGACAACTGTAGGAGGTTATCAAACTGATTTAATAACAAACAAGGAAAAATATAAAACAACGGTACAAAATACTCAAAAAACAATAGAAAAATTTTCAAACATACACATACATGTATGAATAAGTGATTCATTTACCATTTTACAAAACGTTGAAAATTTGTACTTTTTCTTCTTTTATTAAGCATGCATTAAATATGAAACTGGATCAGTTCGACTCCGAGTTTGGGCGCGAAACGGATTAGGTCTATAAATTTTATGCAAGTCTTCGGGCTCGGGTGGGTACAAGGTAAAATATTTTAATTTATTTTTTCACAAATTGAAAAGAGCGGAAAGAAAAAAACTTGCTATTTGAGAAACAAGAACATACTCTAGTTTCTTAAAGTGTTTTAAATTCATTAAAAAAATTGCTTAAAATAGAATTGAGTTGTTATTGATAGAACAAAAGGACAAATATTCTACCTGATTTTGAAGCCTGTGCATGGTCAGTGTTAATAACATAAAAAAATAACTCTGACGGCTCGGTCTACAAGCACAGGTAGATTTCGAAGACGCAGACCGTAGGGCGCCTGTTTGTCGGGAATTGCGAAAGAAATTACCTTTTTGCGGTGATGCCGCAGTTGGAACCGCCTACTTCGAAACCTAACTTGTTTGCAGGCAGAACCAGCAGGGATTTTTTATTTATTTATTTATTTATTTTTGCTATAAGAGTTGGTCCTATAAAAAACTTGTCAATATAAAAGTTTTAGATAATATTAAGAGGATTTATAATAAATTTAAGCAGATTTGAAATCTTGGGATTTGACGAAGTTATGAATTTTTTTCTTCTAACCCCCCCCTCCCCTCCCCTCCCCATGCCCTTAAGGCAATTTTTAATTATATCAAAAATCTGTCATACATAAATTTTCGGCCCTTCTCCTAAAAATAATAATAACTTCAAACGGATTCGATACATATCATAGTTAAAAAATTATGGGGCTTTTTCTGTTTTCACAAAAAGCCTCCCCATCCCCCCTTTGGTTCGATTTTGCCCATTAACGAACTTAACCGAGATTTTATGCCCCTTGATTTTAAATATCAGTTTCGAAAAGATGCGGGAGTTGGAACCACCTACTTCGAAAAATAACTTGTTTGCAGGCGGAACCGGCAGGGATTTTTTGTTTTTTATTTTATTTTTTGCTATAACTGTTGGTCTTATAAAAAACTTGTCAATATAAAAGTTTTAGATATTATTACGAGGATGTATAATAAATTTAAGCAGATTTGAAATCTTGGGATTTGACGAAGTTATGAATTTTTTTCTTCTAACCCCCCCCCCTCCCCATGCCCTTAAGTCAATTTTTAATTATATCAAAAATCTGTCATACATAAATTTTCGGCCCTTCTCCTAAAAATAATAATATCTTCAAATGGATTCGATACGTATCATAATTAAGAAATTATGGGTTTTTTCTGTTTTCACAAAAAGTCCCCCCATCCCCCCCCCCCCTGGTTCGATTGTGCCCATTAACGAACTTGACCGAGATTTTACTCCCCTTGATTTTATGTATCAGTTTTGAAAAAATGCAGGAGTTGGAACCGCCTACATCGAAAAATAACTTGTTTGCAGGCGGAGCCGGCAGGGATTTTTTTGTTTTTAATTTTTTTTATTTGCTATAACGGTTGGTCCTATAAAGAACTTGTCAATATAAAAGTTTTAGATAATATTAAGAGGATTAATAATAAATTTACGCGGATTTAATATCTTGTGAATTGACGAAGCTATGATTTTTTTTTAAACCCCCCTCCCCCCCCTTTGGGCCATTTTTAATTATATCAAAAATCTATCATACATAAATTTTCGGCCCTTTTTCTAGAAGTAATAATAACTTTAAACGGATTCGATACGTATAATAATTAAAAAATCATGGGTTTTTTTTTCTGTTTTCACAAAAAGCCCCCCCCCCATCCCCCCCCCTTGGTTCGATTTTGCCCATTAATGAACTTGACCGAGATTTTATGCCCCTTGATTTTATGTAATAGTTTGGAAAAGATTTATGCAGAATTTTTCCAGTTATCGTGTCCATAAAAAAGTGACATAGATAGACAGATAGGCAGATATAAACTTTTGAACTGGGGGTGGTTTTGGGTTCTGGGAGTCATGGTTGTCGTAGATCTGCAAAAATTTTTCAAAATTTCCAACTTAGGTGAGAATGTAATAGGTAGTATTTCTTACGAAATCTACCTAAAACAGTGGGATATCCTTTGTCTATCGTCCCTTTCTGTTTGAAGTCATTTTCTAAAATTACTGGGAAACAGAATTCACGTCTTTTTGCCATAATTGTACAATTATATTAAAAATAATAATATAAGAATGTTGATTTCTGCCAGTGGTTGGGAGTAAATAATAAATTTGTTATTTTAAACAAATTTTCAGGGACATGAAAAATTACGAAACGTAAAAGAGTATTTAGGATTAATATTTATTTCTATGTAACGAGATATATTTAAATAAAAAAAAATAAATCTTTAAACAATTTTAAAATGTTAGTAATGATTTTCTGCTGCTTATTCTCGGGCTCGGGTTTTTAGAGTTGTTGGGTTTGGGTTCCAAAAAAAGGCGTCGAATGTATGAATGCATAAATCTCTAGCATGAATGTAATTGTTAGGTGTGCTAAAAGTATTTACGAAACTTAAGAACCCCCATGCAAAAATTCGCTTTCCTAGAGAAATAGTATGCAAATGAATTTGAACTCTTTTTAAATGATCAAGTGGAAATTTGATTTTAAATGTAATTTTTTAAAAACGTGGATTTTGGCCATTGCGATATTTGAAAGGGGAGGGGGGGGTGTAAACTAAGTTAACACTCGGCTCTTCTTTGTAATTGAAATAATAGCAGAAGCAGAGAGCAAATTCTAATATAGCATAGGCGTAGCCTCGGGGGGGGGGGGGGATGTGCCCTTCCATCTTTCTGAACATCAGTTTCTAAAATATGTTGATACAGTCGATTAAGACCTGTCTTGTATTGACCCAAAATGGAAATGAAATAACTACTTTAATTTTCATTTTATTTTTCTTCATTTTTTTTACCTAATCAGATGTCAGATCAGTATAGATAGCTGAACTCCTTTTCTTTGAAGTAATGAATTTGGTAGCAAAAATTGTGTTGTGCAGTAAAACCCTGATACGAACATTCATTAAACAAAAGTTTGAACTATCACTCTATTACAGCTGCGGACAATTTCAATGTGTCAGCTGTTTTTTCGGATGGTCTGCGGTTAGTATCTACATGTACTTTTTCTTTTCTTCTCATTCCGTCAGTAGATTTTAGAAAATGTAGTTGTGTTTATCAAGCGGGAGTTCTGTTTCCCCGCAATTTATATTTCATTTTATTTGTTGTAACTTTAATTATAATTTAATCAAGTCATAAATATCCTGCTTTTCCAAGCTGTGTCGTTGGAGTTATTTATCAATGGAATGCAACCACACATCACTAAGATTATAAAAAATAATTAATATTGCCTTCATTTAGTTATTAAATATGTTCCCCTCTCTTGCTTATTATTTTTTTTTTATTGACAGCACTTAATCTTCTACTATACCTCCGCATTTTTAAGATGCAATGGTTGTGATTTTTTTTTTTTCAAAATAAAAGCCTTCTTGAATGAACTGTTTTAAAGTTAATATACAGCTGCACCTTGGTAAACGATGGTAATCCGTTCCAGAAATACCATTGTTAAGCAAAACCGTTGCTATCGAAGGTGAAATTTTCCATACAATTTTGCAGGCGCACATACATTACATGATTAATTACTTCTTAAAAGTGCCGTTTAAACTTATTTCAAATGTCTTAAAAGTTTTATAAATGTCTTTTATTTATTATCAGGGCCGTACCGCGGGTGGTGCCCCCCCCCCCCCTCACAACAGGCGTTAGATACAGTTGCTGTGGTGCTGTTTATTATATTTGTTACAAAAATATTAATTTCAATAAAATGATCTAGTGGAGCTTTCCTCATTTACTTGGTCGTTTTTAGGTGCGTTCGTAATTATATAAATACGTAGCACCTATTGTCGTCGCTTGGTCCGTCCGTCTGTCTGTCCGTCTGTCTGTCTGTCCGTCTGTCTGTCCGTCCGTCCGCATATAACAACGCAAAAACTACCCAACCGAATGGTTTGAAATTTAAGATATATTATTTTTGCAGAATTTTGTCGAGACATTTCAAATTTTATGAAAATCGAAACAAAACTTTAGGAGATATTAATAAAAATATTTATTAAGAAATTTGAATTTTTTTTTTTTTTTTAAATCGTTGCTTATTTGTTATAGGAGCTTCCGAAGTTTAATCGTCAAGCGACCGAGATACTTATTCTATTACAGAAATTAATCTGCAGACGATATCATTCATTTCACAGAATTAAAAATCATCAAGATCTAAATATTTATATAGCTAGCTACAGTATGAACGCACCTCATTTGTCACGTTTGACGTACAATTTCCAGCTTGTTTTTCCAAGTGAACCTCGAATTAAATGAACCTAGTAGTGGGGTCCAACTGCTGTCAACAGTGTACAACCGTGCAGGCTACACCTGATCTGGTCTCAAATCAAACTAACCTTGAATTTTTAAATTTTTTTATTTCGACCCAAATTAGTTTAATATTTTGAGCATCGTAGTTCACGTTACGACGATTGTGTTTTCGCCCAACTTTAATTTAATCGCAGGAATGCAAAATTTAACAGAGTTACTTCTTTCCGTTTAGAAAAAAAAAAAAAAAAAGGTAAAAAATTTGCCGAAAACGCGAAAAATCATCAAAAAATTCGGGAGCAATTCTAAACTTACAGAGGACAAAATATACTATATTAGTCTAAAAGCTTGAAAACGAATTCATTTTACAAGTGTTAAAAAATTGAAGCTAACCGCGAAAAACCGCAGAAAATCGTGTACAATTTTTTATGTTCGCAATTTTAATACAATATAGTTAAACGGGATTCCTTTCGCCACAGAATGCGAAAAAACGCCAAAAATCTCTCTCTCCCTTTTTTTTTTTTTTTTTTTTAATCGCAGAGGACAAAATTTACTATATTGGACTAAACGGGACTAAAAGATTGAAACCCGATTCCTGTAATAAATGTTAAAAAATTGCCGCGAAACTCAAAAAAAAAAAAAAAAAAAAAAAAAAAAAAAAAGTTTAAATCGCATGATAAATTAAAATCATTTTAGGGATGATGAATAAACTTTATTGAAAAGAGAAAAAAAAATACTATATTGGGCTAAAAGATTGAAAGTGGATTATTTTTATGAATGTGAAAATATCTCCACAAAACATAAAAAAAAGAAAAAGAAAAAAAGCACGAAAAATTCAAAAACCACAGTTGACAAAATTTACTATATGTTCAAAGATTGAAACCAGATTTCCTTTACGAATGTAGAAAAATCGCCGCAAAACGCATAAAAACGTAAAATGTGCAAAAAAAAAAAAAATAATAATAATCGCGAAAAACTTAAAAATCTCAGAGAACAAAATTTATTACATTAGGTTAAAAAATTGTAGCTGGATTCTTTTTACGAATGTCAAAAAATCGCCGCGGAAGGCGAAAAAGCTTTAGAATTGCATGAAAAATTAAAATCATAGTACGGATTCCGAATAAAGTTTATTGAAAAGAGAAAAAAAAATTTCTCTATTGGGCTAAAAGTTTAAAACTGGATTCTTTTTACGAATGTGAAAATATCTCCACGAAACGTGAAAAAAAAAAAAATCACAAAAAAAATTACGAAAAATTAAAACATTGCAGAGGACAAAATTGACGGTATCGTATTTAAAGACTGAAACCAGATTTATTTTACGAATGTTAGAAAAATCGCTTCAAAATGTGTAAAAACTGAAAAAAATTTCACGAAAAACTTAAAAATCGCAAAGAACTAAATGTATTATATTAGGTTAAAAGATTGTAGCTAGATTCATTTTACGAATGTAAAAAAAATCGTTGCAAAGTGCGAAAAAACGCCAAACCCCGCATAACAAATTCGCGAACGAATTCAAATTCGCTATAACGAGTTCCGAATAAACATTATTGAAAAGAAGTCAACACTTACTATATTGGACTAAAAGGTTGTAAATGGATTCTTTTTACAGATGTTAAGAACTTCTACGAAACGAAAAAAAAAAACTCCGCAAAAAGTCACATGAAAAATTCGCGATTAAAATCAGTAAGTACAAAATTGAGTACAAAATGTAATCGCACAGTTCAAAATTTAGTACAATGGTCTGAAAGATTAAAACTGGACCCTTTTTACGAATGTTTAAAAATCGCAGCAGAACGCGAAAAGAAAACAGCAAAATATCTCTGAAAAATTTCATGAAAAATTTAAAAGTCGCAGAGCTTAAATTTTGCAATAATGGGTTAAAGGTTGAAACCAGATTCGCATCACAAATGTTAAAAAATTACCAAAAAACGCGGAAAAACACTAAAAATCACATAAAAATTTTAAGAAAAATTTAGAAATCACTGAGGACAAAATTTATAATATCGGGCTGAAAAATTGAAAACAGATGTATTTTACGAATGTTTAAGAAAATCGCCACGGAATGCTTAAAATTGCATACAAAATTCGTGAAAAATCTAAAAATCGCAGATCACAAAATTTGCAATATTGGACTAAAAGATTGATGTTGGATTCCGTTTACGGATGTCAAAAATATCGCCGCGAAACGCGAAAAATCATATAATAAATTTTCAAAAAGTTAAAAGATCGCAGAGGAGAAAATGTACTATATCGGCTGAAAAAATAAAACCAAATTTCACGTACGAATGTTTAAAAAATTGTTTCGGAAAGATAAAAAACGCTAAAAATCACGCAAAAATTTCGCGAAAAATTAAAAAAAGGCAGAGGACAAATTTTACTATATTGTGTTAAAAGATTGAAACTTGTGTCCTAACACAAATGTTAAGAAATTGTCGCAAAATGCCAAAAAACGTTAAAAATCACATAAACATTTCGCCAAAAATTCAAAAATTGCTGTACGATGAAAATGTTTAAGAAAACTAAACTTTTAGGTCTAGGGGGCTAGAAGATCGCAATTGAATTCCTTTTACAAAATGTGAAAAATTCCTGCGACGCCGTTTTTAACCAAGATACCATTGTATATGTATATGGGAATGTGTGCGTGCGCGCATGTATGTGTTTAATAAACATTTGTGCCCCCCCCCCCCCCCAAATTGAGAGCTAAATTTTGGCATATTTGAAACTTCGATAATCGAATGCGGGGGAGGGCTGGACCCCCACAGCTAATTGAGAGCTAAATTTTGGCATATTTGAAATTTCGATATTCGGAAGTTGGGGGGATAGCGTTAACTTAGTCCACCATTCTAATTGGAATATCGTACCATATATTGGAGTATCGGTACCATAACCAGAGCAAATTCTAATATTAGAAAGCAAATTAGAGCTAATTGAGAGCTATAATTTGGCGTATTTGAAAATTTCGACAGTCGAAAGGGGGGGGGGGGGGTTCTTATAACTGAAACATCTCGATATCACAACAAGAGCAAATTCTAATATTAGAGAGCTAATTGAGATCTAAATTTTAGCATATTTGAAACTTCGATATTCGAATGTGGGTGGGGGGCTGCCCCCCTTCTTGTAATTGAAATATCTCGATACTGAATGCAGAGCAAATTAGAGCTAATTAAAAGCTAAATTTTGGCATATTTGAAATTTTGATTTTCGGAGGGGGGGGGGGTAGCGTTAACTTAGCCCCCCCTCCCCCTACCACCATTCTAATTGGAATATCGCGGCACCATAAAAAGAGCAAATTCTAATATTAGAGAGCAAATTAGAGCTAATTGAGAGCTAAATTTTGGCACACTTGAAATTTTGATATTCGAAAGTGGGAGGGGGCTAGCGTTAACTTAGCCCCCCCCCTCCCCTGCCCACCATTCTAATTGGAATATCGCGGTACCATATCCAGAGTAAATTCTAATATTAGAGTGCAAATTAGAGCTAATTGCGAGCTACATTTTGGCATATTTGAAACTTCGATATTCGAATGTAGGGGGGATGCTCCCCCCCCCTTCTTGTAATTGAAATATCTCGATACCGAATGCAGAGCAAATTCTAATATTAGAGAGCAAAAAATTACAGCTAATTGAGAGCTAAATTTTGGCATATTTGAAATTTCGATATTCGGAAGAGTGGGGGCTAGCGTTAACTTAGCCCCCCAAACAGGGCCGTAACCAGCGAGTAATGTCAGGGGGGTGGGGGTGGGGGGGGCTCGGAAATATTTTTTGTGAGCTAAGATCTTTTAATAATCTATATCTTTCGCAAGCTAAATGCAGTAAAACATGCGAAAAAGAACTGTCTATAAAGGAATCGCTTATAACGTAAGTTGTCTATAACATAATTTTTTATAATAAAATTCTTAAACGAAAAAAAAAAAAAAAAAATGTGATTCCGAGTAAATTAATACCAAACAAATTAGTAGCGGTATACCTGCTAATACTAAAACCTATCTAAAACAAAAACGTTACCCATTCCTTGGGAGTTTGTCTTAGCAGATTTTTACTGTATATAATGTAAAACATAAATTACATCCGACACCTCATAGAAAAAATAATTTAATTGAAATTGTAATAAAGAAAAAGTTATGCATTTCACACTGGTTAGAGTGAATTTTCCAATTTTCAAAGCCTATTACTATTTTGACATTATTGAGCCTATTTTTGAAAATATAGTATGTAAGAATATTTCTGATTACATTTACGATTGATATAATAAGTAAAAATTATTAATTGGTGTTAAAACAAGTTTTAAACAACTGATTACTGAATGAAGAAAAAAAAAATGCATTGAACGCTGATGTAATTGTACTTTATAATTTATTATACCATAGTGCTTCCTTTTGAACTCAGTTAATTCAATCCATTCAGAAATAATTTATATTAATAAAAAAAAAGATGTTTGTATGTCCATGATGGCTACAGTAAAATCTATTACACGTAGTGGTCTGAAAATTTGGGTGAGGATAGTCCTAAGCAGGTCCTAATGCACCTGCGGCTAAGATTTCTCATTTTTTGTTGATTAATTGATATATATTAACTAATAACCTTAATAAACATCGTAAAATGGCTCAAAAAGTCACAATGAGGTGGCCGAAATCCTGTTGCACAGTTTTCAAAGCAGGGAAGTAACCGATTAACCGTACCTTTTTCAGTCTTTTGCGGCTCTTGTCGGCTAGACAAATGGAAATATGAAAAAGCAAAAAATATACGCCATATCATCGTACTTTTATCTATATAAGGGTGCAATACGTTTAAAGCATATTAATATTAACCCTTTAAATCAAATTCTTTTTTTCAAATTCGTCGTTTTTCGCGTCTCCCATCTTTCACTTTCCGCATCCACTCGACCGTTCGAAATAAGAGAAAAAAAACGCTTAAAGCAGGTACCTTCTTCTCTACGACACGATAGTTCGTTTTAAAAACTATGACTATCATTCATAGTTTTTAAAATTCATTCATTTTAATATTCATTCATTTTCCATTAAGGTGGTTTCTCAAATGATCTGCTGAACAACTCGAAATTTTCTGACACAATTTCATTGACTCCATTTTTAAATGCAAAGGCATAAAATTTAGAGACCTGACTATGGAAGCAATTTGGAATTGAAATGAGTTTTCCATTTTTTTTATTAATAAATTATTTATCGAATTATAAGCGATTTTTATCACGTTAGACACGCTTTTGTCCTTTCTGTCGCTGAAGCATTGGCAATTTGGTTCAAAATACCGACTTTGACAGTATTTTCTGAAAGATCTTCTGCCTTTACTAAAAAATGGAAAATGTGTTTCGATTACAAACTTTCTGAATAATAACACCTGGCTATTTAATGCGTTTCTGAACAAAAAGAAATTAAAAAATGTGTCTGAAAGCAGCCCCTTTGGATTTAAAAACAGAATTAAATGTTGGCGACTATTATTCGCGTTCTCTTCGTTTGTAAGAGTCTCAACAAATATTTTTCTCTTACTCAACAGCACGAATTTTCTTGACACATTCAAGAAATAACTTTCTTTCCGAACTCAGGTTTCCTACTCACAAATTCAGGTTCTCACATTAATGCACCTAAGAATCGAACAGCGTTCTTCGTTTTCCTATAAATTCCGTACATCTTCAGTTACAGCTAATTTCTCATAGACTGTTTACTGTTATAGTAAAACGTAAAGCACTATTCGATTCCTTACAACCTGATTATATACTTTTATAAATAAATATTTTTCGCGAATATGTCAGAAAGTGGCTGGTTTAGATTTGAAAACAGCTTTACAAAATGTAAAACGCAGTTCAACTCTTTGAGCCTGCGAACAACCATAACTGTAAATTTGATACCTTTATTAATAACGCAAATTTGTCAGAAAGTAACTGATTTAAATTTGAAAACAGATTTAAATACAATATCCATTGTTTAAATGAAGAGATTTTGTCAAAAGCCTTGTAATAAACTTTACCTCAATCATACTTTTTCGCTTAATGTTTAATTGTTATATAAAAAAAAAAAAAAATTTTTTTCTAAGTTTAGAATAGAAAAAAAACAAAAACGAAAAATCATGCGTCAAGCATAGTTTATGTAACACTTTCCAACGCTTCCAAAATAATTTTACAAATCCTACCGTTTAATAAGCTAAAAGATAACATCTAAGTAAACTATTTGGAAAACGCGTAACATATTTAAAAACATAATTTC
This sequence comes from Maratus michaelseni, assembly GCA_963931845.1. NCBI lineage: Eukaryota > Metazoa > Arthropoda > Arachnida > Araneae > Salticidae > Maratus > Maratus michaelseni. The sequence goes on along the minus strand of OZ007594.1, from coordinate 202,893,655 downwards.
AGGAATTTCCAACGTATACAATATTCGGAGAAATATCCGAATACTTTTATTCAGTCCTGTATAGGATCTATAGATTTGTATATAGACTACATAGGATGCTAAATTTTAGTTCAGTTAGGAAACGCATAGCACAGTTTAAAATTCTCCGTCTGGAGTCTGTCAATAAACGGAAATGTGCTCGAGAACTTTTGTGCTTCCCTGTATAGGATCTACAGAATTTATATACACCACGTAATAGACAAAAAGCGAGTTAAAATTAAAATCGCGTTCAGTAACTTAAAACGCACTTATTGAATTATTGTTAACAGACAGTAGAGAATTTTTTTGTGTGTCCCTGTAAATGAACGATGACTGCTATACACACACTATTCTGTAGTAAGCCTTTTGTAATGCACCTTAGTGATATATATCAATTTCAATGCGTTTAAAATAGTGAAACATTATTTAAATAAACCGCAGACGATTTTTCTCCATAAACGTAATGTAACGGAATTCTTTTGACTGTCCTTGTAAAGTAACTATAAGTGCTATGCACACCCTATTCCATATTAAGCTTCTTCTAATGCACCTTACTGATATATATAAATTTTAATGCGTTTAAAATAGTGAAACATCATTAAAATAAACCGCAAATGATTTTTCCCCAAAGGCCGCAATGTAATGGAATTCTTTTGAGTGTCCCTGTAAAAAAACTATAAGTGCTACACACTTCCGTTGAAATAGGGAACATGCTATAGATAACGACAATAACATATTTTTTCTTTTTTTTTTTTTTTTATAATTTTATTTGTATAAATTGACAATTTTACTTCTTCGTAATTTCTTTCTACAAACATTCTCGTTTACGAGCGATATTTCACTTTTAACTTTACTGTCAATTAAACACATGTTTTCAGTTTTCAAGATGCAAACCAGTGGGTAGCGCTTCACTAATGAATGATCAGCATGACTAACACATGCCTAATTGCCGTTCACCCTGCTGAGATCATCGCTTTTAAAACGTCACAAACAAGATTTAAACAAGAACGAAAAATCATGCGTCAAGCATAGATTATGTAACACTTTCCAACGTTTCCAAAATAATTTTACAAATCATACCGTTTAATAAGCTAAAAGATAACATCTAAGTAATCCGAATACTTTTATTCAGCCCTGTATAGGATCTATAGATTTGTATATATACTACATAGGATGTTAAATTTTAGTTCAGTTAGGAAACGCGTAGCACAGTTTAAAATTCTCCGTCTGGAGTTAAATAATACGGAAATGTGTTCGCGAACTTTTGTGCTTCCCTGTATAGGATCTACAGAATTTATACACACCACGTAATAGACAAAAAGCGAGTTAAAATTAAAATCGCGATCAGTAACTTAAAACGCACTTCCAGGAATTATTGTTAACTTACAGTAGAGAATTTTTTTGTGTGTCCCTGTAAATGAACGATGACTGCTGTACACACACTATTCTGTAGTAAGCCTCTTGAAATACACCTTAGTGATATATATAAATTTCAATGCGTTTAAAATAGGGAAACATTATTTAAATAAACCGCAGACGATTTTTCTCCATAGACGTAATGTAACAGAATTCTTTTGACTGTCCCTGTAAAGTAACTATAAGTGCTATGCACACCCTATTCCATATTAAGCTTCTTCTAATGCACCTTAGTGATATATATAAATTTCAATGCGTTTAAAATAGTGAAAAATTATTTAAATAAACCGTCAATGATTTTTCCCCATAGACCACAATGTAACGGAATTGTTTTGAGTGTCCCTGTAAAAAAACTATAAGTGCTACACACTTCCGTTGAAATAGGGAACATGCTATAGATAAGGACTATAACATATAAAAGTTGCAGAGCAATCCGAGCATATTTACGGGAGTTAGAGCACGGACAGACGGACAGACGGCAGACGGCCAGACGGCAGACAGCAGACGGCCAGACGGCCATACGGCCAGACAAACCGAAGTCATAAACACTTTTCAACTAGGTTGGAAAGTGTTAAAAATTACTCATGTACCAAAACATGTGGTAAGTAACTGGTATAATTGGGGTGATCTGGACTCTATTTTTTCAGGAGAAGGAAATGTTCCTATTTAACTTGAATTTCGACAGTTGTACCACAAGAAAATGTAACAAAACTAATATGCTTTTGAATAGAAATTTTTTTGGCGCATTCGATTTAAGACAGTTGAAAGATCTAAATATTTTTCTTGCAAATATATATATATATATATATTCAGATGTAGTTGAAATATACAAGATAGTTTAAAAAATAATAATAATTGTGAAATAGTTACGGGGGGGGGGGCTATAATGGAAACTAGGGGGGCTCAGCCCACCCTGCCCCCCATCTGATTACGGGTATGCCCCCCCACCATTGTAATTGGAATATCGCGGTACCATAACCAGAGCAAATTCTAATATTAGAGAGCAAATTAGAGCTAATTGAGAGCTAATACCTGGTCAAGGGCGGCGCAAGAGGGGTCCGGGTGGGCATATGCCCCCCCCATCGGGCATACCTGGCACCCGTCCGGGTCAAAATTTAATTGTCGTCGGGGAAAATATTTTGACTTTTGGATTGCAACCCGAGTCGGGTCGGGTCGGGTTGGCACTCTTATAATACAAAATAATATATTAGTAAATTAATATACTCAAAATAACTTATTTTCTAATTTAGATTCCTTTATTTCGGCTATAATATCTTATATCAAAATCTATATAACCGTTTCCTTTCGCAGTGATTGATTTGTTCAGGCCTTCAATTGTCTGTGCTTTGTAAAATTAAAAAGAAAGAAAAATATTTATGTCAGTTTACCTTTTAGGTGGCCGTGTTTCCCATCTCGATGCATTTCGTTTAACTTAAACAAAGTCATCATAATATTCTTAGTTTTGTTTCGGCAGGACATCTGCACCTTTCCGACCCAACACCTTTAATTTTGCTGCTTAAAAATTGTAATTTAATATTTGATTTCGGGTCGGCTTGGGTTGAAATATTTCTGGTTCGGGTCGGAATGCGAAGGACGAAATTTTTTTTTATCGGCCTCGAGTTGCGGATAGAATCTTGCATCGTGTGGGGCAAACAGAACCCGACTCGGTTCGTGGTTTGGATCGTATCGGAATCGGACTGACGCTAGTCTTTTTGTTGCGGGTCGGACTTGTATATTTTAACTGTGGGTCGATTCGAGTCGAGTTAACTTTAACTGTTTCAGGTTCCGGTCGGTTTCGGATGGGTTTTGACACTTCCGGGTATGGTTCTGGTTGACCCGATTTCTCAAAATAATCCCCAAAATATAGCTTAAAATGAAAAACTATATATTTTTTAATATTAATTGTTTCGAGAATTATTTTTTTGTTTCGAGTCGGGTTTCGGATTGAAGTATTTCAGGTTGAGGTCGACGAAAATTTTTTTGTCGACTTTGGGTCAAAATTTTTTTTTTCGTGGGGGTACGGGTTGGGTTTCAGGTTGGTTTTAAACGGAATTTTCGGGTCCGGGTCGATACAACCCAAACTATTTTAGATGAAAATCTATATATTTTTGAATATGAATAATTACATGTTTATTTTTCAACATAAAGGACAAAATCGATATTAGAAATATGATTAAGGGCTTTTCTCCCTTTCAAACATTAAGGTTTGGATCAATTTTCTCCGATTGGGGCTTTAGGATCAGGTTGAATTGAAATATTTCGGGTTCAAATTGAAGCATTTCAGGTTCAGGAGGAAGTATTTTGTTTTCGGATTGGGTGGCGAGTGGACCAAATATTTTTGTTAGACTCGGCTCGGGGTTCGGGTTGTTTTTAAATAAAATTTGCAGGCCGCAAGTTTTACCTATTACACGATCAGGGCTCTAGTTGGGTGTAACCAGGGGTCGGAAGTAGCGTGCTACAAGTTGCGAAACTACAGTAGACGTTATTTTTTCTATTAGTTTGTGTGGTAGCGCGATACAATTTAAAAAAAAATCCCTGACGGCTCGGCCTACAGGCACAGATAGATTTCGAAGACGCAGACCATAGGGCGCCTGTTTGTTGGGAATTGCAGAAGAAATGACCTTTTTGCCATGATGCGGCAGGTGGAACCGCGTACTTCGAAACCTAAATTGTTTGCAAGCGCAGCCAGCACTAATTTTTTTTTTTTTTTTTTTTTTTTTTTTTTTTTTTTTTTTTGCTATAAGAGTTGGCCCTATAAAAAACTTATCAATATAAAAGTTTTAGATAATATTAAGAGGATTTATAATAAATTTAAGCGGATTTGATATCTTGTGAATATACGAAGGTATGATTTTTTTTCTTCTAAAACATCTCCTTCCCCCCCCCCCCCCCCTTTGGGGCCATTTTTAATGATATCAAAAATCTGTCATACATAAATTATCGACCCTTCTCCTAGAAGTAATAATAACTTCAAACGGATTCGATACGATCATAATTAAGAAATTATGGGTTTTTTCTGGTTTTATAAAACGCCCTCCCCCCATACCCCCCTGGTTCGATTTTGCACATTAACGAACTTGACCGAGATTTTATGCCCCTTGATTTTATGTATCAGTTTCGAAGAGATGCGGAGTTGCAACCGCCTACTTCGAAAACTAACTTGTTTGCAGGCGGAGCCGGCAGGGATTTTTTTTGTTTTTAATTTTTTATTTATTATTATTTTTTTCTATAAGTGTTGGTCCTATAAAAAACTTGTCAATATAAAAGTTTTAGATAATATTAAGAGGATTTATAATATATCTAAGCGGATTTGATATCTTGTGAATTGACGAAGGTATGAATTATTTTCTTCTAACCCCTCCCCCTTTCCCCCCTTGGGGCCATTTTTAATTATATCAAAAATCTGTCATTCATACATTTTCGGCCCTTCTACTAGAAGTAATAATAACTTTAAACGGATTCAATACGTATCATAATTAAGAAATTATGGGGTTTTTCTGTTTTCACAAAAAGCTCCCCATCCTCCCCCCCCCCTTGGTTCGATTTTGCCCATTAACGAACTTGACCGAGATTTTATGCCCCTTGATTTTATGTATCAGTTTCGAAGAGATTTGTGCAGAATTATTGCAGTTATCGTGCCCATAAAAAAGTGACATAGATAGATAGATAGATTGATAAAGTTTTGAACTGGGGGTGGTTTTGGGTTCAGGGAGTCATGATCGGCGTAGATCTGCAAAAATTTTACAAAAACTCCAACTTAGGTGAGAATGTAATAATTAGTATTTCTTACGAAATCTACCTAAAAATGGTATACGGTGCCGAAGGCAGCGTTGACCCGATTCAGAGGTTTGTTCGGTTCGAGGGTTATCATATTCGAGGTCGAGGGCGGTGCTATAGGGGGATCCGGGATCCAAATTCAATTGTCGTCGGGAAAATATTTTGACCTACTAGTAGAATCCTGCATCGGGTTAGGGAACTGCCCATGACCCGACCCGACCCGAGTCGGGGCAGGTTAGATTTTTAAAAAATTACCTGGGGCTAGCTTATAAAAAACTCAACTCGTGGGTCATGTAGGTGCTGATTTATTTCTTTGTAAGCCGGGTTGACTACAATTGTTTCAGTTTCGGGTTGAGTTTGATTCTTGCGTGTCTGGCTTGGGTTAACCTGTTTTTTCAAAAAAACTGTCCAGAATATTGTTTCAGATTAGAATCATGTATCGGGTCGTGTAAACCGATTGTACCTGAACCCGACCAGACCCGCGATTCGGGTTGGAGCTAATTTTAGGTAGATTTCGTAAGAAATACTACCTATTACATTCTCCCCTAAGTTGGAATTTTTTAAAAATTTTTGCGGATCTACGCCGATCATGACTTCCAGAACCCAAAACCACCCCCAGTTCAAAACTTTATCTATCTATCTATCTATCTATCTATCTATCTATCTATGTCACTTTTTTATGGACACGATAACTGCAATAATTCTGCACAAATATTTTCCAAACTGATACATAAAATCAAGGGGCATAAAATCTCGGTCAAGTTCGTTAATAGGCAAAATCGAACCAAGGGGGTGGGGGAAATGGAGGGGGGCTTTTTGTGAAAACAGAAAAAAACCCATAATTTTTTAATTATGATACGTATCGAATCCGTTTAAAGTTATTATTACTTCCAGGAAAAGGGCCAAAAAGTTATGTATGACAGATTTTTGATATTAAAAATGACCCCAAGGGGGGGAAAGGGGGGTTTTAGAAGAAAAAAATTCATAACTCCGTCAATTCCCAAGATATCAAATCCGCTTAAATTTATTGTAAATCTACTTAAAATTATCTACAACTTTTATATTGACAAGTTTTTTATAGGACCAACTCTTACGGCAAAAAATAAAATAAAAAACAAAAAAATCCCTGCTGGCCCCGCCTACATGCAGACGGGAAAACAGAAAAAACCCCATAACTTCTTAATTTTTATACATATCGAATCCGTTTAAAGTTATTATTACTTCTAGGAAAAGGGCCAAAAGTTTTGTATGACAGATTTTTGATTTCATTAAAAATGCCCCCAAGGAGTGTGGGGGGGGGGGATAGGGGTTTCAGAAGAAAAAAATTCATAACTTCGTCAATTCCCAAGATATCAAATCCGCTTAAATTTATTATAAATCTTCTTAATATTATCTACAACTTTTATGCTGACAAGTTTTTTATAAGACCAACTCTTACGGTAAAAAAAAAAAATCCCTGCCGGCTCCGCCTGCAAACAAGTTAGATTTCGAAGTGAGCGGTTCCGACTGCCGCATCATTTCATGAAGGTCATTTCTTCTGCAATTTCCAAAAAACAGGCGCCCCACGGTCTGCGTCTACGAAGTCTACCTGTGCCTGTAGGCCGAGCCGTCAGGGAAATTTTGTTGTTGTGGTTGCTGTTGGATTCGGGTCGGGTTGACTGTAATTGTTTCGGGTTGAGTTTTGATACTTTTGCGTCGTGTTCGGGTTAGTCTGATTCTGCAATAAAACTCTAACGTTGTTGTTTCAAATGAAAAACTAAATATTTAAATAAGAAAGTCTTTTTACATGTTTATTTCCCTACATAAAAGGTAGAATTGAAATTAGAAAAATGATTGTAGATTATTTTTGCATAATTGTATTAAACTAAAGATCTTTTTTTTTTTTTCTTTCGGGTCGGATTAGGGTAGAAGGATTTCGAATTTCGGGTAGACAAAAAATTTGTTCGTTAAAATTTAATTGCTGCATTGGAAAATATTTTTATTTCGGAGTAGAGTTGAGTCGGGTAACCAATTTTACGCCTACCACCGACAATCGGGTGGTGGTTAGTTTTTAAAAAATGACTCGAGGTTAGTGTTTTTAAAATAAACGACTTGTGGGTTAGGTTGGCACTAAACCGACCCGAACGAGATAAAAAAATCCATTGAACAGTAGCCCGATCCAAACACGACAAAATAAATTCTTCGTCTCGCAACCCGACCCGAACTGAAAATTGAAGTTAGCCCGAAAGCCGACAAATAAAAATCCATCCATACGTAACCCTATCAGAACTCGACAAAATAATTTTCGTCGTCACGCAACCCGATCTGAACCAGAAAATTGATGTTAACCCGAAACCCGACCCGAACTCGACAAAAAAATCCATTGAACCGTTCCCAATCCGAATCCGACAAAATAAATTCCTTCGTGTCACAGACCGATCCAAACCAGAAAAAGCAAGTTAACCCAAAACCCGACCCGAGCCAGACAAAGAAGTACAACGAACCGTAGCCCAATCCGAACCCTAAAAATAAATACCTTCGTCTCGCAACCCGACTCGAACCTGAAAATTGAAGCTAACCCGAAACCCGACCGAGCCTGAAAATTTATGCTAACCCGAAACCCGACCCAAATATTCTGAATATATAAGCTCTGAAAATATAAGTTAGCCGAAACCCGACCCGAACCCAACAAAATTAATCCATCGGACCGTAACCCGATCACAACCCGACAAAATAAATTCCTTAGTCTCGCAAACCTACACGAACCAGAAAATTGAAGTTAACCCGAAGGCCGAACCGAACCAAACAAATTAAGATCCATCGATACGTAATCTGATCGGAACCTGACAAAATAATTTTCTGTTATTAGGTTTCGGGTTAAATTAAATTTTCAGGTTCGGATCGGTTTTGGGGTTAATTTAAATTTTCTGGTTCATCTCGGGTTGCGAGAAGAAGGGATTTATTTTTTCGGGTTCGGATTGGGTTACGGTTCGATAGATTTTTTTTGTCGGGTTCGGGTCGAGTTTCGAGTTAGCTTCAATTTTCAGGTTCGGGTCGGGTTGCATGATGACGGAAATTATTTTGTCAGGTTCGGATCGGGATAAGGATCGATGGATTTTTTTGTCTGGTTCCGGTCGGGTTTCGGATTAACTTCAATTTTCTGGTTCTGATCGGGTTCTGTGATGACTAAAATTATTTTATCGGGTTCGGATCGAATTACGTATCGATCGATTTGTATTTGTTTGGTTCGGGTCGGCTTTTGGGTTAATTTCAATTTTCAGGTTCGGGTCAGGTTGCGAGACGACGGAATTTATTTTGTCGGGTTCGGATTGGGTTACGGTCCGATGGATTAATTTTTTCGGGTTCGGTCGAGTTTCGGGCTTACTTAAATTTTCATATTTGGGTCGGGTTTCGGGTTAGCATAAATTTTCGGGTTCGGTCGGGTTTCGGGTTAACTTCAATTTTCAGGTTCGAGTCGGGTTACGAGACGAAGGAATTTATTTTTTGGGTTCGGATTGGGCTACGGTTCGTTGTATTTCTTTGTCTGGTTCGGGTCGGGTTTCGGGTTAACTTAAATTTTCTGGTTTGGATCGGATTGTGACACGAAGGAATGTATTTTGTCGGATTCGGATCGGGTTACGGTTCGATGGACTTTTTTTTTGTCGGGTTCGGGTCGGGTTTCGGGTTAACTTCAATTGTCTGGTTCGGATCGGGTTGCGTGACGACGAAAATTATTTTGTCGAGTTCTGATCGGGTTACGTATGGATGGATTTTTATTTTTCTGGTTCGGATCGCTTTCGGGTTAACTTCAATTTTCAGGTTCGGATCGGGTTGCGAGACGAAAAATTTATTTTGTCGGGTTCGGATCGGGTTACTGTTCAATGGATTTTATTGTCTGTTTCGGGTCAATTTCAGGGCGATGGTAACTTTTTGTCGGGATTGCGTCGGGTTTCGGGTTAAGTTAAATTTTCAGGTTCAGGTTGGATTTCGGGTTAACTTGAAATTTCAGCTTCGGATCGGGTTGCGTTGCGACGAATTTATTCTGTCGGGTTCGGATAGGGTTACGATTCGATGGATTTTTTTTCTTGGATTATGGTCGTATTTCGAGTTAACTTCAATTTTCAGGCTCTGGTCGGGTTGCATGACGACGGAAATTATTTTGTCGTGTTCGGATCGGGTTACGGTTCGATGGAAATTTTTTCCTGTTTCGGGTCGGGTTTCGGGTTAACTTCGATTTTTAGGTTCGGGTCGGGTTTCGGGTTAACTTCGATTTTTAGGTCCGGGTCGGGTTTCGGGTTAACTTCGATTTTTAGGTTCGGGTCGGGTGACGACACGAAGGAATTTATTTTTTCGGGTTCAGATCGGGTTACGCTTCGATGAAATTATTATATCTTGTTCGGGTTGGGTTACTGGTTAACTTCAAATTTTTAGGTTTCGGGTCGGGTTGCGATATGAAGAAATTTATTTTGTCGGTTTCGGATCGGGTTACGGTTCGATGGATTTTGTTGTCGGGTTCTGCTCGGGTTTCTGGTTAACTTCAGTTTTCTGGTTCGGGTCGGGTTGCGACTCGAAAGAATTTATTTTGTCCTTCAAGGATCGGGTTTGAGAATTTTTCTGTCGGGTTCCGGTCGACTTCGAGTGGAATTTCCAGGTTCGAGTTGTGTACAACACTATATATTGACAAAGAACTGGTCATTTTCTAAATAGGCATGGCCATTTTTCAATAAACCTAACTCTATCTAGGCTCTTTGCAATAAGCCTAAAAATCATCAGGCTGATTGAAAAATAAATTACCATATTCCAATTAGCCTAACGTTGTCTAGGCTCTTTGCAATCGGCCTGAAAAATAACAGGCTGATTGGGAAAAGGGAGATGATTCTCCAAATTCCCCAATTAGCCTACGATATATATATATATATATACACGTACATCCATCCATCCATATTAAAGTCCTACATCGAGTCGGGTGACCCTATTTTACGTACTCAAACCGACCCGGGGCTAATTTTTTTCATTGTGAAGTGGGTTGACTTTAATTGTTTCGGGTTGGGTTTTGATACTTACGGTTCGGATTGTGGTTGACCAAATTTCTTAAAAAAAAGTTAAAAATATTTTTTCAGAAGAGTAATTATTTATTTGAATATTAATGAGTGTATGTATGCTTATTTTTATATTTAAAAACTAAAATTTAAACTAGAGATATAATTGTAGACTACTTTTCCATAGTTATATTAAAATATGTATTATTTTTTTATCATTTCAGGCTGAGGTCGATGAAAATGCTTTTGTGGGGTTCGAGTCGGGTTCAATTATAATTTTCGTATATAATACGATCCGAGCAGGACTCTAATCCACACACACACACACACACACACATATATATATATATATGTATAACCAATTTGGCCCCCCTATCGGGGAGACCATGCCCCCCCCCCCCCGTCGGACAAATCTTGGCGCCGCCCTTTTCCTGGTATCTTTGAAATTTAAATTTTCGATAGTGGGGGGGGGGGGGGGGGGGCAAGTTAACGTAACTGGATGAATCTCCTCTTCAACAATCAGAATGGATGATGCAGAAAAGAAAAATTCAGCGTGTGTTGCACTTGCAATCTGTAACGAAGCAGAAACCACAGAAACAAATAATAAAAACCAAAACACTCTCCCTTGAAAAATTCTGTGTTTCCAAGTTCCGTCTTAATAGTGGCGACTCGTGAGAAGCGCCGCGTAGTGGTACAAACTAGATTTTCAATTCGAGATTACACTTGATTATACTAAGATTATATAGATTACAATTGATTACATGTGATTACACTAAGATTTCTTCGATTACCACCGATTATATAGGATGACGCGATTAAGAATTGATTACAGTACGATTACATTGATTACAGAAGGGTTTGTACGAGATTACACTCTATTGAGAGACCCCTTGACCATGAGCCATGACCAGTCATTTTGACGGCTATCAAATGAATGTATTCAGATTCGAAGCAGAAATTTCTATAATGACCGCATTCGCCGTTCGTTTTAATAAAATACTTACAAAAATAATATAGCAACTAATCGCGTCATTTTAATCTACACACACTAACGACGCAAAATTTGCGGTGTCAGTTTTAAATTACAAAGTTTGCTTTTAAATGGTATAAGTATTCTATTCTTAAATTGTTCAAGGCCTGATCAGCAAGGTGCGTACACTCCTTGGTATATCCTGTATTCGATTTTTTTTTTCTTAAATAATCTATAATTAATCAGATTTTAAGTACATTTAATAATCTACCATCACTTTATCTGTGTTATTATTATTATTTCGCCGCGTGCTATGAAGGTAATTTCATAAGTTATTTTATCATTATAAACAGTAGAAATGCCTCTTCTTATTTATCGGCTGCTTTTTCAAGAAATCTTTTTTAGATTCACCTTTTTCAAACAACTACTGGTAGCTTATTTTTTTCAGTTTAAACATTATGATTGCTGTTTAACTATTTTAACTGGTAACACCTGATTGAAAACTGGTCTTAGTTGTTTTACATGAAATGATTATTTATCGTTTAAATTTGATGTAAAGTTATCAGTATTTTAATTAATTACTATTATTCCATCCTTTGAATGACAAAATTAAGCATTTTTTGCTTGTTTCAGGGATGGTAATATTTCGTATTTTCGTAGTATTTCCGCTTTTTTTTTAAAAAAAAAAAAAGATATCTAAATCAAACTCTAAGATTTCCTCTCCCCCTTCCCATATCTCAAGGTAAAAGTATTTTACACTCTTTCTTAATTTAAATACATCTGTTATTATTATTATTATATGTTGTAAAAGTAAATAAATAATAATTCACTTAAGTTTTCCCTTCTCGCCTTTGACAACGCTTCTCTGTTTTCTGCCGTCTACATAGAGCACAAGATAAGTAGGGAAGGAAGTAAATAATCCTCTGACTCAAGGAAAAAGGGATTTCTAAGAGGGAGAGCTATACATTTTTCTATTTCATGCAAATAACTTCAGATAATTCTGGAGTAACATTTACACTATTAGTTTGTTGATTGTGGAAAATTCATAAGAATATACATTGAAAATCGAGTTTAAAATTAAAATTTCCACCCTGAAGTCCGATGCAGCAACTATCACGCAGTCAATCCGTTCATTCACTCTTATAGCGCTATTACACGTGAATTACGAGCGACAAAAAATCGCCTCCACAAACTCCTCCCACCAGATCATTCTGCCTGGGTTGCCAAAATAATATATGAATCCGCTCCCGCGCTGCTTTACTCATCGCTCTAAATTGGCAGCCAAGCGAGCGACCGTGCCAATATGATGGTTTTTGAACTTGTTTTGCGGCTTTTAACAAGATTTTCGGTTAAATTTTAATAGCACATTGTATAAAACCGACATTTATTCGAACTTTAGTAAAAAATACTTGTATAACAAAGTTTAAAGATATGATTTATAAGTTCGCTGGTTGTGTTTATTGTTAAAAATGCTGATATATACACGAAATTAACAGATGCGATTAGGCATTAATACAGGGGAATATTTAGCGTTTTTTCGCGGCAAATTTTTGACATTCGTTAAAAGGAATCCAGTTTAAATTTTCTAGCGCAATATAACTCTTTTGAATAAAATTTATTCCGAATTCGTACCTTGATTTTTGAATTTTCACGAAATTTTACATGCTATTTTCAGAGGGGTTTTTTTTTTTTTCGACATTCGTAAAAATAATCCTGTTTCAATCTTTTAACTCAGTATAATAAATTTTGACCTCTGACATTTTTTAATTTTTAGCGATACTAAGGAAGTTTGAATAGAAAAATTGTATTATATATATATATATGTGTGTGTGTGTGTTATCAGCACCAATTTCTATAATATTCATAAAAATATAAATCATTAGCCCTACACCCAAATTAAATTTTATAAATTAGATTTTTAAAATAATCCATAGTGTATACACTATGGATTATTTTAAAAATCTAGATAACAATATTGTTATCTAGATATATATTCTTAGAACAATGCAACCAAATGTACAATTCACAAACCATCATGGAAAGCTCCTTTTAAAGAATCATAAACAGTATTAATGTAATACAGGCAAAACTGGATAAGTGAGAAACTTTTATTACTGCTATTTATTCTGCCACTGCATTTTTAGAAAGAAAAAGCTTTGTTATTGAGCCAATGAAACCTCTACTTGAAATTATTTTATTTCTGTATTAAGTGATTATTACTTTCATAACTGAGATGGTTTTTACTTGTTATTAAAGTCCCACATGATTGACAGTTAAAATTGAGAACACAGATATAATACCTTTACTAATTATAGTAGTTACTATTACTTTGATAACCTCTATTAGTAAAATAAGCACTTGTTGAACCTATATAACAGAGAAACCATTTTAATTATGGCTGGATTGGTCGATACTTCAGTTCCCACTTATCGAAGTTCAATTTCATTTATATATTCTTAGAACAATGCAACCAAATGTACAATTCACAAACTAAGCTGCCCCACCTAGGATAGTAACCAGATAGACCTCTGAAAAGATCAACTCGCATACCCAACCCTTAAAAGAGTAAAAAAAAAAAAAAAAAGATGTTTAAAATAATTTATAGGGTGATTTTAATATTTATAAAAGCCATGTCAGATCACAGTAATGCAATAGTGCAAGCTACTATCATTTCTTTTCAAAAAGTATCAAAATTATTTTATGAGAATATTAATTCAATTTTTTCAATAATTCATGGCATCATTAAAGAACATTTTATCCTAATATACATATAAAATATGTAAAGTTATGAAAGCATATAATGTAACAAAATATGTAAAGTCATGATTATTTTAACTTTACCTTTAGCACACCTGTTATAATATAAGATGCACTGTTGCAGAAAATTACTGTACTTTC